>CM050166.1:227316715-227799215 GCA_027410445.1 Discoglossus pictus | reverse complement strand
CCCTCAACCTCAACCACATCCCCCTCTTGAGGTATTCCCTGGCTCACCTGCTGTGATTTTATGGCAGGCCAGGGAATGCCGAATGACATCACCCACATGTGACGTCATTCAGGATTCCCTGCCCAGGCGTGAAGATGCTCTGACAGAGGAGTAATAGGCAGGAATGTGGTGAGACTGAGTGAGCACAGGGGGAGCCAGGGGGGCATGGGATTGGGTGGTGGATCGATAGCCCTAGCATATTGCACCGCCTGCACTGGTGGTAGATCTACCTCTGGCTACATATAATCTGTTTCCTGCTGTAGGGGAGATTTTACCAAATGTGTAATTACATGGCTCCCATAAGGATTTACTGATAATCAATTAAGTAAAATTGAACCCAGCACATTCAAAAGAAGCCGTTCTAATGGGTAACTCAGCTATATACAACAAACTAATGCCAAGGCGAACCTCATTAATACAGACCCCCAGAACCTACCCACCTGCCCAATTAATACATTTACAACACAATAATCCTGTCTTCGATTTTAGTGTGTATCCCCTGACATTTAATTCTATGTAATAAGTGTGAAATTAAAATATAATGTGTTGTGTGTCAATTGTTCATGTGCAATAAGAGGAAATCTCATTATGATGCCAATGTTTGAGTGGGAATCTCATGTTACAATCTTTACTGATGTTTTTTTAACTTTACTGGGGTTGCTAAATGGATATATTGCCTTCATACTCACAGCTCCGTAAATATCATGTAAGGATCCTTGTGAGTAAACATTCTGGCTACTTATCAGTAAGGTTTTACAAGAAATAGCCTGTGGTAGCCATGAAGTAACTACATACATTTTCTTGTATAGCTCCCAAAGCTACTTATAAGACTTTCAGTAGTTCCTACGAGCCCCAAATAGGTGACCACCCAAACCGCCTGGCAAATCATTAACATAGATACATATCACTCATACTATCGGCCTTATTAAATTGCGATTCAGCAAATTTAAAAGGACTCTATATAAGCACACAGCTTTTTTTTTTACAAAAGTGTTTAGTTAGTGAACTTCTATTCAAAACCAAGGTCTGCAGTAACTAAAAAATACTGTAAAAAAATATGCTCTTTGCTTAAATAGAGCCCTTTTAAATTTGCCGAATCTCAATTTAATAAGGCTGTATAGATCTAGCTCTTCCCTTATGTATTCAAAAACCTAAACCTGTCCTACCAAACTTTAGCCTCACAGCTACAACTAGCTTTTAGTATATTGCTCAATCTAATTCTTAGCTTGTCTCCTATTTATTCTTCATATGTCCTTATAATCTCAATGTTACATGCTAATATTTATTTTCAGTTGTCTAACATTTAAATGTTAAAATACAAGAAAATTTAAATATGAAAACATTTTATATTTTATATGTGCACAGTATATTTTATGTAGTACATTATGTTGTCACAGTCACATTTTACTGATGAAATATGTCCTGGTGTTCTTTTATTCAACAAACATCTTGTTTATGGGCCAGTTATCTATATATTTACATGAGAAAACATACAATATAGGATGCAGTTTGGAAAGTTGTGAATTCATTCTTCATTCATTGCTATTTAAAGAAATACTTTGTTCAGCTTTTTGAAACTCTGAGAGATTATTAAAGAGCTTTTGCTAGAAGTTAGGACATCTGCTCATTTCTGAGTGGTGTGTTCTAGATCTAACCTGACAGCATTTTAGTTGCAGTCACTAAAACAGTAGCAGAAGAGCAAAACATATCATCATGCATGATGTCAAGGTCACATTTGACAATATCATGACTACAGTAATTTGTGCTGCTTTAACATCTAAAATGAACAAAACATTCTTCTATTCATGCAACATAAAACCCATCAAAAAGCTTAAAAGCTGGCTAATTAAAATATCATTTAATTGTTCTTCTTTCTTTATACAGGAAATTCTATCATATAATGGACTTAGTTTCACATAGCATAAAAATCTGATAAACGTAAATGAAATAAAATGACAAATGATTATACTATTAATGAGTAATTTATCAGCCTGCAGAAATGATGACTAAAATTACAAGGCTATTTATGCCTATATTCTAATGCACATAAAATAAAGTAATGCATTATCAATGCAAACTGTTACGGCACACAAGATATTTAGTTAAGTCCTGCAGTCATCCAGATAATACGATACTTGACATAATGCATTGACAGTAATTAACTACTATTGTACATTGAAATAATATATATGTTTGAAAACTTTGAGTCTGACGAAGAGCATAAAACGACTTTTAATTGGAAATTTTTTTATTTTGATGCCTCTGCTGGTTCTTGGAATCATCCATGAAACTTCAGTGAAGGCTATGTTTGTGAAAGGAATGTTTATATTTCTGCAAGAGCAAAGCTTGCAGTTATTGTTGCAAGCAAAGTGTTTCTGGGCATGTGTTTGGGAAGATAATGATTGTCAAATGCTAAAACTTCAATTCAATTAAAAAAAGTCTTCTCACTCACCCTCTTTTCTACAACCCACCCCTGCCTCCAATGTTAGATAAAATAAGTGCACCCCTCAAGCTTTAAGCTACTAAGAAGTGATTTACCCAGACAATATGAAACCATCAACATATAGATGCAAAAATATGAACATAAAAACACATTTAGAGAAAAACATATCTTACACTTCTGCTAATGTTACTTTTGTTGTTACATTCAGATATGTTCAGTTATTCTTAGCTATCGTGGTTCTTTAAAACTAAGAACTCCATTGTCAAGACAAAAATAACCTATATGTCCTTTTGCTAGGAGTTCAAAGACTCAATCCATCGGACTCTGCTATAGTTTTTAGAGTTTTACATTCTCACAGCAAGCTCAACTTTTCAGTGAAGACACACAATTTAATTAAGTTTTACAACTCATGTGCTCTATAGCAGTAAGTTCTGAGATCACAAGTGGCCATTAGATGCTTAATTCGGTGGCTTGTTTACAAGATCATAGGCAGTATGAGCCTCATTCAATTGAGGCTTTCGGGAGATCCAGAGCCCGCAAAATAATGCCAATTGAATAGCCAAATAACTCTGGATCTCCTGAAAGCCTCAATTGAATGAGGCTCATACTGCCTATGATCTTGTAAACAACCAACCGAATTAAGCATCTAATAGCCACTTGTAATCTCAGAACTTACTGATCAAGTTACGGGCTACAGGGTTTGCGATTCATTGTGATTCATTGCAATTTTTTAAATCGCAAGTTAATGCCCCTCCAAGCCTTTGTTCTTTCACGGCTGCAAGACTTCCGAACGCTAAAATTGCAAATCGCTTTTTAATTGCTCCAATTCCCCCTCGCTAACCACTCCGTCAAGCCCGCAAATGTCAAAAGTCGAACCACAAGTTACTGATGCCAAGGAGGTCTCGCAAAGGGCTTAATGACATGTTTGGAGCACTTTAAAAGCAAATAAAAAATCAATACTGTACTTTTACTAAAAGTGAAAGTGATGTTAGGTCTTAGAATTAATAGCACAAAATTCTCAAGCTCGCAAATCGGCCAAAAAATACTTTATTTCATGTTTAATTTCTGTGTAATATCGATAGCATATAATACAATATCACATTTATGGCTTTATCAATATTGCATTACATCTGGAATGTGGGTCCGATCGTAACCCGTAATTCAAGCCCGTAATGAATTTAATGAAAAATGGAGGTTGGTTTTAAAAGTCCTACGTGCTTGAACCACATTCCATTGTCTGTTTCAAGCCGGGAGTTACAGCCTTGCGCCATCTATCATGTTCAAGATTGCAAATGCTACTTTTGATAGCATGGCTTGCGATGTGCGATATCAGGCTAGGACTTGTGGGCCTGGCCAATTGAATAGCACCATAAGTTGCAGCCAATGCGGGCACGCAGCAGGCCCGCAGACATACGGCCTATTCTGATCGAGTTGTGGCCTTGCAATTGAATCGGGCTCTTATTAGTGCTGTGAGATCATATCGGTCTAACCTGATTAACTTTTTTGACTATGTAAGATAAGTTATATATCAGGGTGAGACAGTGGATGTAGCTTATCTAGATGTTGGTAAATCATTTAATACTGTCCCACACGATAAGCTAATTCTTAAACTTTATAGTCTGGGACTATATTCAAATATAGTTCAGTGGACAGAACACTGATGGATAGGTGTCAAAGCATCATTATTAATGGAAATACAATTAAAAGAAAGGACTGTTACTAGTAGGGTGTTATAGGGATCAGTGTTGCAGTCTCGTTTGGTTAATATATTTAACTAGCGATTTGCCCGTCAAAAATTACGGCAATAAAATGTGAAGCCATGGCAATGCTGTTTGCCATACAATGTATGGCTTTTACTCCTCTGAGGACCTTTGGCGCTCATTGTGAGCAACGCGCTGAGCGCCTTTGACGCTCATTGCGAGCCTCTCCCCTCGTGTACTTCAAGTTTCCTGCTTTGCAATGATCACCTTCAGCGCTCATCGCGAAGACAGCTATATAAGTACAGTGTAAAATATAGAATATTTTTAGTACAGTGTAAACTATCCATTTTTTGCAGGTCTCAGAGCATAATAAAGTGATTTTAAAATGTAATTGCTTTAAGAATCCCATCGTTGTCAGCCAATGAGCAGTAATACAGATATGTAAGTGCAGTGTAAAATATACTTTTTTAGTGCAGTGTAAATTGGACATTTTTTGCAGGTCTCAGAGCATAATAAAGAGATTTAAATATGTAACTGCTTTGAGAGTCCTTTCGGTATGTCAGCCAATGAGCACTAATAGGTATATAAGTCCAGTGTCAAATATTTTTTTTTTTTAGTGCAGTGTAAATTAGAAATTTTTTGCAGGTCTCAGAGCATAATAAAGTGCCTCATCGCCTAAATGCTCCGAGCTTGGAAGGCTTCCATGCCTCAAGGGCGTGGCTCGCTACGCGAGGCTCGCAAGCATGACGACAAATCGCAGTTTGAAAATTATAATATGTGATAATGATGTTACTACTGGCTTCAAGGAAAAGTTTGCCTCTTTGCAGATCTGACAAAAATATGTAGTCAGCATTCCAGGAGGTGAAAGTCAAATGTGCATTGATTAAAAAAAAAATAGTGCAATGGTCAAGTTTGTGGGATCTAAAATACAAAACTGATAAATACAAAATGATGCACTTATTTTTGTGCCTTAATTTATTGATAGAAATAAACAAGAAAAGGGACCTAGAAGTTAACATATTGCATTATTTAAATAAAAAATAAGAAAAACTGCAGAAAAAGTATGTAGCATGCTTTAGTGTGTTGGCAGACGAATTAGCAGCAGAAAGAGAGTTACTGTGGCCACTCTATAGGCCTCTGGTGAAACCGGGGACATGCCCCTGTCCTGACAACAGGCAGTACTTACCTTCTGCTGAAAAAGGGCGATCTCTGCCTAATTAAGAACTGGCCAACATTCTCATTTCGTATCACAGATATGAGTTCATAGCCAAAGCCACCACACTCTCTGGGGAGCGAACGCTAGGTGCATGGTGATTGGGTGGCCAGGCTGCGGGGGCGGGACTTCCACCCGAACTTGCGCGCTGCGGCATACAGAGCTAGGCCATGACAGAGTTCCCTCCCACCCATCCCTCTTATTATGTTATATTGTATAGTTGTTTGTGTAAAAAAAAAAGAAGAAAAAGCATATCAATATTGTGTCTCAATTTCCAGAGTTTATACGTGAAGCGGAGGTTCTGGAGTATTGGTTATGTAAAAGTGAATGTGATGTTTTGTGTCGGTGAGAGGGGAGTAGCCCGGACCAGTGGCCAAAGTGGGGGGGGGGGACGTCCCCTGCCTCATGGGCGTTCCTGGTGACAGCATTGGGGGCCCTGGGCGTGCTCAGGGCATGAGGCTCCAGCCTCTGTCTGGGCTCCTCCTCCTTTTAGTTTATTATTATTATTATCGGTATTGTGAAAAGGTTAATTGTTATTACAATAAAGCTGTGGCCCATTTTTCTCCCATACTTGAGTCTGTGTCTAATTACTGTTATGCACGTAATGGATCATGCTGGGGTCAAGCCTAAGCCTGTGCTGGCAGAATTGGTTCACCATGACCAGTCATATGCTATGTTGGACTGGATTATATTGATCGCATCTTTCTTGTCTGGGAAATCCTGCACTTCACCCACAGAACTGGTCTGTCACTCACTTCTTCTGCCTGGGTCAAGAGAAGACTTTGTCAGCATGCCCCTTTTCTAGACAGCTATATTTTCTGGTCATTTCATCTGTCTATTGATGAGGAGGCTCACAAGGCTGGTGCTGAAGGAGTCAGACATTTGGATAGTCCTTTTGGCCTCTGCTGATAATGTGTTCCTTGTAGCACATGTTGATCTTGAGCTAGTGAGAGAATACCAGGAGTTTTATGCAGCTGCTTCCTCTACTCAGATCAACTGGTCCAAATGCACGGGCCTTCTAGTATTTTCTAGGGGTGGAATCCTTGTCTCCACATTCCACAATATCTTGTGGGAGGCAGATATCATCATATATTTGGGAGTCTACCAGTCTGCTGCAGACTCTTCCATCCAGGATAACTGGACAGAATAAAAGGAACATGTCCTCACTCATCTGGGACAATGAAGCAGGTCTGGAAAAAATGCTTTCTCTTAGCAGGCGGACTCAATCAATCAGTTGGTGACCTCTCAGCAATGCACTGGCTGATATGTCCAACTCATGAGCTTGTCAGCAATATCCAGAGGAGCTTGCTGGAGATCCTGTAGATGGGAAGGCATTGGGTCTCTGTCGGTGTAGTTAGTCTTCCACTATTAGTCTCCTTCTGGAAGAAGGTGGACAGGGAGTTGTATGTGTGCACTCCCAGTTACACAGCTGCCTCTTTCAGTACCTGCAGAGATATCTGTATACAGATCCTACTCCACATTGGTGCACACTGGTATCCAGTTTCTATCGCCATTTGCTCAACATGGGATATGACTTATTTCTTATCAAGTCCGAGGGCTTTGGGAGCAACCTCTCATTGTTGCCAGTGTACTACTGGGAAACCTTCAAGGCCTGGAACATGATCTCTGCGAACAATCAGGGCTTGCCTTTGAGGGATGAACTGTTTACAGAGCCCCTTTTTGTATAATTCCCCAGTATCATCTCCTGGACTTTGAACATGCAGGTTGGGTGTCATCCCAGGAGCTTGCAGTCCATCTGGAATTTGTGACACCCAACTCACACGTGTTCTTTCACTATGCTTTGCAGGACAGAGTACCACATGCACCTTTCAACACCCCTATTATGGCTGAGTGCATTGGACACAAGCCCAGTATTTCCATTCAGTCTCCTCCTGTCCTCAACCTCTCCAACTTGAGGGACATACCTTTGGCATACTTTCATGGCATGCAGAGGAAGCTCCTGTTTTCTCTCATGCGCCATACAGTGCACTAATTTGCCCTCATAACCCAACCCAATTCTATCTGGAATCGGGTCCTACCAGCTGACGAGTGCAAGAGGCCCCAGTAGACAAAACGTTTCTTCTTTGGTTACATGACCCCGGGGACTTGAGTTGGAGTTTTATTTGGGATCCCCGTGTCTGGAGCCAGGGACCTCCTCATCAACCTTCTACTGGCATTAGCCAAATTGACTACTTATAACTTCAGGATGCAGTGTTTGGCAAGCCCACCTTCAGAGTATTTAATAAAAACAAGGGGTTATAATTTGAGTTGATTTAAATATTTTTGCTGAGGATTCCATACTGAATTATATTACCCAATACTGCCTCAGATTGACCAGCTAAACATGTTTCACTTATCATGCAGTGGTTCTCACTGCTTGGCTTGGTTTCTATCCTCCAATTATTCTCAGTTTTATTCTCAGACATGGTCCACAATCTTTTCTTTGTGCAATTTTGCAGACAATCCAAGCAAAATATTAAACATTTTGATTTTGACAACATAACGTAAAAGCAAATTTGATGTTGAGGAAAAATATTCATATGTGGAAAGGAGTTTCCCATTGAAGTTGATCATGAGATAAAGGTCAGAGCATCACACTATTGTGTGTATAAATTCACTTAACCTTCTAACCTGCACATACAAGTTATGTCCTGTTATATGTATACTTGTGGATATATCCTGGCCGTTACTTTTTAATTTTTAACTATGTCTACTCTTTTAGTAGCTGCTAAACCTAACTGTGATATTTGAAAAAAAACATCTCCATTTGAATGTCGCCTGCACATTCTCAGATTCTTGACTCCCAAAGCGCTCATCCGCTGCTGACAACAAACTGAGCCTATTAAAGGCTACATTTCCTTGTCTTGAACCCCTATACTAGACCTGTAAAAGATTTCAGCACCTTAACTTTGCTAGGTAGATTCAATAGCATTGATTATATAGCTTAAATCTGCATTTACAAAACAAGTTATACAGTTCTTTACACAGAAGAAGTGGTAAGATACATGCAGATTATTCTTTAGTGAGTTGTCAACATTTTATTGCATTTACTGTATAAGTTACTATGTGTTATGAGTCAAATACATGATATCATGGTAAGGTGACACAGTGGAGGTTCTAAATATTGTATAAGTGAAAACTATGGCCCCCATTCAATTCGAAGTTAGGAATTACAATGCCTGTGGCTGTAAGTCTGTGGGTTAGAAATTTGTTACAATTCTGGCTGTATTCAATTGACTCAAGCCCACAATTACACGGCTAAAGTCTAAAACTGTAAACCATGAACCCGTATGTAGCATTTCAGGGCATGATCATGATCAATTAAGCAAGCCCGTAAGTTACAATTTAGACAGAGTCAATAGTAAATGAGACCGACATCATGACTTCAGTAAAACATGGAGTTTAAACTACAATCAATTAGTGTTTAGATATGTGATCATACTCGCAATCCAGCAATGTAGAAATCAATAAAAATCAATAAATAAGCTGCTCTAGTCCATGTGGGTGGCCTGATATGTATTAACTCCTTTATTCCTGGGATCAATATAAAACAGAAATAAAAGGTAAAACATATAATTTTTTCTTGCAGATTTGGGAGCTTGAGACTGCTGTTTATTTCTAGTTTAATTATTTATATTTCTATTTTTTTTTAAACTACAGTAGTGTGTTTATAATAGCTTTTACAGTGCTACGAACAGGTGTTTAATCCACTAGTGAATCTAGTACTCATATCATTTTTTGATACATTTGCCATTACAGGTTTGAAGGCAATTGCAGGCTTGTTGAATTGTTGCAATTGACATTTAACATTTCTGGGCTTGAAATATCCAAGGAGGAGATAGGACGGAGTTACATTTTTGACAACTGCAGGGATTTTGAATCTGTACCTCGCAAGTGCTGGTAGCTAGAAGATGCCATTTGAATATCAGTAACTTTTACTGGCTACATTACAGGCTCCAGTAATTACAATTTGGCCGATTGAATTGGGGCATATGACAAGTACTTTCTCAACTGAATCTTACATCGAATTTTGCATTTTTTCCTGTCAATCAGCTCTTCTGATCCACCCACCAAGGACTGATTGCACTGTCTGTCTAATGGACTGTTATTAGCAATAATTACTCATTATCTTCTTTAGCTCTGAACCTATTGTCTCTGAAAGCTAAAAAAAAAATGCAAATTTAAATGTAAAAATACTATGAGAAAATGCCACTGTTTAAAAAACAAATAACATTCATTTGATAAAATACTTGTTATTACCTACAATTTTAAAGTATGCCTTAATTGGAATCTAAACTATGTCACTTAAGCTGTACATGCCTTATTTATCAATGAACCAAATATAATCAGTGTATTGATTTTTGGATATATTCATTGTTAGTTTTGGTTCCGTAATTTCTTTGAAACACTTTTGTCTACTAATAAATACCTTGCTAACAATTTCTAAGTTCATAAACATATTTATGGATCTTTTGCAATAAATGGTGAGGGGCTGGCGAATTATAGAAGCAGTCAAACCTGGTATACATGGGGCCTCATTCTATTAACGGCCATAGGAGATGCGTGGCAGCAAGGACGGACCGCAAGCTACTTCAATATTCTATTCCCTTGCGGCCGAGGGAAAGCCTTTGATCTTACGCGGCCGCAAGAGTTTCAGCCACAAGAAAGCCAAGGTCGCTATTCGAATGCTACGCGAACCCTTCCATCAAGGGCGTAATTAGCTAAAACCGAGCCGCAGCTTACTTACACCAAAAAGGTCCTGCAAGGCTCTTACTTACAAATCTGAGCACCAATTAAGCACATAAAAAAGCCATCCTGTACTTAGATGAGACGTGAAAGTGATTGGAGGTGTTAGAATTCATAGCACAACATTCCCCTACACTCAAATCTGAAAATCATTTTTATTGTAATTCATGTTCAATTTCCGTGTCCAGAGTCCCACGGGCTTGGAGCACATCAGACCCGCAACAGCTGCGGGATTAGCCTCCGTCAAGTCCGTAAATGGGTAAAATAGGCCTACAGGTCGCAAAGGGCTTACTTACAAATCATAGCATAGAAAAGCCATCCTGTACTTTTATTAAATGTGAAAGTGATGTTTGGTCTTAGAATTAATAGCTCAACATTCCCCTACTCTCAAATCTGCAAATAAAGAAATGTAATTTCATGTTCAATCTTTGTATTCTATCTATCATGCAAGCCCGCACAGGCTTGAATAACGAGCTACAGGCTTGGTCATTGAAGCCCGATTGCATAATTTGCGGCCGGCCATAACGGGGACCTCCTTGCGGTGCCGTCCATTTGAATAGCAGCGTAGCCGTAGCGCTACACAGGGCCGTAAGATGGGCGCAAGGAATCGCAGTATTGCGTCCATTTTACGGACGTTAATAGAATGAGGCCCATGATCCTTTGGATAACTGGAGTGGAGAGTTCCCCAACACATCATTGCAATTCTCTCTCTGTCTCGCTCTCTTTTTCTCTCTCATTTGTTTATTTTATGTTGAAACAGATTGATCCCATGCTGCACAGAAGCAATTTTAAATCGTTACAGTCATAACTATAAGATATTTTAAAATAATATGCACTTGCCTAAAATAGTAGTGAGTTTGCACTACTTTTATTTTAAATATTTAAATATGAAGATCTGCTCATATAGGAAAACTAATTTGCCAACAATAGGGCAAATCTAACAGCTTAATAATGTAAATTCTAGTATTTTTAAAAAATGTTTACACTAATGTTATTGAAATGTGAAAAAATGAATACAAACAAAAAATTACTTTTAAAATCAGTCCTGCTGGATCTTGTCATGTTATACTCACTTGGTTTAGACAAGGATAGTTTGAATTGAGTTAGCCTCTATGATGAATTTGTGGGAAGCGAGATAACAGAGTAATTAAAAGTAATGTAACATTGATTGAGGTACTATAGGAACTTATGGTTACAAAGTGGCCAGGCAGATATATGTTTTCCAGCATCATTTACTATGTTTCATGTTTACAAGTATAAAGCACTACTGATATACATTCCATTCTTAAATCAATTTATAGAGAAAAGGAAGTATTTGAACAAGACATTCAATATCAAGGCATAACTGCATCAAACCTGAATAAAATACCAAGAACCACCATCTAAACAAAACAAGGCCAACTAAAAATGTAATCTTGAATAATAAAAAAGAAAATAAGTAACAATACCATGATGACCAGCATTGCATTTACCAGAGGATAACTAAAATTGTTCATATGACGAGGATAAAAAACCTGAAGGGCACTTTAATCCCCACAGGGATAGCTGGTTGCAAAAGCGGCTTTATTAAAACCTTACTTGCTTTGCATAATGTTTAAGTCATTTTCCTTTTTTATCTGCTTTTCATACAGAACTTTTAGCTCTATTGCTCTCCATATTCTTTTTTTCTATATCGACATGCTTTTCTTTACTGCTTATATCCTTTGAAATACTTTCATGAGCATATGCTATAATTCTCTTTCCCTTTCTTTATCTCCTTGTTCCTACATGCTAGCTTGAATAAAGAAGTCATTATCAGCAAGCCCACAATGGACCCAGACAACCACATTCAAGATGTTGTATAGATGATGTATTGATCAGTCCTCAATGAGTAATAGCATTCTAATGAAAAGAGCTTAGAGAAGTTAATGTATCTACTCATGCAAACCACAAATGAAGCATTCAGTGGCACAAAAAGGTCTGGCCCTGTGAATTATAATTACTCCCTACAACAATAAAAGTCAGGAGTGTTTTTATTTATTTACTTCAATCAATGATAGTCTGTGGGCTATACACTGAAAATTCGTTTTACAAACAAGCACCTCAATTGTTTGCTTTCTCTCAGGGTCCAATGTGAATTAACCCTGGCATTGCAGAATTTGTACTCTTCAGATGATCATACTGAGAGACACTTTTAGAAAGCATTAAATTATCCAGCTGACCACGTGGAATTTTTTTTGTATTGTGTATATTGGTACTAAACGTTATTTACATTTGCTTACATATCTCAGTAGTACACCAGCACTAATTGCTATAGCGAAATTAAGGATTTAATCTAGGTATATAAATACAACAAAATAACTAACTATATGTGTATAGAATGGAGCGACACACATCAGGACACCTAATGTGATGAATAATTATTTATTTTTGAAAAAGTTTGGACGTGGAGCTTGATTCTCAAATTTTTGTTGTGCATGTGTGTGAAAGTAAATTTTGGCATATTCACTAAGATTGCATTATATGGAGAACTGATAAGCTTTTGCCATCTCTCCACTAATGACTTCTTGAAAATGAGCAAGCATGGCAGGCAGCAGTGAAGTATAACTGTAGGTGAGTAAAGGCTGAGAAGGATGTGGATGGGTATTTGTAAAGCACAAATGTACTTTTCATTCATTACAATATATCATCATGTATTATAATACAAATCATCTGCTTATGTAAATTGCTTAATTAATTTTGCTATTCAAAAAATGTTATCATAATAGAAATAAGGATTCTAGTATAACACAAATCATGGGACAACTTGTGAATATAATGTAACATTAATTTGCAGATGATTCACATAGTAATATTTAGTTAATCTACAACTTGCAGTTTATGATTATGGATGTTGGCACTACATTATCATTATTTATATAGCTTATTTGCTGCAATGTCGTTGATTTTTTTGTTTTGCAAAAGAGATCCCGACTAGTGCTTTACATACAATGCTCCTCCTCAGTGGCAGAGCTACTGCTGGTCCATTGGTGGGTGCCAAGCACAGGGGCCTACAGAGGCTAGGGGAAAATGGTGATCTGATTACTTGGTGGTAATCAGACCACATACATATTTTTGGCTTTATTACTGACCCACAGGAACACGTACTTAGAGATGATGACCCCTCAAATTATTTTGCACCAGGACACTGACACTGTTCCTCCAGCATGCAAAGATTTTTTCAGTTCCTTTCAGTAAACTCACTGATTTATATTTACCGGTAATACAAATAAATATATTGCCTTAAGAATTTGTAATGCAAATTAAAAAAACATTTTTTTATTCCCTCTGAGGTCTGCATGTACCACAATGTCAGGGCATAATCACACACCATAATTATGGTTTGTTATGGCACTTCACCAGTGACGTTCTGGTGCTCTTTGGAGAAATAGTGTACTCTCATTTTGTATAGTGTGTGGGGAGTGGGTGGTCTCATATTGTTGGAAAGCTTTAATTCCACAGTATTTTAAGCACATTTTTAAAGCCATTGCAGCACATGTTTCTTCAGGAGCAAAAATGTAAGCAACATTTTAAACTGCTCATTCAAACACAACAAACTATTCCCTGTTTTCATACTGTCCCTTTCATGCTACCTCTACCATTTGTTAAAAAAGCATATTTACTATCTGGTAAAAAAAAAAAAGTACAATATCGGCAAACACAAAATAAATGCTTAATATTTACTACTTTGATCACTTGATTATACAAAACTGGACAAAGGTCCACCCACTATTCTTCCATGGTGTAGAAGGTTTGGTTGACTTTCTATTCATTCATTCACTGGATGTAAATCTCAGGGAGACAGATCTACTACACTTAAAACAGGTGATGTAGCTAAGGTAGATATCAATGTGCAAGCATTTTGTAGTAGGCATAGAAAAAGAGATATTATTAATTACGGTTAGTATTATTATTGTTATTATCATTAACCTTTATTTCTAACGCTCCGACAAAGGTATTTATTCAGGTGACCAAATCGCAATTACATGAGCCCATAATGGAGCCCATAAATGTTACTGATATTCAGTTGTCTACGTTTAGCTACTCGTAGTCGATTTGCATAAACAGGATCACCTGTTTCAGGGATCAGGTAGGGAATGTTTCTTTTCATTAGTGAACAACGTCCCACAAAGTGTTTTGCTTCCCTTTCTGTAGATCAGTAGCTTAAATCACAGGAATCCCACTGTGTCCATTTGGTTAACCTGTGCAGTTAGTTGGCGACTTTAACAATTAACAGCAGTGGGGCAGCATTTCCCAGAAGTCTTTAAATACTGTGAACTGCAGGAGCGATCATATTTGATGGATAGGGGATGTAGGTCATATATGATAGGCATGTGTCTGGGCTTTTGACACAGCAGAAATATTGATTACAAATTCATGTAAGTTTTTGAAGAGTTTTTAATCTGGAGTATTTTTGTAATATACTAGTATCTAAAGCAAATTCTCCATAAATTGGATTAGAAAACTCTTAGCATTTCTATGTGATTTTCAGGAGATTCAGCAAAGAACTCAAAGACTTCTTATTATTTTCAACTTTTCAGTTATCAATACGCAATTAAATTCTACACTCCACTATGAGCCACATTAAATACCAAGCCTGTATGTACAACGTGAGACCTGCAACGGCTGAGGGCTCAAAATTTGGCCGAGTTACAGAGCTATTAAATTAGAGCATGCAGCGAGTTACGGACTGGAAACGCAAACCATTAACCAATTAATGGATGCGCGGCCGTTCACGTAATCGATTAGTCAAATCAGTAGTTACGGGTTTAGATGGAGCCAATGGCAACAGAGATCGTCACAAGTACGCTACTGAAAAATGGAGGTTGGATTTCAAAATCTTACAGGGTTCAATTACGATCAGACCCACATTCCAGATGTAATGCAATATTGATAAAGCAGTAAATATGATTTTCTATTACATGCAAATTACATTATATGTATGAACACATTGATTGCCGGGATCGATATAACACGGAAATTAAACATGAAATAAAGAGCTTGAGAATGTTGTGCTATTAATTCTAGGACCTAACAGCAATTTCCCTGTTAAAAAAGTACACTAGTGTGTGTATATGTGTATTTAAAGTGCTACAGGTTGGACTTTACCCCTCTAGCGGGTTCTCTCTAGTACTCGTTGGCTCCATTTGAACACCAGTGAATTTGTTGCAATTTAATAGGGCGATTGGAACGTAACAGTTACAGGCTTGACAGATCAAAGTATTTGCGGACGCGCAAGTCAAATTCTCACGTCCCGTAAGGTTTTCTCGCCCCAACCCCACAAGTCGGCGGCGGGTTGCTTTACGAGGCCAATTTAATAGCCGTAAGTCTTGCGGCCTACGTTACGAGCTACGATTTTATACGTTAGGGGAATTTAATGTAGCTCTAAAAGTTTCTATCAACTTCAGCAATAATCTCCAGCAGTTTTCACTTTAGTTCCATCTCTCCAATCTGTATGGCACTTTTCACTTGTCCTCAAATGCATATGCCTTTACAGGATGCCCTTTGGTTTAATTTTGAGTTTACTATAACGTCATTTATTTCTGCACTATTACTATTTATAAGCATAGAAAATCTGAAGAGTTTAGCAAACTATTTGCAGGGATGCAAATGTGTCTGGATATTCTCTATTTTTTTCTTTTACTTTGAAAAAAATTAGTTAATTTTTATGCAAAAAACAAACATTTTATCTGTCATAAATACCAATTGTCATTAATATGACTGTTTTAGAAGCATTCAAGTTGAAACCAATGATCTTACATTCAAACTATTAACTAGTGAGCAAATACATGTTTATATGAGTATTATAAGCATAGAAATATCTAAGCTTTCCCCACAGATTACAGTCATCAAGCAATTTTAATGAATATTTAATATTATGTAATAATTTGACTGACACTGGTCTGTGCAGAAAATTAGGATTTTGCTGATAGAAACCAAAGTATTTGTCTTGCGTTTATGAGCAAAGTTGACCCCAGGCATCCATGAGTTGATTGAGAAATTGCAGTAGATGTAGACATTAACTCCTTGCTTTCACCTTTATCTCTCTCACAGATACAGAGATGTGGATATCAAGAGGATTAGATAATGTGTAAGTCAAAGCACTGGAAGGAAAAAAATAGTTTGAACCCATTGTAATATGTATCACAATATTTTTTGCATTTTTACTAACATATAATAAGAATCTTATTGAGAAACACTGATTTATTGAGAAACAGCTGGCCCCTGATACCTTGTCCTTGGTGATAAAGGGGTATGAGAAGAATCTAACACTTTAAACGTATCACTATTATTTGCCACTTTTAGAGAGAATTTTATGTGTTGTTAAAATCTACTCTAATCAAATAAATGCAAAATGTAGTGTGCCACATGAAGAATCACCATGTAAGATCTTAAAGGTGGTCCCCAGGATCACTGGAAGGTAACCAGTTGGCCCACAAGTCAAAAATGTTGAGAACACCTGATTTAGAGAACATTAAGAAATATTTTACATATTGTGTGACAGCTCTGGTGTTAAATATACATTTGTATAGTGTATGAAATGTAATGTTTTATTTTAAAATAATATCCTTGCAAAATGTGTCAGAAAGAAATGTTTGAGAACACCTCATATTAACTTCAATCATACCAAAAACATCAATATGATTAACCCTATACAATTGTGACCCACAGTCTTCAATCTTCACAAGCAATTATAATGCAATTACCATAAAAATAATGAATAATTGTTTCTGCTGTAATATTACACTGTTCACCATATCACAAAATGCTGATGTTTAATTTGATTATATGATACAGAATTCAAAAATCAAAATTTTTCTCATATTGTTATCGTAATATTAATTAAGATTATTCCACATCTTGAAGGACTAATTGGTATTATTAGTTAGTGTCTATTAGCTGCTAAGCAAATAAAGGCAGTAGTAACTATAATAGTCTACTACTAGCCACCAAGATTATATATTATAAGATTATTATAAATATAAATACATTATAATTATTTATAATGTTCAAATATATGCAGGAGTTAAGGTGATTTGCATAAGACGAACATACTGCTGTAACTCCTGATTCTAAACCGCCAATGGAAACAGAGATCGTCATCATGACTTCAATGGAAAATGGAGGTTGGATTTCAAATTCCTATGGGCTTGAATTACGGGTTACGATCGGACCCACATTCCAGATATAATGCAATATTGATAAATCCATAAAGATGATATTCTATTCCATGTGAATTCCATTATATATATTAACACATTAACACAGTGATCGATATAAAGCGGAATTTGAACCTGAAATTAAGTATTTTTGGGGGCCGGTTTGCGAGCTTGAGAATATTGTGCTATTAATTCTAACACCTAACATCACTTTCACTTTTATTTAACGTGCAGTATTGCTTTTTTATTTGCTTTTAAAGTGCTCCGGACATGTCATTAAGCCATTTGCAAGTCCTCCTTGGTACCCGTGACTTATGGTTCGACTTTTGCCATTTGAGACCTTCACTGAGTGGTTAGCGAGGGGGAATCGGAGCAATTGAATAGAGATTTGTGATTTGCAACTCTTGTGGCCATGAAAGATCAAAGGCTTGGAGTGGCATTAACTTGGAATTTAAACCATTGCAGTGAATCGCAGCCCGGAGCCCTTAACTTGATCAGAGCCCGGAAAAAGACGCCATTTAAATAGCAAAGTAACTTGCGGGCTACATTTGCGAAGCCCAGATCTCCCGAAAGCTCAATTGAATCGGGCTCATAGAGCTGAGTGAAAAATCTGAATCATTAGCACTAAAAAAAAGACAGTAATCTGGACGATCAGTTAATAGTCAATCTGTCTAACTTTGTTTTGAATGAGAACCATATTTCAGTCCTCAAGAAGGGTTTATCGTTTGTTCTCACTTCCAAAACAGACTGTTTTACTCACATCAAGGATGTAAATCTGTTTGCTAGAAAATTGGCCCTACAGAAAGAGAATAGAGCCAAAGAGAATTGGGAGTAGGTAAGGAGGACATTGATGCTTTAAAATGTGCTTTAAAAGGACTGATGTCCTTATTAGAAACAAATGAACAACAAGATGAAGATAAAAGAAAAGAAAATTAAATTGTGGAAAAATAAGAGTGTGTTTACACCCCAATTAATGGACTATGCCAAGTTACACAAGAAATAGAGCAGATAGACTATAAAAAACTGAATAAAGAATATAATCTCACAAAAGATGAATATATAATATTGAAAGAACTGAGACAGAATAAAGACATTCAAATCAAACCAGCAGATAAAGCTGGGAATATTGCAGTAATGGGCAACAAAGAATTTAAGGAAATGTGTAACATGATTTTACATGACACTAATACATATGAGGGGATCCCAAAAAATCCAACTGTGGAATAGGTGTTAAAAGACATCTTAGATAAAGCAAAAATAGAGGGAATCATAAATGATCAAACCCATAACTTCTTGTTGCCAAAGTTCCCAGTCATGTCCACCTTTTATGCCTTACCTTAGGTGCACAAAAAGAGCAGACCCATTCCAGGAAGACCCATTGTATCAGGCACAGATAACTTGTCCCATAACTGTAGTCAATTTCTTGACTATTATTTGAGAGACATAGTGGTAAGTATACCTTCATATGTGAGGGACACCACTGATATCCTTAATCAATTAGAGGACCTAAGTCTACCATAAAACTCATTTTTGGCCCGTATAGATGTAGAGGCACTCTACAGCAGTGTTCACCATGAATATGGGATGGAGGCACTAAGATACTTCCTGCAAATGAGAGGTCGAGACTATGCCCCATTGAATTAATTCCTGATAACTCTGCTAGATTATGTACTGAAACACAATTATTTCATTTTTAATGACCAATGGATACACCAATGCAAAGGGACAGCTATGGGCACACCTTGTGCCCCCAGCTATGCAAATATTTTCCTAGGGTGGTGGGGAGAGAAATGGTTTTCACTGGAATCCCTACTAGATATTTACCAATCAGATTCTAGTATGGCGTTGCTATATAGACGACATCTTTCCAGTATGGGAAGGTCAGAAAAGTGGTTTTGAGACATTCATGAAACATCTTAATAATAACTCCTTAGGCCTCAAATGTATCTATGAGATACTGTACATAATGAATTCATTACCTTCCTTGATTTAAGAATGTATAAATATGTAGATGGCAACATCACAACCTTCACCTTTAGAAAGGAAACAGCTACCAATACCTTACTACATTGGAAGAGTCAACATTTTGAACCTCTGAAAAGAAGTATTCCAAAAGGTCAGTATCTTCGCATTCGGAGAAATTGCAGTACTGATGAGGAGTTCCAGATTGAAGCTGATAAATTAAAACAAAGGTTTTAGGGATAGAGGGTATCCGAAGAGATGCTTGAAATCAGCTTATCAACATGCCTTAAATAGCAAAAGAGCAGAGTTATTAACTGGGAAGAAAACCCTGATAGCACCAAACCCAATTGAGATGAAACATGTTACCTCCAGTAATAATGAGTCAGAGAATATAACCAGGTGTATTATGACCTATGGTTATGACTCTTTACTGATCAAAGATATTCTTTCAAAACATTGGCATCTATTGAGGAGTGATGAGGACTTGAAAGCAATTTTGCCAGCTAGCATACCCATCACTTATCGCAGAGGGACCAACTTAAAAGATATGTTGGTACATAGTCACTTTAAAGAAAATATCTCATGTGAATCTTGGTTACAACCACCAAAAGTCTGCTTTAAGTGTGGGCGGTGTAGCTTCCGTAAGTACATCAAACCAACAAAAAAAAATGAACATCCTGTAACAAAAGAAATTTATTAAATCAATCAATTTTATAATTGTATTTCCACAGGAGTAATTTCTATAGAAACCTGTTTGTGTAATAAGATCTATGTCGGTAAAACGAGGAGGCAGCTACGCCGGAGAGTGGGTGAACATATTTAAGCCATCAATAATTCCTATGATACACCTATTGCCAGACATATTAAATATTAACACAACAATGATTGCAATGTGCTTAAATTCTGTGCAATAGATAGTATAAAGCCAGGCCCTAGAAAAGGAGACCTGGAAAGCTTCTTCAATGTGAAGCAAAATGGATATATAAATTGAAGGCCCAAGTTCCATATGGCCTGAATGAATGTTTTTCCTTCACTCCATTCATTTAATGTTAAATCTAGCTGGATATATTTGAGTATTAGTTGAAGAACAAGGACAACATGGGATCCATAAAAGTAGAATTAAGACAACAACACAGTCTGAGAGGTCCTTCTGGATGTGGGATTCACTTATGTCAAAACACATATGATATGTGTGATAAAATATATAGGACATGAGTTTCAATGATAGATATATGAAATAGAGCAAATGAAGTACACCAAGGAAATACAATGTAGCAACCTTTGGTCAATACATGTAAGAACGTTGATGAGAATATTGGAAAGATATGTTCTAAGTAATTATATGCTGAGAAAAGGAACCTAGGTATGATGCATGTGATGTAAATATCTTACTTTCCATGACAGTAAAGGGCCTACAAGCCATAGGATGTATATTAAAGCTATATTTAATATGATTAAGGAGTTTGTCATTTATTCTAAGTCTGTTTTTGGGCTTAGCCTTATATATTTATTATGTATGCCATATGACATTCTTTATTGTTTAACTGGTATACAGGTTAACAAATAAATGTATTTAAGTAAATTGATAGTATTTAGCTTTTTTATTTTTTTACACATAATGGATAAATTGTATTACAGAATTATTAATATCACCTCATATTGCACTTACGTTATCTACTCTTAGACTATAATATCACTTTACTGCAATTACTAAAATTGCACAAGAATGTACATGTAGTGTTTTCAATATATGAATATTCATTATGATTCCTTGTCAAGGACCTATATTATATTATACACACTTGAATCTTAAATTCACTCACTTCCCACTGCACAAATTATTCTATGAGGTTAATAATATATATATATATATATATATATATATATATATATAGCTATGTGCAAATATTTGTGTACTCTTTTTAAAGAACATCAATGTTAAAGATGCTGGGGATCTACTGTGGGTTTATTCTCATACTGCCCACTCTTTGAGGTATATTTATATATTTTTGTATTATAAGGCATTTTGACCCATCATCACAGAAGCTGACATCTAGATTTTGTTGGTATCTATCTAGACTTGAGGTTTTGGAAAAAATTGTTGTATTTCATATCTTTGTAATGTTGATAAAGTTCACAACATTATTCATTGAATCAATAGTTGGTATTTTTTAAGATGGTATTAGGTTTAGATCCATATGTTTCCCGATTTGTTGTTCCTCCTATGGCTAATTCGTATTTTAAGCAGAGAAGGTGGTTACCATGATGACAAGAATACTATAAAGGGCTGACTCAAACGTTTACGCCCCTTCCCCCCTTTGACAAAGACGTCTAGGACTGCGAAACGCGTCAGGCGTAGGTTAGAACGTGCGTCATTACGTAAGACGCACACTTGAGTCACATGGGCGCGAATCAGGAAGTGGAGTTGAGACAGGGACAGTAGCATCCTGTGCATTGCAGTGAGCCTGAAATAGGCCATTTTGGACAGACATTAATGCATTCTAAGTGGGTCTAAAGACATTCTATTAGACTGCAGTCTATAGAGAAGGTTTTCTTGAGAGGATTAAACTTAAGAGGATTAAAGTTAGATAACGTCTGGTAAACGGAGATAGATTGAATATGCACTAAGTTCTATATCCTTAAAGAAGCCATAGACTGGCCACCAAAAAACTTTGTGGCATACTAATAATACCAGGAGCTGTATGCTGTGGCCCAGTGGAGATGGAACTGGAAACCCACTCCAGTATCTCTGCCATGAATACAAAGTGGATTATCATGACCATGGACGTAAAGATGTGCCCGTGTGTTACAGTTCATGAGATCACGGAGAGCTGGAAAAGACTAAACAACGCAAAAACAAAACTATATATAATAAGAAGCACTTTATCAATTAAATGTTATTAAAAAAATCCTACAGTGACTTAATTTGAAGTGTGCTATTCTGAGCTGTCAGTCAGCCTTTTTGATCTACACACAAACAGAGATTGAAATGTTTTGTTATTCATTAGTGATTACCCTATGAGGCATTGAGTCTATTGTCTTACATGCAGACTCCTAGTTCTGCGCATTCTTAGTCTTTTTTGTGCAGGTGACTGCACATAAGACAATGGACAATCAGTCAGCTCTACAAATTAGTCATTACATGCACGACAATCATTCATTGTTTCACTACTTTGTTAGCTGTGTAAATACTTACATTTGGTGACATAACACATAAGAAAAATCATATATTTCAATATTAATGTATCCATTTTTTCATTTACATGTAAAACTTGTCAGAAAAACAAGCTACAGTCTCAAGAAGAATGGTTCCAAATGGGAAATATGGTAGGTGACATTTTTTATGATATCAAAATACCCAGCTCTCTCTCTCTCTCTATCTATCCATCTATCTAATCTATCCAGCCCTTGGTAATTTGCGACAGTAAAGGGTACGCTAACAAGTGTTTTTAATCCTTACATAAGCTTTGTGCCAGAAGCCCTAATTCTTCCCAGAAGGAACATAAATGTAGATGTTAACAGGGATAAGAGGAATATTTATGAGCTCCAAAGATAAAGGCTGTGCTAAAGCTACATACTGTTGCCAAACAGATCTTTTGACCTGCAGCAACCTACCAATGGGCCAGCTCAGTGGGTGTTAATCTGCATATACATGTTTGGGCATAGTACTTTGCCAGATTTAAACAACACTTGCACTTAGTGTTTCCAAATACTCAAACATAAAAAAAATATTTTCATGAGAGATTGATGCTGTGCGTTCAGATGTATGCAACACCAACAACATTAATAACTATGTATTTAAAAGACAAATGTTTTTATAACTTACTGGTTAATCAAAAGAACGGTAATTACAGTCAATTGGATGTACTATCAACGCAAGTGATATACCAATTTTCAGTTATACCAAAACAGAACTGAATACATACTCATCCCTTAAAGAGAATATTTTCATTCATATGAGACTATGTGGAAGACTGTAACATGGGAATCAATAAATATATTCCTGCATATTTTATTATTTAAATGTATTTATGTAACATACCTATATATGTGTTCATTTATGATAAATATATATATATATATATATTTATATATATCACATATAATTGTTGTCAAACTGCAAGAAGTCATCACGCTTTGCAAGGTGCGTACGAGGCGAGCCATTAACGCGTAGGATTTAGCCGATGAGCGCCGAAGGCGAGCCGTTAAACCGTAGTAATTAGCCAATGCGAGCTTCACGAAGTGAGGTGAGCCGTTAAAATACGAGATGCAAACCACGTAGCACTTTACACATCACACTACGACCTACAAGATACACTATTAAGCCGCAAAATGCTCACAAGACGCTTACCACATAAATAACAGTACGACTATACAATGCCACTTTACACAATAAAACAACAGCTTTACCTCGCACACGCAGCCTATTTAGAATGCACACTTCAAACATTCATTACACTTTATAAGCAGGGCACCAACACTCACACTGTATATTGTATGCAGACGCAAAATACAAACAGATTGTTAGCTCTTCAGCCTATTGCTCACTGCATATATCAATTAAAAATAATTAAAGTATTTTTATTTATTGCATAAATAATTAATTCTTACTTAATTAATTAATTAAATAAATCATTAATTATTACTTCACTACATATACATAGAAATATATACCTCTCTCAGAGGACCAAAAGTACACGACAGGAAAGGCATGCGATGAGCACCAAAGGCACTCAGCGCAAGCCTTGCAATGAGCGCCGAAGGTCCTCAGGGTAAAAAAACGGTTTCCATTATGTCTCAAACAGCATTCCCTGGCTTACAATTTTATGCCTGTATTTTTTTGACGGGCAATTCACTAATATATATATATATATATATATATGTATATATATATATATATATATAGGAGAATCCTGGTTATCTGGCACCCAACTAACCAGGACTCTCAAGAAACCGGCACCAGTATCAATTCCCCATTTTCCAAAAACTCCTGCTGAACCGGCATAACTGGCACTATCCGGAGTTCGAAACTGAAAAACAAAAGCTATCTTTTTTCCAAATTAATTTTTCTGGGCCTAGGTGCTAATGCCTTTTAAAGGCATTTTGGGGGGTTTAAGGGTTGTTTAGATTCTTAAATTCAGGGACTCACGATTAACCGGCAACTACACTTATCCGGCATTCCCTGTGGGTGACGGGGGTTTTACTGTATATATATATATATATATATATATATATATATATATATATATATATACTAGCGACTTGCCCGTCAAAAATGACGGCAATAAAAAGTGAAGCCTGGCAATGCTGTTTGCCACACAATGGGAGCCTCTCCCCCTCTACTTTACTGGCCTTGCGATGAGCGCCTTTGGCCCCTTTGGAGATCATTGCGTGTCTCTCCCTCTGACTACTTCCTCCCTCGTGTCTTATTTCCCCCCTCCTCTCCCTCCCTTGTGTCTCCTTCCGCCTCGTCTACCTCCCTTGTATCTCCTGCCCCCCTGTGTTTTTACCTCCCTCTCCCTCCCGTGTCTCTAAACCCCTCCCCTGTGTCCCTCTCCCTCCTGTTTCTCTTTCACCCTTCTCCCTCCCATGCATCTCTTCCCCCGCCTGTGTCTACCCCCCCCCCTGTGTGTGTTCCCCCCTGGCCTGTGTCTCTTTCCCCCTCCCGCTGTGTCTGTTCCCCCCTTCCTCGTGTCTCCATTTCCCTCCCTTGTGTATCTTACCCCCTGCACTCTCTCCCCTGTGTCTCTTCCCCCTCCTCTCACTCCCCTGTGTCTCTTCCCCCTCCTCTCACTCCCCTGTGTCTCTTCCCCCTCCTCTTTCTGTGCCTCTTCCTCCCTTTCTCTCTCTTCCCCCCTCACCGTCTGTGTCTCTCCCCACTCTGTGTCTTCCACCCCTCTCCCTCTGTACCTTTTCCCCCGCCTCTCTCTGTGTCTCTCCTCCCTGTGTCTCTCCACCCCTTCCTCTGTGTCTCCCCCCTCTGTGCCTCTTTCCCCCTCTCTCTGTACCTCTTCACCCCTTTCCCTCTGTGTCTCTTCCCCCCTCACCCTCTGTATCTCTCCCCCCTCTGTGTCTCTTCCCCCTCTCCCCCCCTCTCCCTCTGTGCCTCTTCCCCCCTCTCCCTCTGTGCCTGTTTCCCCCTCCCCCTGTGTCTGTTCCCCCTTCCTCGTGTCTCCCCCCCCCCCCCATTTCCCTCACATGTGTATCTTCCCCCTGTTGAAAATGGGGGAATTGATGCCGGTGCCGGTTTCTTGAGAGTCACGGCACGCATTGAGCATATGCGGTTTCACGCCGCACTGTGCGCATGCGCGGCTCTTGCCGGGCTGTGCGCATGCACGGCTACTGCTGCACGGTGCGCAGTTTACGATGCGCATTGCGCATGAGCTTGCGCGCGATCCGATTGCAAAGGTGATCGGATCATTGTCAAACTGCGATTCGTCGCAAGCGTGAAGACGAATCGCAGTTTGACAATTATAATATGTGATATATTATAATATGTGATATGTATATATATATATATATATATATATATATATATATATATTATATACTCTTGATATTTAGTCGATCAGTCGTGGCTTACTCTCCATGACCCTATGGACCACAGGACACAGACACATCTGTCAGCTCCATCAAGCTTGTGCTCATTGCTACAATTAATTTATCTATCGACTTCCGTCTCTGCCACCCCCTACTTTGTGTGCCCCCAATCTTTCCCAGCATCATAGTCTTCTCTAGAGAATCCTGTCTTCTCCAGTTTTCTCCACCAGCATAATTAAAAACCGTCAATTCTACGGTGCTCAGCCTTCTTTATGGTCCAGCTCTCACATGCGTAACTTACTACTGGGAATACCTAGTTCTAACTGTTTACAAGAGGATTTTTCTTTACAGATAAAGGCTGATAAATTGCAGAGTGCACTAATTGTGCCCAGGTGAGAAGGCAGAAGCTAGTATAAACGGGGAAGGAGCGAACTTGTGAGCTTGCGAACATTTTCGGTATCAGGTGCAGTTCTAGTGAAGTGTAGGAGTTTTAATAGGGGTAGGGACTTCAAAGAAAAGGGAGGACAGATTTACAGTACAAAGGAGGAAAACTTTATAGAAATATATTATTTTATATTCTTTATTTTTGCCACTGAAATTTTGTAGATAATAATTATGAGTCAGTCCAGTGGCAACCTCACTCAGTGTACATCCTGTCATATGTATGCAATACTGGAACAGATGATCCAGGGTCCATACCTCTGTGACAGGTGTGAGCATGTTGCCTCTCTGGAAGCTCAAATTGGAGTGGAGAATTGCAGCACTTGGTGATATTGCTCCATTGGAAGGGGGGCTGGTGCTCACTGAGCATAGTTTAGCTGGGCCTAGCAGGGAGGGCGGAGCTGGGGCTAGTGAGGATGTCCAGGGAGGTAGCTGGGTTACAGTTACAAGGGGAAGCAGGGGGAAGAGGAGGAGGCAGGCCAGTTCTGAGTTGGCAAACAACAGATTTGACAGATTGAGTGAAACTGTTGGGGATGTCCATTCAGGAATGGCAATGCCAGATAGAGCTGTTCCCTCTAACAGCCGGGAGAACAGCTCTACTGGAGGAGTGGGAGGGCAGCATAGGCAGAGCAACAGACAGGTTTTGGTTGTAGGGGACTCTATTATTAGGAAGGTAGACAGGGTGATTTGTCACCCAGATCCCAGCAATCGAACAGTTTGCTGTCTCCCGGGTGCTCGGGTTCATCATGTTGTGGATCGGGTAGACAAATTATTGGGAGGGGCTGGAAATGAACCGGCAGTCTTGGTACATATTGGTACCAATGACAAAGTTAGTGGAAGATGGAGTGTCCTAAAGAATGATTTTAGAGAACTAGTTAATAAGCTGAAGGCAAGGACCTCCAAGGTAGTATTTTCTGAGATACTACCAGTGCCACGTGCTAGCCCAGGGAGGCAGAAGGAGCTTAGGGAGGTTAATACGTGGCTAAAGATGTGGTGCACTAAGGAGGGGTTTGGGTTTTTAGAGCACTGGGCTGACTTCTCACTTTGGTACAATCTCTACAGTAGGGATGGATTGCACCTTAATGATGAGGGAGCTTTTGTACTAGGGGATAGGATTGTAGAAAGGCTGGAGGAGTTTTTAAACTAGTAGTTGGGGGGGAGGGACTAGATATAAGTAATGGGGTAGAAAGTGTAGAGGGTATAAGGGATGAATTAACAACTCATAGGGGAGGAGATGGGGGAGGGGAAGTATAGTCAATAGGGAGGTAGTACTGAGTAATTCAAGTACAGTGGCAGGCACTTCAGAACTACAGACTCATAACATAAGGTGTATGCTTGCTAATGCCAGACACTTGCCAGGAAAAATGGGAGAGTTCGAATTATTAGCAATTAATGAAAAATGGGATTTAATAGGCATTACTGAAACGTGGTGGGATGAATCTCATGACTGGACTGTTAATCTGGATGGCTATAACCTATTTAGGAAAGATAGAGGCAATTGTAAATAAGGATTAGGGATTTGTCTGTATGTTAAGCCTGAATTTAAGCCTATAGTCAGAGAAGATATTTATGGTGGACCTTGTGATAAAGCTGAATGTGTGTGGGTAGAGTTAAATAGCGGAGCAGCAAATTCCAAAAGAATATTAGTAGGAGTATGCTATAAACCCCCAAATATAGCTGAAAGTGAGGAAATACAATTATTGTTACAGATTGAAAATGCATATAGGCATGGTCAAGTTCTAATAATGGGAGATTTTAATTACCCTGAAATAAACTGGATAAATGAGACCAGCAGTTCATCTAAGGGGACCAGGTTCTTGAGTACACTCAGGGATCATTATCTGGCCCAGGTTGTACAAGAGCCTACTAGAAATTAAGCTATCTTATATTTACTCATCACAAATAATATTGATATAGTATCTAATGTTGGAATAGGGCAACCTGTGGGAAACAGTGATCACAACACAGTCTCGTTTGAGATTGAATTAAAAAAACAAAATTTTAAGGGGCCAACAAAAACTCTTAATTTTAAAAGGGCAGATTTTAACGGTCTAAGGGCAGCAATACAAAGTATAGACTGGGACAGAGAACTGGCAGGTAAAAACACTGACCACAAGTGGACAACATTTAAATCCTTACTAAATATACATACACATCGGCATATATCGTGTGGGAAAAAAAGTAAATCCCATCCAATGTGGCTTAACAATGATTTAAAGATCAAGATACGGAGTAAAAAACAGGCGTTTAAATTATACAAACAAGAGGGGTCAGAGACTGCTTTACAGGAATACAAGTAAATCAACAAGGCTTGCAAAAGGGCGATTAGACTGGTTAAAATAGAAAATGAAAAATTAATTGCAAAAGAGAGTAAGACTAAGCCTAAAATATTTTTTAAGTATATTAATGGGAAGAAGTCGAGGAAGGAAGCTATAGGAACACTACAATGTGACACAGGCCGTCTGATAATTAGTGACCAAGAAAAGGCAGATGAGCTAAATAGGTTCTTTTCTTCGGTATACACTAGGGAGGTACCAGTGGTTGGGACACGGCAACATAATGGGGCTACACTACCTTTGCCAAATAATTGGTTAACACAGGAAGTAATCCAAAAGAGTTTGGAAAAAATAAATGTTAATAAAGCCCCGGGTACTGATGGAATACATCCAAGGGTACTAAGGGAACTGGGTTCTGTAATAGCCAAACCATTATATTTAATTTTTCAATATTCACTCAACACAGGGTCTCTACCAGATGACTGGAGAAAAGCTGATGTGATACCTATATTTAAAAAGGGAGCAAGAGCAAATCCGGGGAATTATAGACCAGTGAGCCTCACTTCTGTAGTGGGGAAGCTTTTAGAAGGGTTAATAAGGGATAATATACAAGAATATGTCTATTTGAACAGGATTATAAGTAGAAGTCAACATGGATTTATGAGGGATAGGTCATGTCAAACAAATCTAATTAGTTTCTATGAGGAGGTTAGTAGGAACCTGGATCAAGGCAACTCAGTGGATGTAGTTTTTTGGATTTTGCAAAGGCTTTTGATACAGTGCCACATTGGAGACTATTGTGCAAACTAAGAGATACAGGAGTTGCAGTAAATATCTGCTCATGGATTGTGAGCTGGCTAAAAGACAGGAAGCAAAGGGTTGTTGTAAATGGAACATTTCCCTCCAAAGGGATTTACATAAAATTGAGGAATGGGCATCTAAATGGCAGATGAGATGTAATATGAATAAATGTAAAGTTATGCATCTGGGAAAGAAAAATAGCCATGCAATTTATAATCTTAATGGAGCAAATCTAGGTGTATCGGATATTGAAAGGGATTTGCGAGTGCTTGTGGACAACCACCTAGGTAACAGTGCTCAAAGCCAAGCAGCAGCTGCAAAGGCAAATAAAATATTAGCATGTATTAAGAAGGGTATAGAAGCCAGGGAAGCAAATATAATTCTGCCACTTTACAAATCTCTAGTATGCCCTCATTTGGAATATGGAGTACAATTTTGGGCACCACTTCATAAAAAGGACATTTTAGAGCTGTAAAAGGTACAGAGGAGGGAAACAAAACTAATAAGGGGAATGGAGGGGCTAAGTTATGAAGAAAGACTAACCAAATTAAACTTATTTTCTCTAGAAAAAAGGCGTCTAAGAGGAGATATGATTACCTTAAATAAATACATCCAGGGTCAGTATAAAGATTTGTCAAGGGAGCTTTTTGTGCCAAGAGGTTTTCAACTGACAAGAGGACATCCCTTGATGTTAGAAGTAAAAAGATTCCACCTTAAAGAAAGAAAAGGGTTCTTCACAGTAAGGATGATTAATCTGTGGAATTCTCTACCAGAGGAGGTGGTGACAGCGGATTTGATAGATAACTTTAAAAGGGGACTGGATTTATTTCTAATTAAAAAGGGAATTCAGGGTTATCATGGATAATTAGAGAGGCAGTATTGATCCAGGGATCAGGAGGGAATTGATTATTTTTATTTTTATTTTTTATATACAACTAATTAGTTAATAGTTAATCCGCATATTGCAGATCAGAGGAGATCTTAAAAGGTTGAACTTGATGGACTGAAAGTCTTTTTTCAACCTTAAATACTATGTAACTATGTAACTATGTAACTATGCAGACCTTTGTTGATAATGTAATATATTTACTTTTTAGTAGCTTGGCCAGACTTGCCATAGCTTTTAACCTGGAAACTTATTTTAATTTCATGGCTGCCGTCACTATCTGCAGAGATCTTGGAGCCCAGGAAAATACAATCTTTCACTGCCTCTACTTTTCCCCCATCTATTTGCCAGATACTAAGATTACCGTTTGTCATGATCTTCATCTTTTTAAAATTCAGCAACAGGCCAACTTTTGCACTCTTTTCTTTCACCACCATCAATAGGACCTTTAGTTCCTAATCATTTCAGCCCTCAGAGTAGTATAATCAATACATCTGAGTTCATTACTATGTCTCCCAGAAATATTAATTATGGCTTTGGATTCGTTCAGACCGACCTTACGCATTATGAAAAAATAAGCACTACTTTCCCGATCTTAAACCATTCAGTTGTTGCATGTTTGTTTCTGACTATGGCTTCTTGGTCCACATACAGATTCCTAAGGAGGCGTATGAGATCGTCTGGTTTCCCAATTTATTTAGAAAATTTGCAATGTTTTGTTGTGATCCACACAGTCAAAGGCTTTAGTACAGCCTATGAAGCAGAAGTAAATCTTTTTTTTTCTGAAGCTCTCTTGCTTTCTCTATTATGCAGCTGACATTAGCAATTTGATCTCTTGTACCAGAACCTGGCTTGCACATGTGATAGCTCATGTATTGTGGAAGACAAGCTGCAGGTTCTTAAGCATTACCTTGCTGGCAAGTGAAATGAGGGGCAATTATGCAATAACTAGAACATTCTTTGGTGCTGCCTTTTCTTGGGATTTGGATATAGACTTTTCTTTTCCAATCTACTGGATGTTGTCGAGGTTTCCACATTTTTGGCATATAGCAAAGAACACCACGGCATCATCTTTTAGGATTTTGAACAGTTCAGTTGGGATTTCATCATCTCCTCCAGCCTTTTTATCAGCAAGGTTTCCTAGAGCCCATGTCACTCCACTCTCCCCAATGTCTGACTCCACCTCATTGGACAAACTATGGAGGTTATCATTTCCTTTGATATTCACAACTTTTTGAAAAGTTCTCTTAACTTTTCCATTCAGTTATCAGCTTCTATCTCTTTACATCGCTCATTGTAGAATGTCTCTTTGTCTCTTCTTGCTATGCCCAAGAATTCTGCATTCAGTTGGACAAATATTTTCCTATCTCCGCTTCCTTTCACTATCCTTCATTCCTGGACTACTTTCAAAGCCTCATCAGATTGCCAATTTGCCTTCTTGGTTTTCTTTTTTTTTTTAGGATATTCTTTGTTGCTGTTTTCTAGACAATGTCACAAACGTCTATCCAAAATTCTTCAGGCATTCTATCTACTGTATCTAGTCCATTAAATGTGTTTATGTATCACTGTATGTATAGAGCTCCCCATCTTTGGTCATATAGTCAGTCTGATTTTTATAATGTTCATCTGGTGATGTTCATGGATAGAGTCATCTCTGAGGCTGTTGGAAGAGGGTGTTTACTATGAGCTTCATTTTGTACTCCAATGATATTCTTGTTAGTTATTCCAGGTATCTGTTGGTTCCCTAGTTTAGAATTTTAATATCCTATGATGAAATTAACATATGTTCTTGGTGTTATATCTATGAGGTGTTGAATATCTTTGTAGAACAGGACAACTTCAGCCTCTTCATGCTGGAGCATAGACTCGGGTCATTGTGATTTTAAATGTCTTGCCTTGAATTTGAATTTAAATCATTCTGTCATTTATTGGTTTGTAATTGAGTACAACTTTTTTCTGCGGGATTCTTGACCACAGTAGAAGATTTAGTGGTTGTCTGATATGAAGGGTCCCATTCCAGTCCATTTGAGCTTACTAATTCCCAGGATATCAATGTTTCATTTTGTCACCTCATGTTTGACAACGTCCAATTTGTCTTGGTTTCATACAAACATTCATAGAACATTCCAGGTTCGGATGCTGAATTATTCTTTGCAGACACATCTTTGCAGCAGATTGTCCTCCCAACTTTGGATCAACCACTTCATTAGATCTGGTGCTACTTGTACACATCCTCTGCTCTTTCTTGGTAATGTGGTAGGCGCCTTTTGACCTGATTATCTTCTGCCTATTCATAATGTAATCTTGGCAAAACTACTGGAGTGGGTTGCCAGTTCCTTCTCCAGTGAACCACAATTTGTCTGACGTTTTTGGTATGACCTGCCCATCTTGGGTGAGCCTTCTTGGTATCGGTCACAGTTTCAATGAAGTACAAAAGGCCCTTCACCCCGACAAGGTTGAGATCCAGATGGTATATATATATATATATATATATATATATATATATATTTTTTTTTTTTTTTTTTTTTTTAAGGGAAGACATGTTTGATATGGTTATGGATTGTGAGAGCAAAGCCTTTGTGGGCACATTTGCATGTCGCTGCCAAGGCTCCCAGAATGCAGTGTAATAACTGTATATTTGACTTAATAAAGAGAGGCATTATCTCTCGAAAGCTTGAATAAGTTTGTACAATAAAAAATGTATCACTATTCACTGCAATACTCTGATTATTCAACTATATATATATATATATGTATATATATATATATATATATATATATATATATATATATATATATATAGTGGATAAAAAAAAATTACACACCCCTGTTAAAATGTCAGGTTTCTGTGCTGTAAAAAAATGAGACAAAGATAAATCATTTCAGAACTTTTTCCACCTTTAATGTGACCTATAAACTGTACAACTCAATTGAAAAACAAACTGAAATCTTTTAGGTGGAGGGAAGAAAAATAAAAAATAAAAATAATGTGGTTGCATAAGTCTGCACCCCCTCTTATAACTGGGGCTGTAGCTGTGTTCAGAATTAAGCAATCACATTCCAAATCGTGTTACATAGGAGTCAGCATACACCTGCCATCACTTAAAGTGCCTCTGATGAACCCCAAATAAAGTTCAGCTGCTCTAGTTGTCCTTTCCTGAAATTTTCTTAGTCGCATCCCACAGCAAAAGCCATGGTCCACAGAGAGCTTCCAAAGCATCAGAGGGATCTTGTTGTTAAAAGGTATCAGTCAGGAGAAGGGTACAAAAGAATTTCCAAGGCATTAGATATACCATGGAACACAGTCATCATCAAGTGGAAAAAATATGGCACAACAAGAACTCGAGCTCCCTCCAAAATTGATGAAAAGACGAGAAGAAAACTGGTCTGGGAGGCTACCAAGAGGCCTACAGCAACATTAAAGGAGCTGCAGGAATATCTGTCAAGTACTGGCTGTGTGGTACATGTGACAACAATCTCCCGTATTCTTCATGTGTCTGGGCTATGGGGTAGAGTGGCAAGACGAAAGCCTTTTCTTACGAAGAAAAACATCCAAGCCAGGCTACATTTTGCAAAAACACATCTGAAGTCTCCCAAAAGCATGTGGGAAAAGGTGTTTTGGTCTGATGAAACCAAGGTTGAACTTTTCGGCCATAATTCCAAAATGTTTTGTTTGGTGCAAAAACAACACTGCACATCACCAAAAGAGCACCATACCCACAGTGAAGCATGGTAGTGGCAGCATTATGCTTTGGGGCTGTTTTTCTTCAGCTGGAACTTAGTTAAGATAGAGGGAATTATGAACAGTTCCAAATACCAGTCAATATTGGCACAAAACCTTCAGGCTTCTGCTAGAAAGCTGAACATGAAGAAGAACTTCATCTTTCAGCATGACAACGATCCAAAACATACATCCAAATCAACAAAGGAATGGTTTTACCAGAAGAAGATTACAATTTTGGAATGGCCCAGCCAGAGCCCAGACCTGAATCCGATTGAAAATCTGTGGCGTGATCTGAAGAGGGCAGTGCACAGGAGATGCCCTCGCAATCTGACAGATTTGGAGTGTTTTTGCAAAGAAGAGTGGGCAAATCTTGCCATGTCAAAATGTGCCATGCTGATAGACTCATACCCAAAAAGACTGAGTGCTGTAATAAAATCAAAAGGTGCTTCAACAAAGTATTAGTTTAAGGGTGTGCATACTTATGCAACCATATTATTTTATTTTTATATTTTTTCTTCCCTCTACCTAAAAGATTTGTTTGTTTTTCAATTGAGTTGTACAGTTTATAGGTCACATTAAAGGTGGAAAAAGTTCAGAAATTATTTATCTTTGTCTCATTTTTTTACGGCACAGAAACCTGACATTTTAACAAGGGTGTGTAGACTTTTTATATCCACTGTATATATAGTGTGAGGTAGCCATGAGGGTCCAGTAATCTAGATGAATAATCAGAATATTGCAGTATATAGTGATACCATTTTTATTTGACAAACACATTAATTGAAGCTGCATTAAAGTTTGTCATTCCATAAATATGTGTGTTCAATAAAAAGGCATCACTATACACTGCAATGCTCTTATCATTTATACATATGTTTGTGTGTGTATATATACATGCATATATATATATATATATATATATATATATATATATATATATTATATTAAGTAGTGTAATAGCAAACACATTTAGCATGTTTTCTCTTATAAAATATTTTTTGTCTGTAAGGCACTTGTCAATCTAATCAGAAATGCATTTAGTTTTACTATCAAACTGTGGAACAAACCATGTTGTGAGCACATCTGTTCTACTATATTACAGTTTATGTGAAAGCATAAAATTATTAAATATAAATTAATTTGAGCAAATAAAATAATGATTCTATTAAAATTGCCATCACTATCACCACCTAATTGTAACATATGTGAGCAGAATGTCTGGAAATTGTATTTAAACAGTGTGTTCATTTTACTTCTATCATAATAATAAAGTATCTTTCAGTTTCTACATTTTCAGAGATAATTAGGATGACAAAACATACATATGGCGATAGAGATAATAAAGGAGACATTTTCCTCCATGACTATATGAAACAGGGACATCTGCTGGCTTTATGGGTATATATCTGATTGTTTACAGCATATGTAAAATTATGTGACTTTTTTTTCATGTGTTTTTTAATTATACAGCATTTTATATTAGTCCTGAAATTAATAAAAATAATATCTAGCAGAAATTAGATAAACATATATGATTCTAATTAATTACAATGAATAAATATTTTTATTGTATTATAATTATAATAAAGTGTAGACATTGAAGTTCAATGATGGAATATTTTAGCTGTATATTGTTCTTCATCAGAGAGTGATTTAGAGCCAAAATGAAAATATGCAAAAAAATAAATAATTTGTATATAATTTATTATAACAATGGATTGTTTTATGAAGACTATTTATAAGAGTATATAAGGCACACATTGAAAACATGCTCATGGCACACACATATAATACCCTGCTCCAAATCCATATTCTGTATTCTTTAATAAACTTTAGTTAGTTAGAGATATGGAAACTCATTGAGTATTTAGGGACAACACACAGAGTTAAAATATATCTTTTGGTGGTATATCATCATAAACATCTGCTATATTAAAATCACTGCTGTCATACTCCCAAGATGTCATCACCTTTGAGCTGCGTGTGACAAAGGTCTAAGAAGGTAAATTGCCATAATTTCCACTCAGTTATCAAAATCTGTTTGGTGATAGCAAAACAAGTTTTATGGTCATTTCATCAGAGTTAACATATGGCACTTGGTGCAATTTGAAGTCGACTTTCTGCAGTGTATGCTTATTTCAAGTTAAACAATGAATCTGTGGAAAAGAATCGGCACAGAGGTGCTGCTGAGTAATGAAAAGAGTGTTGTTCAGGGCCTGGTTTCTTGAATAGACTTGTTAAAACCCTTGGCTGATATATGCTAAGCAGGGCCAGGCAGTTTGTGGAGAAGGAGGGAGGGTTGGCCAGCTGAGTGAGCACATCACTTTGTGAGCCAGGGCCTACACTTTGATGGCTCCTTTGGAGGTATGAGTGAAAGCCAAACCTCTGCTCCCTCCTTTTTTTTAGTTTCTGCCATGCAAAGATAATCAGGTTTATGTAAAGTATGTGTGCTCTTTTGACAGTCCACGATATCTCATTAATTCAATCACACCAAACACTATTGTTCTCAAAGTGTTTGAAATGCGGATAGGGATGGAGGCTTTTTTAATCCTGTCAATCAATGTTAACATTTTTCTCGCAGTTGCCATGGCCAGGGCCAGAGTTCATGAAAACACAGAATAAGAGCCAACAAAACAAGAATAAAGACTTATTTGAGATACTCTTTTTAAAAGACATCTACCATGCACAAAACATGGGAAGTAAATGTAGACAAGTTTGGACACTATGGCTCAGTGAGAGGAAAGAGAGAAAAAAAAAGAGAATTTGAAAATCAAATAGCACTATAAAAACTTGACCCAAGAGTCTCTGGGAAAAACCCAATGAATTGCTCCCTGGTAGAACAATGTTCTTTCTTTCGTGCGTTCTCTAGGAGTACAATGTCCAATATATTATAACACATGCCACTGATGTCTTTACACAGTTGTAAGCCAGCTCAGACCAACGGAATTCTGATAGAGGACAACAAGAGATTGTGCTGTGGTAATTCTCTCTTTCTCCTGCTCTATTACAAGCAAATACTGGGAAAATTATCCATGCATATAGGCCAACAAAGCAGAGATGGGAGATTTGCGATGTCACACAGTGAAAAGTGACAACTGTTTTCTTGCATATAACATGCATTCGCTCATACATTTTGTCAAAAACTTTTTACCCAAAAGCATCCAAGGAAAACATTAGTTCTTTCTCACATTCATTATATACATTTCTATATATGGTGGGTTGAATACATAACTGGCATATATATTTAAGCAACATATGCCAGTTCTTTTAATTTCAGTTTTGTTTGTTGAAAAGTAATAAGTAACTAATCAAAATAAAATAAATGTATATTGGGATTATTTTCTTTACATATACCTTTGCCAGTAACCATTATGATGTTGAGAATTATCTAACACTTACCAAATAAATACACGTTCCAAATACAAACATATTTGTTCAGTGAAGTACAATCTTTTTTTGTATTTGTTTTTAACCAGACTTTTGTGTTTTTGCCAGTGTTATACAGATGAATTCATAGGATAACCTCATCTCAGGACCACAAAACATTACACACATCAGCAGCTATGCTCATAACATGATGCCTGTTGCTTGGATAGGATACAGCTGCAACATAACACTGTCAGGTGTGCTCGTGTTTAGAAAAGAAGATTCAAGTTTCCCTGGAGCTAATGGTAAAAATAGTGTAATCATTGTTAAAATAACTATTGCACAATCAACATGCTGCATAAGGATTATTCCAAACTGTTAGGTAGTGGCTGAAATTAAAATTATGTAAAGCATGCAACAATTTAATGGGATTGGATTAAAGATTTAGCACAAGAATACAAAGTTTAATCCCCAATGTTTTATGTTTTTAGCATGGCAAAAGCAGTATATATGTTACATTAATATGCATTTTTTACATTTGAAAAGAATAATAAGAGCATTGCTGGGGGCCTGGGTCTAAGAACTAAGGGAGGGGGGACAAATCCTCTGCAGAGTTTTCTATTTTTGTATATATGTATGTATGTGTGTGTGTGTATATATATATGTGTGTGTGTGTATATATATATATATATATATATATATATATATATATATATATATATATATATATATATATATATACAGTATATATTGTATATATGCTATTTTATGGCCTGTGTATGCAATGAGCTGTATCTCCCCCTAGAATTATTCTAGGTCCTGGGGCGATGGGCTCTCGACAGAAGTAACTCTCTTTTTCAAGTCTAAAGCAAATATAGTATCATCTCTCAAAACTTGTCAGTCCAAATAAAATATTTGTCATTGTATACTGCAATACTCTTATTATTATTTTTTTATACCGCCTATTCACTGCTACACCATTCTTCTGTATTTGAAAAGAATAAAATGTTCCGGCACCTCTAAAAGTGTGTTATTAATAAATTATATATTTACTAGCGAATTGCCCGTCAAAAAATGACGGCAATGAAATTGTAAGTGAGGTAATGCTGTTTAGTGTGTAATAATGAAATATATAATACACTAATAAATGAATATACTTTACCTATTTTAAAGCATTGTGTGGAAGAGCTGTGAATGTGTTTTGATGTTGCTGCAGCATTAGTGGTGTGGATCTGCTGTGTAAGCGTGCTGAATGTGTGCAGTGTAACACTGTGCGTGCGCGAGGCCAAACCGTTGTCGTGTACTTCCGCATTGGCGTAAAATGGCGAGTAATGTGTGGTATACGTTTGTATCGGAATATCCGTAGGTGTTTTGTGGTGTTTTGCGAGTTTCTTGTGGTGTTTTGCGAGTTTAGAGTGCTGTAGCCTCGTTTTCGTTTTGTTCGGCGGCCATTTTTTCTCTCGCTTCGATTTTTTTTTAGTCTCTAAACTGTTTTATTTGGAGTAAAATCGAGGTGTAAGTTGTATTTTTGAGGTGCTGGGTGCTCCCTCTTGGTGTAGGTAAGTTTTTTATGTATGTGGTGTGTGTATGTATTGTGTTTTACATTTTGTAATGTTCGCGAGTTGCGTCCGAGTGTTGCGAGTCCGTAATGTGTGTGAACGTGTGTCGTATGTTGTTTGCGAGTGTCGTAATGTGTGTGTCGTACTGTTTGGGTTGCGACGTGAAGTTTGCGAGGGTCGCAGTTGCTGGCATGGAGCGCCTTCGGCGCTCCATGCCAGCAACTGCGGCCCTCGCTTTGCGAGGTCCTCAGGTGCTGGCATGGAGCGCCTACGGCGCTCCATGCCAGCAACTGAGACCCTCGGGCAGTGCCCTCGCTTTGCGAGGGCCTCGGCTCGCTGTGCGAGCCCGCAGCGTTAGCAACAACTCGTACGCTCACAACTATATATGTGATTGATTGTTTGTGTTTTTTAAATTTTATATAAACTCAAGAAATTAAAATGATAAAAATACACATAATTATATGAATATTACAAAGTTTTGGTGATGTTACCAACAATTAGTTTGTTGCAGGCTGATATATGTAGATTAGATAGATTATTTAAACAGCATAAATAGAAAATAAGTCTCAGAACAATGGTGAAACCTACAAACATATTAATTTCATGTATAACTGATTTTTTGAAAGCCACTTGAACAAATGTTTAACTTTCTTCTGTTATTCGGTTACATGTAATTCTTTGATTCCTCTAAGCAATGTTCTTTAAACATATAAAGATTTACTTTTTTTTATGCCATGTTTAATGTAATATATCTGTAAAATAACCGAAACACAAGTAGTAAACTTTATCACTATCAAGATCAGTCCTGTTATTTTACAGCTCCCAGATGAGATTTAATAGTAAGTAAAATATATTTACATCTTGTTATAAATAATACAAACCATAGGGAGAATATAATTAACGAATATACATATGATATAAATGACCAATATGCATATAATGTTTCAGTATGATAAATGATAAACTACATTAGATGGTCAGTTCCAAAGTTACTGCTCTAGTAATAAAAGTAGGATGGTCAATCCTTGTTTCTCATATCACCAAAATATTTATATTTATGTTTAAACTATATTCTTAAAATGTATGATAAAAAATCCAATAAATTAGAATTAGTGAGACAACCCAATTAACTTATGAGAAATGACCTCAGCTTAATATTAGACACAGTCCAGACCAAAAATCCAAGTATAATGCATTCAAAGTATCATCATTAAGTATAAAATACATAGATAATAGTACAAAGTAAATCACAGTACTACATATATAATAACTGTCTAATTCATTAACCTTCTCATTGAAGAGCCCAAATAATTTGATGCAGAGGGCAACAGCATCCTTCCCATTATTCAGTTTGATTAATTTATTAAAATGAGTTATGCAAAGCATTCCATTACTGTCCACCCACTGCTTTACTTCACTGTTCAATGAATTGCAACTATGCTGGGTGACTGGGGATGCACAAATGAACTTATGTTTCATTGATTACAGAAAATCTGCATACTTGTATACATGTATTGTAAAATCTCTGTGAATGGACATCATGTAATAAAATTCATCATCATCACCTAATAACATTCACAACAGGCCATGCAGTTTCTAGAAAAAGCTAAAGTAATATATTAGGAGCTCTTCTGTTAAAATATAAATTTTGTGACAGGTTATATAATTATGTAATATGCATTTTCCAATAATTTGAGTTATAATACATGGTGAACATCTGAATGGGCAGTTCAGCATCATCATTATCATGATGTATAAGTAGGATTTCAGGCTTGCAGTAAGTTCCAAGATAGAAAGGAGGTTAATGAATACCATTTTGGTGTATTTTGAGGTTTACGAGTTATACCTCCAACACATTGACAAGGGCTTACAGTAGGTGGGGAAGAACAATGATAAACAGCTTGATACATACTAGGAAGGCTATGAAGGGGTTGCAATGCCTGTTAGGTTTGTAACTACAATGCTAGGTATATATATAATTATGGTATTTGTGAAATATACTTTGGCACATTTTGTCAGAAGGTTTATTTAAAATGAAACGCTATTATAGTATACTGTATGTGATCTGGCTCTATACTCCTAAAATTAGGGACTAGAAAGTAATACATTTACATCACATATAGGAACAAGTTAAAAAACTATGTTACTATAGTTTTTTTTTAATGTTTTCCACTATTTGTGTATTCAAAGATTTCTTATTGTTTGCACATTAGTGGGAGAAAAATAAGCTTGTGGAGAGTCATGTCTTTTAGAGGTGTATGTTGATGAACAGTAATGGCAGTCAACACTGGTAAAGCTGCTGTGTTCTTGCACAGGCAAGTTGTACAAATGAGTCTCTATGATTTTGAGCATCTATTCCAGTGGATGTGGTATAGACAAGCACAGTTAAGGAATTTAAATACGTCTGGGATAAGGCTATCCCAAGGGTTAATTAAGCCAAACTTTTAGATAAATAGAATGGAATGGTAAAATGGGCCTTTTTTAACAGCCATCAAATCCATGTTTCTATGTTTTTGCTCAGCCAAGCTTTCTGTGTAGATAGAATGGGCAGATTAAATAAACATATTGGTTCTTATCTGTTGCCAAGTTTATGTTCTAAGTGAACATCCTTTTTCACAATTTTCATGTCACTGTGAATTTGGCGAGTTTTAATATTTAATTTGGGAAAAGTATCTCTTCTGTTTGGACTGCTATTTCCATTTATTGAGTTCTAAAGTAGTATTTCCAAGGAGGATGATTACTACACTGAAAGTACAATTGTTAAATGTTTGCACAAAAGTAGGGAACATTTAGGGTCATATTAAATTGGGACTACGTTTTAAAACGTAGCCCGTAACTCTCATTTTAAGGCTATTTGCGTATTAAGAAGCCTAGTAACACAGGCCTCAATCTAGCTGCGAGAAAAGTCTATGGGTTGAGCAACGTTGAACTTCGCGCCCGTAATTCCTTTGATCTGTCATGCCCGTAACCACTAATTGTTCAATTCAGCTATTAAATTGCAACATGGTCACTCGCGAGCAAGCACGTAACATGCAAATGGAGCCCAAAGGCCAACGTGTGCTCGAGAGCACCCATAAGGGGGGTAAAGTCCAGGACGTAGCACTTGTTAATCAAAGAAAAACACACTACTGTACATTTATTACAAGGGGAAGTGATGTTAGGTCTTAGAACTTATAGCACAACATTCTTGAGCCCGCACATTGGCCCCGAAAAATACTTTATTTCATGTTTATATTTTGTGTAACTTGCATTTGATAGAAAATCATATTTGCGGCTTTATTAATATTGCATTAATCTGGAATGTGGGTCCGATCGCAACTTGTAATTGAAGCACGTAATGCTACGTGCTCGTAATGCAAACAATCTCTTTTTCCATTGGCTCCATCTGAACTCGTAACTACGGGCTTGCTTAATTGTTTGTGTGCGAGCTCGTAGCTTGCAGTCCTTTCTAATTTAATAGCGACGTAACTCGGCCAAGTTTCAAGCATGCAGCCCTTATGAGCTACACATAGGACTTAAGAGGCTCCCATTTAATGAAGCGTTTTGTTTTTAAAGTGCTCTGAAGTCCAACTTAGTTCCAGAAACCCCAATGCCTTGGCTACAGGAATCCTCCCTTAGACTGTGGATTGGCTGGGCTTCTTGGTGACAGGCTTCTATTCTAGGATCATCAGGATGCAATGGAGGCTAACAACTCTAAATAACAGAGAGCACACCTTACGTATGTTTCCTAGAAGAGTGTGTCTTTATTGTAAAAATGTGGAACCTTTATAGGCAAACAGCCTCGGTTCAACACACAAACATGGTTAAAACACCAGCCCTAAACCAAGCAAACTTAATTAGCCCTCTGAAGTACTTCTCTGGCCACTCTGAGGATGTTGGAGTTAATTCCATCGGAGGTTGAGCTGGTAATTTCATCACAAAACTAACCCCATTCAAAGTTCCATTCTAAACTTGTTAACTCACTAAATCTATTTGAATTCCCATCCACAGCTAGATATTCCCATTAGTCACGTTGTTATTAAGATACACAGTCCATTGTTCAAATTTCCTGTCTGTGGTGATGGCATTAGCAGGGACTGGAATGATGACCAGGGTGGAAGAACAGCAACTGACCACAACCATATCCAGGAAGGTGTAAGGAGTGAGTCAGGGCCTCCAGGAGGGCCATCACAAGGCCACTCCGACAGGTGCCTATCTCCCAATGTAAAGTCAATCTGGGAAAATGGAGAGGACATAGATTTTTCAGTGAGATGTTTAGGCCCTGAAGGGACATTGGGTTGGTTCAGGGAAGTCCCAGTTTACCCCCCAAAAATAGATGGTAGGGACATGGTCCAAAGCTTCAAATGCATCAGTGTTCACACCCCATACCATCTCCCATGAGCATACTGCTGGGACAGAATTCACTGCTGCTGGTCAATCTTTCACTGCTGAGCTCCTCTACAGGTGGGTGGTGTTGGGCTGGACTGACTCACATTTCTGCTGTTAGCTCACCAGATCGTGTACCAGACCAACTGACCTTGCTTCTCTGCTTCAATTAACCTCTCTGCTAGGTGCTTCATTCTCCATCTGGCTTGATTCCTGGCTGTCATTTGATCTCTCTAGCATTGGCGGGACCTGCTGATGAGTGAGTGATGGTGAGTGCACGCTATGGTTGCTGAATCAATCATCATCAATTTGATCGGCTCTTTTCTGGTCTGGATAGGATCAGGCTCCCCCCTAGCCTATTGATTGCTGTTTCTGCCTATTACTTGACTCTACTTGCTCCTTTCCTGGCTGGGCCTCTTCCTCCTGATCCCTCCTTTGCCTGGATGTCATCCTCCCGTTCTGGTGGATGTAGCGGCTGTGCTGCAGAGGTGCTCTATTCTAGACATTTTCCCAATGATTTCTGGTATTGGCAATGCTGCTTAAATCAAAGAACTTGCCAATTCCACCACATCTATCACTTCCTCTGATCAAGCACATGGCAAAGCCATCTATTCTGACTATGGAGCAGGGGTCATCTCCGGAGGTGGTCCTGTCAACTTTACATCCTGTCTAGCATTGGAGAGCTCGGCTGTGGTCGCCATCTTCCTTGTGGTGATCTCTCATGGACTGACTGGTCACCCACTTCTGAGGGTGATGAGTCAGGTTCTCAGAACCTGTACACTCCACTGATCGCTATTCAGTCCCATCTGTAGCCTCTATCTTTGTTTGTTGGACCTGTGCTTGTTGATTGTGGTCCATCACATATCAGTCTGGAAAATTATAAGGATCTCGGCTCCACTCTGGCCTCCATGCACAAGTGAGTTGATTGGTTACCTCTGCTCCAAGATTAGCTGCTGGTAGGCCTTCTAATTCTTCCATGGTTGCAGCGTTCAGGGTATTTCCTCTGGACTAATTGACTCCTTCAGCTCCCCTGGTACACCTCCCTGCACCTTGATTGGGTTTGCTGGTCACCACTGTGGATCGGGATCTTGGCTGCTGCCTTGTGTTTCATCAAGGATGTTTCGGGGAAGGGACATCCTCCATGCTGGTGTGTAGCTGTTGGAGATGTTTCAGTCTTCAGAGTGAGTTTGGTCTTGCCCTGGCATAAATACACAACTGTGGGCTTCTTGCTAAGTTCTGCTTGCCCTGCTGCCACCTTGTCTATAGCAGTTCCTCATGGGCTGGCTGCATCGGTCACTGGATTATATTGCTGATCGACCTGGTCCTCCAGCAGCAGCATCTCAGTGGTCACACCCTCTGCTGACCGCTAATCTGTATCCAGTGTCATGACCATCTGTAGTGGCTGGGGCTCTGCAGGTTGAACGTGGTCCACTGCATCTCTCCCAGGAGGGAGATGAGATTACCTCTCCACACTTGACTTGCCGCTAAAGGGAGATGCTTTGCTCCAACTGTCTTTGAACCATGATCGGCTGCCAGCAGTACTGGTCATAGTGATCTGTCTTTCAGGCATCTCCTCGTCTACTTCTTCTGATCTACAAGGGTTCAGCCAAAGGTCCACCCTGAAATGAACCAGGATCACCTCCTCCTGCCAAACTAGACATTTTTTATTCAGGTGCACTTCGCTTTTGATCAATGGTTTGGTCATCACTGATCTGTCTTCTTTCTCATCTGTCCCTCATCCGACTTCCAGTTCTCTATGGCACAGATCAGACAAGATCGCCTAGCTCCATACAGTTCCAATGCCGCACTGTACAGAACCTCCCAGAGCCCTTCCATCAGCACTAGCCCAAAGTAGGAGAGTCATTGTAATGCGGTAGCCTGAGTCATCAGGTCATCATACTGTTCTTTCAAGGAGATTTCTTCCCCCATCAGCTCTTCCAGCCAGAAGAGCTGTTCCCCTGTCATCTACTGTGGCATTCCAGTGTGACTGCCACTTTATTATCCCGGTGATCAGACTCCTTTTCTCCTGGATCACCTCTGCCAGACTAGCATTAATTTGCCCCTGCAGCTATTCAGTATGTGGTACTGCTTGTCCTTCCAGACGCTGGATACACTGCTGCTGAGCCTTTATCTTTCCTCTACCTCTGGAAGATCCTGATCTTCACCAGGATGGATCATCATAGTTCATTCTTGCTACTGCTGGTTCCTGCACTGAGATCCCACCACTGCCTCCATCTTGTTGCAACCCAGGAGGGGGTACAGTTCCAGAATCATCATGCCTTGGCTACAGGAATCCTTACTTGGAGCAGGGAGTAAATGGGCTTCTCAGTGTCCAGCTTCTATTTAGGACCATCAGGATGCAGAATTGAGATCAAGGGGTTCAACAGCTTTCTTATGTTCCCTCAAAGAGTGTGTCTTTATTTGGAAAAAGTTAGAACAGTTATAGGAAAACAGAACAATACAACTTTGGTACAATCCACAAACATGATTAAATTAGCTAACTTAATCAGACCCCTCTCTGGCCAATCTGGTTATGTGGGGACTAAAAGCATCACAGGCTGAGCTGGCAACTGCAACACAAACTTAACCACATTGAAAGTTCCATTCTAAACTAGTAAACTCATTTTAACTACTTGAATTTCCTTTCCATCAGACAGGTTGTTATTAAGGTTTAAAGTCCATTGTTCACTTTTCCTGTCTCTAGTGATGAAATTAGCAGAGACTGGAATGGTGACCAAGGGAGACATACCGCAACTGACCACAACCATACCTAGAAAGGTGTAAGGGGCAGGGCCTCTTGGGTGGGAGTGGTTCACCTTTTGGTAAAGAATAAGTAAACAATAATATGAGTTTTATTTGAGAAAATATTAGAGACTCCTGGGCTGACTAAATTAGTGCTACAGTATGTGACCCTTATGCAGATAATGTAATTATGAAGCAAAGGGAGCTCAGGAGAGAAGGACAGTGTGCCAAAGTCCCTTTCAACTGCAAAAGCAACTTGAGCCACTCTAACAAGAAAGGAAATTAGATGTTCTTAAAACAACAACAGATGAGACCCACATAGAAATGTATCAAGCCCTAGAAAGTCACAATCACTTTTAAAAAAGCCCACGACCAGTGCAAGTTACTCTTTATTAAATTAAAAGTTCACTTTGTTCATATTTTAAACTACTATTTTAGTGAACTACACTTGAGAATGTGTAACATATTTTAGAATTACAGAAAAATGAGTCTCTAATTTATTAGTTTATTCTGCCTTGGAATGTATTGTTTTGGTTTCACCAGACCAGAGTCCTGTGGTAGTTATATCTGCCAGTGCTCTTATCAACACTAAAGAGAAGCTCATTACTTTACAATGACACACCCACCGGAGAAAGCTACAGACAGCAGATGGCAAGCACATAAAACTGATACCATCAGCAAAGGATTATTGCATATAAAAGTTACAAACATACTCTTTCTTTCTAGAAACATCCTGTCATTATCATGCTTAGTTATTCATTAAATGTATAGGACACATTTGACCACTAAGTTTCTTTAGAGGGCTACTTAATTCAACACAATTTGGAAAACACCACTGTAAAGATTTCATAAAAGCATGTTCAAATACTGTTTGTCACTGAAAAAATGAATACATTAAATCTTGGTTTACATGAGTCAATGGCTGCCCCCCAAACAGACCCACAGCAACCACTCCATGCAGTAGGCATAAGCAAAAAAAAAACAAAAACATTTAAGCCTCCACAAATTTATCTGTGTAGAGACTGGAATGCTGGAATCACCTAAACAGGTCAATTGTGGGTTAACTGCTCACTGCATTCCTGAGTTCAGGGAAAACTACTATAAATGTTTGTGTTCACCATGCCTTCATCCAACGGTTGGGCATATTTTATTAACCATGGAACAGTCAGGAGGCAGGACACAGTGTGTTTGTAAAAAGACCTAAAACTTTTGATTTTTTAGGTGTTATTAGTGTAATTTCAAAAAAGAGATAATTTTAACATACAATCTTGTGCTCTTTCACATGTGATGAGCACCGACAGTGAGGTATATTGCCCCTTAAGATCGTTCATACCATACATACATCCATCTCCAATGTGCTAGTTTAATCACAAAGATCAAGGAGCAGCAGGGTGTTTCCTATTCATTAGGACATAGAAGTCACCTGTTTCCTACCAAGCTAATTTGACCCAAAGCACTCAATTGGGCCCATGTAGGATAGGCTGTTAACACCGAAAACATGAGGAGCACAATTTTGCCAAATCAACATGTAGTTGAGTCGTTTGCAACTTCAGCATGTGGGAAGTTTAAACCTAACAGTGAAGCAGCAGAGGCTAAAGATGATGGTAATTATATAGTGTACCGTGCGTGTAAGCAATATGCATATCTTTGGGCTTGAGGAAATATTAACATTATCATGGGCTTTACAACAAAAGAGTTCACAGAAAAATCAAATGCCTGAGTGTCCTTTACCGTTTAATTAATTTTTCATGCCGCCTAACAACTCTTAAAAAAAACTATTACATTCGTACTATGTCAGCATTCCAATGTTTATCCCAAACTCTGAATTAAGACTTCATCTTTGTTCTTTGTTCTCATAAACTAATGAACAGACAGATAGGCATTTTTGAATCTGTAAGCAAAAAAAAATATGTCTGTGATCACTCTATTATACTGTGTCGGATTGTTGAGCATGCTAACATTCTGTATAACTATTAATTTTCATCACCTGCCCTTGATTAAGCCAGTCTTAAATGGCATCTGCAGACCAAGCAATTTCAATCTACGAAATTAAATTAGCAACACGGTTATTTCTAAGGTTTGTCATTAAAGGGTTCTGCTTGGTAGAAGAAAATAACCATTGTAACACAGAATCATTCATGTACCATTCATATACTTTTTAGGCCAGCAGTTATCAGCTAAGGCCTATAATCTGAATTTATTTGCATCAAAATCAATACTATTTTAGAATTTTTACCTTAATTATCCATGAAAAAATAATTTATTTGAAAGAAATATTGGCTTGATTGCTTTTTTTATAGCAATCCTACACAATTATACAATGTAGTAGGAATGTCAAACTAAAATAATGATGAGGACAGCATTGTCTACGTTATAGATCTACAGTTATAATTACTATTCAAAACGTTCATGGTACATTTAGAAAATAAATATGTCTACATTGCTGTAACAACTGTTTTATTTATCCATTTAAACATTTAATGTAGCCTGGCAAACATTATTTACAAATCTAGTTTAAGTAAAGATAGAGAATTGAAGCAAAAACAAAGTAGGCCCATATAGTGTGACCTTTGTATCTACCTAAAATGCTTTGGTTTAATAAATACTCCGGGCAGCTTTATACATTTGCCAAACATGCTTAAATTCCTTTACCCTGCACCAACTGCGAACAACTGAAGGAACAAGTGAAACTAGCATATGATCATGACTTGACACCAGGGCTTTGCCTGTAAATGTGGCAAATTCCGTCAAAAGAGGGGCATTTGTGAAACTAAGAGGGTCATGAACATTTGCTGTGAAGATTAGCTTGTGTTTGGCCATTTAACATTGCCATTATATGCCCAGCTTGTACCCAATGCCGGGGCTAGAGAATAGAGGGTGAAGGCTCGCAATGAGCGCCAAAGGCAGTTAATTGCAAGACACGCGATGAGCACCGAAGGCGCTCAGAGTGGGGCATGCGATGATCACCAAAGGTGCTCAGAGGGGCCAAAGCCTCGGTTTGTGTGGCAAACAGCATTACCTGGCTAAAATATTATTGCTGGATGAGTCACTAGTAAGCAAGATATTTTTATGTGATGTTGTTTGTTTGTTCCTGTGTCTATTTGTATATCCCCATTCCCCTTTCTCCAGCATACTGTTTCTCTTTCCATCAGCAAGGGTGTAGAAAGTGTTCTTCACATATGTACCTGTACTAAAGTCTATTACATTCATTCCCAAAATGTCAATAACAATAATATTTTGTAGAAAAAGATTATTTTCAGGAATTGATCAAGCTTTTAAAATAAGAACTAATGTCATGCATTAAATAAAATAAGGTTATACCTGTTATTATAGCCACTGCCATGTGGTAATAAATGCATCACAGATTAAATGATATAATGAACAGTTTTGCATGTGTGGAAAATATAATTTAACTTCTATAACACTATAACGTTAACTGAATAGAGAATCGAGTAAGAAAAGACAACTTTTTATTGGGATATCCACTTACTTTTCACAAAAAAAGTGTTAATTAAAATAACATTGACTTTTATAAGTTACTTTTTACAATAATGTAATAATCAGATGATTACAAATAATTTTTTTATCATCCATTCACTACATTTGTTTAACAAGTAACTTATAAAGGTTGATGTTATTTTAACCAGCATTTATGTTGTGGGAATTACCGTATATACTCGAGTATAAGCCGAGTTTTTCAGCCCCTTTTTTAAGGCTAAAAAGGGCCCCCTCGGCTTATACTCGAGTCACTCTCCCCCCGTGTCTCTCTAACCCCCCTGTGTCTCTCTAACACAGCCCCCTGTGTCTCTCTAACCCCCCCGTGTCTCTCTAATCCCCCTGTGTCTCTCTAAGCCCCCATGTCCTCTACAACCCATGTCTCTCTAACCACCCGTGCCTCTTTCCCTCCCCCCTCCTCAACCTCAACCCCCCCTCATTCTAAACCCCCCCTCCTCATTCTAACCCCCCTCCTCACTTTACCCCTCTAAATACCTCCCCCTCTCCCTTTCCCCTCACTTACCTCCATCTGCAGCTGCTCCTCTGGCCTCTGCTCCTTCCTGCGTCGGCACCTGGTATATGCTAATGACGTGACATCACATGCGTGCCACGTCATTAACATTGCCTGGGCCAAGACACAGGAAGAAGCATGGAGGCCGAAGGAGAAGCTGCAGATGGAAGTGAGGGGAAAGGGAGAGGGGGAGGTATTTAGAGGGGTAAAGTGAGGAGGGGGGTTTAGGATAAGAAGGGGTAAAGTGAGGAGGGGGGGTTAGGATGAGGATGGGGGGTTTAGGATGAGGATGGGGGGGTTGAGGATGCGGATGGGGGGGTGAGGATGGGGGGTTGAGATTGAGGAGGGGGTTTAGGATGAGGAGGGGGTTGAGGAGGGAGGTTGAGAATGAGGAGGGAGGTTGAGGATGAGGAGGGTGGATGAGGAGGGAGGTTGAGGATGAGGAGGGGGGTTAAAGTTGAGGAGAGAGTTTGAGGAGGAGGTTGAGGATGAGGAGGGGGGTTGAGGAGGGGGTTGAGGATGAGGATGGGGGGTTGAGGATGGGAGGGGGGTTGAGGAGGGAGGTTGAGGATGAGGAGGGAGGTTGAGGATGAGGAGCTAGGATGAGGAGGGAGGATGAGGAGGGAGGTTGAGGATGAGGAGCGGGGTTGAGGTTGAGGAGGGAGGTTGAGGATGAGGAGGGGGGTTAAAGTTGAGGAGAGAGTTTGAGGAGGAGGTTGAGGATGAGGAGGGGGGTTGAGGAGGGGGTTGAGGATGAGGATGGGGGGTTGAGGATGGGAGGGTTGAGGTTGAGGAGGGAGGTTGAGGAGGGGGTTTAGAATGAGGAGGGGGGTTGAGGATGAGGAGGGGGGATGAGGAGGGAGGTTGAGGATGAGGTGCTAGGATGAGGAGGGAGGATGAGGAGGGAGGTTGAGGATGAGGAGGGAGGTTGAGGATGAGGAGGGTGGATGAGGAGGGAGGTTGAGGATGAGGAGGGGGGTTAAAGTTGAGGAGAGAGTTTGAGGAGGAGGTTGAGGATGAGGAGTGGGGTTGAGGAGGGGGTTGAGGATGAGGATGGGGGGTTGAGGATGTGAGGGGGGTTGAGGAGGGAGGTTGAGGATGAGGAGGGAGGTTGAGGATGAGGAGCTAGGATGAGGAGGGAGGATGAGGAGGGAGGTTGAGGATGAGGAGCGGGGTTGAGGTTGAGGAGGGAGGTTGAGGATGAGGAGGGGGGTTAAAGTTGAGGAGAGAGTTTGAGGAGGAGGTTGAGGATGAGGAGGGGGGTTGAGGAGGGGGTTGAGGATGAGGATGGGGGGTTGAGGATGGGAGGGTTGAGGTTGAGGAGGGAGGTTGAGGAGGGGGTTTAGAATGAGGAGGGGGGTTGAGGATGAGGAGGGGGGTTGAGGAGGGAGGTTGAGGATGAGGAGGGAGGTTGAGGATGAGGAGCTAGGTTGAGGAGGGAGGTTGAGGAGGGGCTTGAGGATGAGATGGGGGGTTGAGGAGGGGGTTGAGGATGAGGAAGGGGGTTGAGGAGGGAGGTTGAGAATGAGGAAAGGGGTTGAGGAGGGGGGTTGAGAATGAGGAGGGGGGTTGAGGATGGTGATAAGGGAGGGGGGAAAAGACACAGGGAAGGGAGAGGGGGGAAGAGACACAGGGGGGGAGAAGAGACACAGGGGAGAGAGAGGGGGGACACAAGAAAAGGGCACACAAGAGGGGGGCACAGAGGGCACAAGAGGAACACAGGGGGCAGCACGTTTCCATCCTTAGCTTATTCTAGACTTATTTTTCCCAGTATTTTTTGGTAAAATAAGTGCCTCGGCTTATACTCAAGTATATCCGGTCAGTGGATATCCCAATAAAAAGTTGTCTTTTCTTACTGGATTGTCTATTCAGTTAACGTTACGGTGTCATAGAAGGTCATATATAAACATCTTGAGAGTATAAATACAATTTGGCCCTCAGTGCAAGGAATAGAGAACAACTACTTAAAGTGACAAGTCACAGGTTCCAAATACAGTATATTGTTTAAAACTATAGTAAGTAATTACAGAAATTTTATCATTAATATATTATTACAATATTGCATTATTTTGCAATATTATTACCTATAATGTTACATTTTGCCATATTTGGAAAATCAGCTATTCCACTTTAAAGTTAATTCAGTTTAGAATTATAATAAGGGTTGCTCTGCTCCAGAAAATGATACAAAAGACTATTGAAAGCTAAACACCATTCTCACAATTAACTTTTGATTTGGGAAAGAAACAATACATTAATCAAAATAGTGATGAATCAATGTCAACAAATGTTATAGGGAATAATTTAGAACTTATCTTTAGCCTTTATATCATATAAATAAACATTCTATAAGAAAACAAAAATATAAAATGGATACAGCATAGCAGACCATTTATACTAAACCAATATTATTTATTTCCTTTTACAATTTCTTATTTTTGCCATAAAATCCTATCAATGTTATGTCAGGAAACAACTACCAAGAAATTAAAGGATCTAAGGAAATAATAGTAGGCTCACTGAACCAGAACTTACATTGTATGATTAGCCTCCTACGCCACTTCTGTAAATATTACATGATTTGCTCCAAGAAAAAGTCAGCTAAATCAATATACAGCCCTGAATGCTGTGTATGGCTTTTAAAACACAATTAAATGGGTTTTGCATCTGTGGTTTGATGAGAATGGCATCAAAGATTTGGGGATGTAAAGCAGGTCACTAGTGACTACTTTTAATACATACTTTTTGACTCAATCCCAAGGGTGGCTGGCCTCTTTAAATAGTTCTACTTTATCAATAAATATTGTGTAATACACAAACATACATATATATATATATATATATATATATATATATATATATATATATATATATATATATATATATACAGTCAGGTCCATAAATATTGGGACATGGACACAATTCTAGCCTTTTTGGCTCTATACACCACCACAATGGATTTGAAATGAAATGAACAAGATGTGCTTTAACTGCAGATTTTCAGCTTTAATCTGAGGGTATTTACATCCAAATCAGGTGAACGGTGTAGGAATTACAACAGTTTGTATATGTGCCTTTTTAAGGGACCAAAAGTAATAGGACAGAATAACAGTCATAAATCAAACTTTCACTTTTTAATACTTGGTTGCAAATCCTTTGCAGTCAATTACAGCCTGAAGTCTGGAAGGCATAGACATCACCAGACGCTGGGTTTCATCCCTGGTGATGCTCTGCCAGGCCTCTACTGCAACTGTCTTCAGTTCCTGCTTGTTCTTGGGGCATTTTCCCTTCAGTTTTGTCTTCAGCAAGTGAAATGCATGCTCAATCGGATTCAGGTCAGGTGATTGACTTGGCCATTGCATAACATTCCACTTCTTTCCCTTAAAAAACTCTTTGGTTGCTTTTGCAGTATGCTTCGGGTCATTGTCCATCTGCACTGTGAAGCACCGTCCAATGAGTTCTGAAGCATTTGGCTGAATATGAGCAGATAATATTGCCCGAAACACTTCAGAATTCATCCTGCTGCTTTTGTCAGCAGTCACATCATCAATAAATACAAGAGAACCAGTTCCATTGGCAGCCATACATGCCTACGCCATGACACTACCACCACCCTGCTTCACTGATGAGGTGGTATGCTTTGGATCATGAGCAGTTCCTTTCCTTCTCCATACTCTTCTCTTCCCATCACTCTGGTATAAGTTGATCTTGGTCTCATCTGTCCATAGGATGTTGTTCCAGAACTGTGAAGGCTTTTTTAGATGTTGTTTGGCAAACTCTAATCTGGCCTTCCTGTTTTTGAGGCTCACCAATGGTTTACATCTTGTGGTGAACCCTCTGTATTCACTCTGGTGAAGTATTCTCTTGATTGTTGACTTTGACACACATGCACCTTCCTCCTGGGGAGTGTTCTTGATCTGGCCTACTGTTGTGAAGGGTGTTTTCTTTACCAGGGAAATAATTATTCAGTCATCCACCACAGTTGTTTTCCGTGGTCTTCCAGGTCTTTTGGTGTTGCTGAGCTCCTTGGTGCATTTTTTTCTTTTTAAGGATGTTCCAAACAGTTGATTTGGTCACAAATTGTTTTTTTTCAGCCTAATGATGGCTTGCTTCACTGATAGTGACAGCTCTTTGGATCTCATATTGAGGGTTGACAGCAACAGATTCTAAATGCAAATAGCACACTTGAAATTAACTCTGGACCTTTTATCTGCTCCTTGTAAATGGGATAATGAGGGAATAACACACACCTGGCCATGGAACAGCTGAGCAGCCAATTGTCCCATTACTTTTGGTCCCTTAAAAAGTGGGAGGCACATATACAAACTGTTGTAATTCCTACACCGTTCACCTGATTTAGATGTAAATACCCTCAAATTAAGGCTGAAAGTCTGCAGTTAAAGCACATCTTGTTCGTTTCATTTCAAATCCATTGTGGTGGTGTCTAGAGCCAAAAAGGTTAGAATTGTGTCCATGTCCCAATATTTATGGACCTGACTGTATATCACATATATAGTTGTCAGCAATGTGGGTTGTTTCTAACGCTTGTGGGCTTGCATTGTGAGCCTGCCGCAACTACGGCCCTCGCAAAGTGAGGGCCGCAGTTGCTGGCAAGGAGTGCCAAAGGCGCTCCTTGCGCTGGTGGAGATGAGCATCGTAGGCGCTCTTCCCTACGACCCCTACGACTTTTGGACCGCCGGAGGTGGAGGCTCTACGGCGCCTCACACGCGGCTACAAACACCCACACAAGCGGCACTTTACCAAAATGCATCTAACATGCAATCACTATATACAGACTTACACAAAAAAATACGAACCGCAGGACTTAGAACGGAAAATTTACGGACTTAGCATAAAAAAATACGAGATGCAGGACTTAGAAAAAAAAACATTACAACCTCGCAAAAATACGACCTTAACGGCCGAACCGCTCGAACTTGAAAACATTAAAAACACAATAAATACCCACACAAAATAAATTAAAAAGATTACCCACAGCAAGGGGGGTGGGCACCCAGGACCTCTGCAAGTGAAGTTACACCTCAATTTAAGTCCAAATTCCAGAGTTTAGACACACGAAAATCACCTAAGCGAGAAAAAAAATGGCACCCGAAAAAAAAAAAAAACAAGACTACAGGACACTAAAGACGCACCCTTACCAAGGACGCAACATCATCCAAAGCCGCGTACCACATACACATTAGCCACTATTTTACAACACTAACTTACACAATGCGGAAGAACACAGCTACCCTAACGGCTTTCCCTCGCGCACGCAGCCTATTTACGCTACACACTGCACACATTGCTGACACTTACACCTCAGCTCCACAACAGGGAAAACCTACATTGTATGCTGCAGGAACATTGAAACATATTGTCAGCTCTTCAGCACAATGCTTCCTGCATATATTACTTCCAAATAGGTAAAGTATATTCATTTATTAATGTATTATTTCATTAGCATACAAAAACAAATATACACAAAAACAAAAAAAAAACTCTCACAATAAACACAAAACCCATTCACCGCGCGACTCACAATGAGCGCCAATGCTGCTCATAGCACACAAAGCCTTGCAATAAGCGCAAAAAGCAGATCAACTCCGACAAAACAATAACAGCAAAAGCGCCTATCAGAAAAAAAAAATACAACAACCAACAGCCTCGCAATGTGCGCAGAAGGATCTCAGACCACCAACAAAATTAATGTCTCGACCAAACAGCATTACCTGCCTTACAATTTTATTGCCGTCATTTTTTTACGGGCAAGTCGCTAGTATATACTGTATAGCATCAACGCCTGTGTGTGAATGCAGAACATGGTATGACACTGATAGGTGGATTAAATCATGGCAGATTTGAAACCTTGACCTTTTAAAACACATGTTTATGAGTTAAATAACCCCCCATCATCATTACCAATAGCCTGACTGGTTACAATAAAACTCATCACAAAACATTGCCATATCATACATTTAATATAGTTCTGCACTAATACAAGTTTTCATGTCAAATAGTCTGTTTAAAAGGACCATCAGCCCTAATGTAGCCTGCAAGACGACCTGCAGGTTAAGGGCGGAAAAACCCTACGGGATATCGAAATCTGAACTCCATTGCCGCAAATCCTTTGATCTGTCATGCCCGTAACTGTTACGTTCCAATAACGTTATTAAATTGCAACAATTTCAGAAAGATGGCCTGGCATTCAAGCCTGTAACCCCCAAATGGAGGCAAAAATATTACGGCCTCCAAATGGGACCCGCAAAGGGTTTACAGACAATCTCAACACTGTAAAAGGCAATATAAACACAGCAGTGGATTTTAAAATATGGGAAAAGCATGGAAAGGCATTACTATTGCACAATAACCCCCCAATAAAAAATAGGCATTAAAAAAATATTTTATTTCATCATATGTTGGAATGGTCATGCATATGCCAATATGAAAAGACATGCTATAACATGCATAAAGCAATTAAAGACATAATTAAATTGCAACACAAAAACATGAAACTGATGCCATATCAACCCTTCCTCACTCACAGAGGCTATAACATGGACCCTGAAATATTTATATGATTGCTTATACATCTCGCTCATCACATCTACATAGTGGCCAAATTACACCACCACATCACATAGATCAAGTACCGGGGGACCTTTTTATTATTTGTTGTTCAGTCCTTCAGTCGTGTCCGACTCTCTGTGACCCTATGGACTGCAGCACATTTAGCTAGGTCACTGCCTGTGCTGTTCCACAAGTTTTGCATTCCAAAGATACTGGAGTGCATTGCCAGTTCATTCTCTAGTGGACTGGGATTTGTCTGACCTCTCTGCTATCACCTGCCCACCTACACTGGCCCATCATGGTATAGCTCACAGCTTCATTCAGGTACACAAGGCAGTAAGGCAGAAGAGGAACCGGGGAAAGCACACCACAAGAATCTAATCTAACCCATCAGGATGGGCCGCAAACACACATGGAGTCCGTGCAAAGGCACCAGAAGCAACAGCCAACTCACCACCATCTCCACTACACCCATCCTCGAAAGTCACACGCCATTGCTGGTGGCCATGTGCCAAGATGTATACCAATTATCATTGGGTGACCTCCCATTAAGTATTTTGCTATCAATCAATTCACAGTATCACCTGTCATATTCCAATCAGGCCTTCAGGGGAATGTTGATACTCCACACTATCACAAATTGGACCTGTCATGTGTATTAACCCTTTATTATCATATATGATATCTTATGATCATCTTATTAATATTATTATTATTATTATATTTATTAAACTATTGCATAGTAACTAGGGCTCATTAGTTTACAGATATAGGAATGTGACACAAATGGGATGTATGTGGATGTCCCATAACCTGTATAACAAAGCTTTATTTCATAAACAGAGCACAGTCAGAAATGGACAAGACTGTGCATTAATACCATGAGTGTGGTGTGGATAATGGAAGGGCAAGAGGCTGTGGGCAATCAAAAGACACCTAAAGGGTTAACTGTTAGACAACATCATAAGGATAATACATAGCATCTACTAGGGTCACATGTGGTCAGGACGCCACAGTAACCATAATTGGATGTGACATAGGAACATCATATAACACTCCATGTCATAAAAATAAAAATTAATGCGCATACAGCAATCATATGGTCTTTATCTGCCATATTAAACAGATGCTAGAAATCATGGATCATTTGATACTAATCACTTCCACACACAGTGTGTTTTCATACATTACTGCTGATACAGTAAATAGTTGATAGGAATCTGGAAAACATAAACAGGAGGTGTTAGAACAATCATAAGCTGTTATAATAGTACATTTTTTTGCTCTGGACACTACAATAAACCAATTAACATGAACTTCATTTACAAGCAGTGATAACCATATTGATTCTGTCCTGTTCAATCAGCCCTCCCCAAATATGTTGAGGATGAGTAATACAACAAGGCATGCTTCACTCAGACCACAATCTTTCAGCAAGAAGTACTATCACTATCTACATGGAATAGTTGTTCCAATGATAATATCACATCTCACTGGTATATGGGTGGTACCAATTCACAATGTTCACATTACCCCTAAACACATGCACATTGATCCTAATGTCAAACAAAGGAAATCATCCGTTTTGTATCCGCTTTCATACTGTTAACGGAATAAAATGCAACAAAAACACATGTATAACTACTGCTTTGCATTAGCAGATCCTAACAGGACTGAGCAAACTCTAAAGCCGGGATACTATTCATTATAATTGACTCACACCAGTCATGCTTATTAGTGAAGAGACATGTAGTCATATATTGCATTTCAGATCCATGTGCAGTGGTTAATGACACAGATCGAATGCCTGTTGGGATCTGGGTTGAGTGTTTACTCACATGATGTACTGCTCAAAGATGAACATGCCTTCACGGTCATGAGATTTGGCTATTAACACCTACAGAGACAAGAGCAAGATATCAATCATAACGATATTCTGTTTATCTACAATACCTCATCTCAAGGTCAAACCGCATTGAACAGCAATAGTTGAAATGTTAAACATAACCAGACATGTATACACTTTGTAGCCAGTAGTGTAGCCAGTAGTGTTTGTCAATATCTATACCAATCAGTATTCAGTGTGGAGTGATCAAGAGGAGGACTTCCTGGATGGTGTGTATCCTCCCCCTCTCTCCCTGCCCTGTGTCTCTTTGCCCCCATCTACCTCCTCTCTCTCCTTTGTAAGCTTGGCAGCGGTTTAACCTGTAAGTTTTTTTCAAGTCTGCAAGACTTGAAGCTTAAGTTACGGGTTTAACTGCCTCCATTTTTTTCAAGGCCATAACTCGGAAGCCGTTGGTGTCCAAAAGACACCAATTGAATAGCAAATTCGCTGTCTACCTCACTTACTGACCCCCTGCCCCGGGAGGAGGCAGGGAGGCCGTAAGTGAGATTGGTAGCTAATTTTCTATACAATTGGTGTCTTTTGGCAGCCTTCCAATGGCTTCCGAGTTACTGGCTTGAAAAAAAAATAACAGCTTTTTTTAAGCCTGTAACTCCCCCCTCTACCTTTCGAGCCGACAGCGCTCATTGCGAGCCTCTCCCCCTCTAAGTTGCGGGCCTACGACCTTTGGTGCTCATTGCGCATGCGCAAGCTCGTAAGTTTTAACAGCGGGGAGATAGACAGAGAGAGAGAGAGAGAGAGATAGGGGGCTAGAGAAGGATAAAGAGAGATAGAGAAAGATAGAGATCAAGATATATATATATATATATATATATATATATATATATAGAGAGAGAGAGAGAGAGAAAGAGAGAGAGAGTTGTGTAAGTATTATGAAATAAGCAGCCTCATTAAATTAGAGGCCAGTAACTCCAATGTGAGATTTGCAGAGGCTACGTGCCTGAGATTTGCACTACTTAGGTTGCTTTTAAATTTGAAGAGGCTACACACAAGAGCCACAAAAACGCAATGCATACTGTCACACGTTGGGTGTGCGGCAGTTCTAATATCAATTAAGCTTGCATGTAGCAATGTGTTAGTATTAGCCAATTGCAAAACAGATTGCCATCATGGCTAATGAAAGCCTGTGTGATAACACCCAGGCTCCTGACATCAGCCCTTGCCGCGGTGGTTCCGATCGGGACCTCCGTGGCAGTTAAAAACACAAGCCCTGCACACATAAATAAGCCCCTAAATTAACACTCCTATGCTGGGGGTCCCCATCGGGACCCCCGCAATGTCCCCATATTAACCTGTGCAGCAGAGGTCCTTCGCTGCATATAAAATTAAAACATTTCCTGCCGCGGGTCCTGAAAGGACTGTAAAGGTCCTTTAAGGACCCGCGATCACTTAAAAATGAACCCCTGCCATGGGGGTATTATAAGTACCCCCAGGCATCTAAATTTAACCCCATCACTCATGGGGTTCTCTACAGACCCCCATAAGCCTCTAATTAACCCCATCACTTATGTGGGTCTATACAGTCCCCCATAAGCCTCTAGTTAACCCAATCACTTATGTAGGTCTATACAGTCCCCCATAAGCCTCTAGTTAACCCCCATCACTCATGGGGGTCTATACAGACCCCCATAAGCCTCTAATTAACCCCATCACTCATGGGGGTCTATACAGACCCCCATAAGCCTCTAATTAACCCCATCACTTATGTGGGTCTATACAGTCCCCCATCAGCCTCTAGTTAACTCCATCACTTATGGGGGTCTATACAGACCCCCGTAAGCCTCTATTTAATCCCATTACTTATGGGAGATATACAGACCACCATAAGCCTCTAATTAACCCCATCTGTCCAATATGTGTCTATATAGACCCTTATAGGACACTAATTTACCCCCTATAATAGCACTATAAATGCCATTAGGGTCCTCCAGGACCCTCATGACACAAAGTCTAAGCACTACACAACACTATTAACCCTAACTATACCCCATTAACCCATACTAAACCTTGTTAACCCTAACTGTAACCTATTAACCCATACTAAACCTTTTTAACCCTAACTGTACCCAATTAACCCCTACCTTACATTATTAACCCCTATCCTACCCTATATTATTCCATTAATCCCCTCTAGCCCAATTAACCCCCCCTCTAACTAATACACCCTATTTAACCCTCACCATACTTAATTAATCCTATCACTACCCACTTAACCCCATCTAGTCCTATGCAACCCCATCTATACCTATTTAACCCTGTCTAGTACTATGTAACACCATATAGTCCTATTTGACACTGTCTTGTCCTATGTAACCCCATCTAGACCTATTTAACCCTGTCTAGTCCTATGTAAACCTATGTAGTCCTATATAACCCTAACTAAGCCTATTTAACCCCAAATGTACCCAGTAAACCCCATCCCATAATCCCACTCCTACCCTATCTATTAAACCTTACACTACCTACCCAACACATACCCTACACTGTTAACCTCCCTCTACCCTGTTAAACCCTACACTACCTTCCTAACACCCTAATAAAATCCCTATTGCCCCACTAATTACACAAAATAAAAACACACCTAATTACAGAAAATAAAAACAACACCTAATTACACAAAATAAAAAACCTAGAATTACACAATTCACGACCCGCAAGGCAGGAAATTTGAATTTCAAATGCAGCGGGGATCCTGATCGATTCCCGATCGGGACCCCCTCTGCAAGGGGTGATATGGTGACACTGCGGGGGTCCCGATGGGGACCCCCAGTATAGGGGGGTTAATTTTAGGTGCTGGGGGCGTACTTGAAGTACCCCTGCGGCTGCGGTAAACTATTTAACTGCTTTTTTTACAATGGGCTACTTTTTAAAAAGTAGCCTGATTTTAATGAGGCTAAAGGTCTACTTTACCTCAGACTCTTAATATCATATTTCTAAATAAATACGTTTTGGTAACACTAAACTGGCCAATATTTAGATACTATTGTAACCATGTGCTTCATGAGAAATTTGTTTAATAGTTGAATGATCCAGCAGCTTCTGGTTTGGACAGATATAATGTTACCCTAACAGGTATTTTATTTATCTAGAAAACATTAATATTGCAATATTTTTTTATCAAGTACCTCACAAATAACTTCATTGGAAATTCTAAAAGTATATGAGCTGAAAAATAAATTCACATCACACAACTGTATTGTTTCTGATAACTGAGTTTTGTTGATAGTGGTATATATGATTTCCTTAATAATATATTTTTATTGAGAATATATGTCAGACCTACAACATGTGCAACCTATTCCACTGTGTATATTCAAATATAAGATAAACCATTTTGCCATGATAATTAAAAGAAGACATATTTGAAAATGAAATTCAGGACCTGCTTATACTCTATTGTCTGAGAAAAGCAATTTGATGCAGCCATGGGTATATGATTTTCATTTAAATGTCTTCATATTGAGAATGACATGCATCATCAATCTTCCTAGCGACAAGGTAGGAGGGCAGAAATTATTGACGCTGTTAGGCAAAGGAAACTGAAAGGAGAGGAAATTGAAAGTGATCCTTAATTGACAATGCCTTTTTGTGTATTATGCAATCTCAGATCACCTGCTAGATAAAAGAAATGGTGAGCCTATTGCCTAAAGTTAGCTATTTATTGTATGTTATAATCATTTTGCAAATATGTCTATTTAACTCCGTCATTTTGGCTATAAATATTAAACGATTTAGTTATAAAAAAAAAGCCTTGATATCAATTTTTATTACATGACAGCATATCTATTTTATAGCACATTTATGATATATTGATAAACCTATTTTCCTACAAAAACTTTATTTTGCTTATGCATTTGTTTTGTGCTGTAAAATTATTACGGTAATAAACTGAAACTGCACATTATGGGAGTAATAGTTTAAAGCTTTTAGGTTTTAGACACTGCTGTGTTTGAATTTAAGAAAAGTTATGAAGTTATTAGTGGGGTCTGATTTTGACTTAGATCTTTAAAGATAGTGAGATATGTGTAAATCCAAACAGTTTAGATATATGGAAGGAAAAAACTACGGTAATTGCTATATGCTCTCCAAAATGCCACCCAAACACCAATAAACCACTATGTGTCATCACTACTGATGTCTTTTACAACTGCCATTGCTGCTTTTAACTGTACCAATTCTAATATATTGAAACTTCTGATTTGCCTCAAGTACCAGTCCCAATATGTGTCTTTACTATTAATAATAATCCAAATCATCACAAAACAAATTTGTAACCTCTGTACATTTTGTCTTCCCTAATACAAAATAATCTGATAATCCCCATAGCTTACTGACCTATTGCTTTCATCTTCTATCATAACTCTAAATTACTATTACAGTATAGGTAGCACATGCTTAGAGTCATGTGGAAGAATTATATTCATTCACATTAATAATACTAGGTGTACAAAAATGTCCACAGAAAGTTGAGTGCCGAATGTAGGCAAATTAAAAAAGAAACCCTTGTTATTTTATATTGCTACAGGTGTGCCCTTTCTATAGACAAGATAAGCCTTTAAATGGCCATCATTTTAGACTCATAATTGGATGCACAACATCATTATTGTTGTGTATGCTAAAGAGTGTAGTGGAATTGATGTAGAGGAACCTTGCATGGAGTTCCCTGGTGGTCCAGTGGTTAGGTATTGGTGCTTTCACTGCTGTTAATCTGGATTCGATTCCAAGTCAGGGAACAAAGAGGTCACACCAGCCTGAAGCCATGGTCAGGACTCGGATGCAAAACCACCTAGGAATGCCAGGTATGATTTGGCCCACTGGAGAAAGACACTCCAGTATTTCTGCCATTAAGATCAAATGGATCACCATGGACATAAATATGTTCTGGTGTATGAGGTGCAAACAAACACACACTGACAGCATGCTTATCTTCTGCACCATACCCTCTCACTTGAAGCTAGTGTATCTTCCTCAAAATCCAAAATATAACTTTAACTATATCAACCACTGCCTGCCCCAAAATGTCAGTGGCTGATGGTAGCATCTCACTGCTTGCACATCAGTCTCCTAAATATTATAAACAATGTTACAGGAGCAAGACATTTCCCAAAACCTGTTATGTACTCCTATAGAGAAAATAAATTATTATGTAGCTATTTTACATAGATGGAAACACCCACAAAATATATATGGTTTGTTTGGAACATTCTTAGCAATATCAGCAGAATGTTCTTTAAAGAATAATGTGCCTTTTCATAAGTTACAAAAAAATAAATAAAAAATAGATTTTGTCAGTGTAGAGACCAAGAGCAAACTAATTTGTCAGCCACACTTCCAACTTTTCTATATAGATGCCTGTAGGGATCAATGGACAGCCAAAATATATGTATGTGATCTGATTACCATTAGATCACCCTCTACACTAATAAAGTAAGAAAGTTCATTTTCTCCAATTAGCTGTTGCTGGTATCAGAGGGTCCCAACCCAGTTGAGGGCCTCGGGCCTTGCTTTCCACCTGCTACATACTTTTAATAGATTGAATGTTAGACTTATGTTAAGAACTAATAAATATAGCTGAGCAACATGAACCAGGGATGTTGACTTAGAACAACTAAAAGTATAGTATACAGTAGTATGAAATCAATAGAAATGTACAGATGAGATGAGAGAGTCATATCCAACCAATTAAAAGGCCAGAGTAAGCCCCAGATAAAGGTTCACCACCAACTGTAAAGTCTTAAAGGGACATGGAAAGATTTATTTATTTGCTGCACCAGAAAGTGGGTATTTGATAATGTGTCACAGTGTGTTCTCTTTTTTCAGATAATGATATCAGAGCACAAAAAGGGTATTATTAAGGCCTTGCCCTCTGCCATCTAATGAGATCTACAGACTAAAGAAAGATATTCTCTCTGTATTTCCTGTTAGTTTCAATGATGTTTTACGTAATGTTTTTTTTCCTGCAGAATGTCAATTTTGTAATGTTTAAAATGTCCTCTTTTAAATGCTTGAAAAAAGTGTTCCATTTCCCTTCAATTCCTGCATAATTAAAGAGCATATAAATATCTCCCAGACAAACAATGTGAAGCAATAAAACAATTTTATTTATAGATGGCTTTAGTGTTTAGTTTAAAAGCACTTTCTTAAAATGAAAAGCTGTGAACTGGATACTCACAGCCATTTACCTGGTTCATAGAATGTCCCTTTTCAATTGCAAAATCAGCAAATCTACTAGCATCTCAGCCAGAAACAATCACTGGAACATGGTATATTTACTGTGATGAATATAGGGATCATATGTAAAATCACAACCATTCTTGGAATAATCACTAAAATTGTCTGGCATGTCTACATCTACGTAGCTAATGAGTAAAAAAAATCTCTTACCTTCTTTTAAAATACTTTATTTTCAAGAGTCTTGAACTGGAATGGCGCACAGGGCAAGAATAGTAAATACTGTTTTAAAAATAAAATTAATTTGTAGTAATATTATCTAAACATTCATTCACACTTTCTTTAACTTATGGACATATCATTTTTGGTAATGAATTTTATCTTCTTCAAAACTGTAGCAAAATGATTTCTGGGAGTACTTCCGTGTATATGAATTTTTGAGTATATTCACAAATTCCGATTTTTTCTGAGATATATTAATTGTTAAGGTGGATATTGTTTTATCCTCATATTAATAACTAGCTTTCAGAATTTCAGAAATACAAATGTCCAACTTTGAAACTAAAATTAAATAAATATAAGCAGGTGACAAAAGCACACCAAAGCACCATACTAAATATTTGACCCAATAAGTAATGCTAGTTCTCCCATAGGATATTTCATGTCCTGATATAACCACTTTATGGGCTGATTTTAATTTCCTTCTACAAAGCCTTAATGCAATAAGTGACATACATATATTTTTCTATTTTAAGTAATCTTTAAAACATTTAAATCTATGCAATTGAGGAAGAAATTCAATGTGATCAAATTATTATAATTTGTAAAAGTATATATATATGTATAACTGAGCAATTATTTCCTGATACATTCAGCTGGGGAATATTGTCTTTCTCACATCATAAATCAACCAACTTCTTAACAGTTTACACTATGATATATGTGGGATTTCATGTTGTAGCACTTATTTAGAATATAAGCCATACTGATTAATTGTTTGCAGTTAAGAATGCATAAAAAACATCTTCAAATATTTTCATGTATATTTGCTCCAAATACATTGGATTCTAGTATACCTGAATAGTTTCCATGTATTATGATTAAAACCACATACAAAACCACTCTATATAATTGTATTGCCACATACTACATCATTTATATATTATAACACAAGCAGCAATGTTAAAAAAGCACATTTTCCAATATAGTACACATAAGGGACAAATAGAGAATATAATTTAGTAACATGGGCATAAGAGCCCCAAAAGATCTGGGGGGGATAATTCAACATTACTCCTAGGACAGGAAGTAGGGGCGGATCTACCGCTGTGCACCCATTGCTGCAGTGCCCCTCAAAAAACGTAAAAAACGTTCTTTTTACATTTCTTTGTGTAAATTCTCAATGCCCCTGCTCCCCCTACCCCCAATATGTATATATATTCTGGTAATGCATGATGACACTTAATTTTGCAGTTTTTTGTGTCCCCTATTCATTTAACCTGGAAGGGATTTCTCCCCCTCAGCCCTCCAGTTCCTACGCCCCTCTTTAGTGATATGTCTTTCAATGTGATTTGCATTAAGTACAAGTCAACAACAATTTGGACACAATGCAAAAGACTGGAGTGACCTGTTTTTGAGCTTTAAATCAAATGTACAAAGTGCTTTTTCTAAAGAAGATTGAAAACTCTCCAACTTACAGTCTAAAGGGTTTGGGTGAGGTACAGGAGTGATAGATGCGTTGTGCATATTAAGACTAAATGTGATAGGCTTCTTTAAACAGATGCTTTTTTAGTGAGTATTTGAAGGTTGTGAAACAGGAGGATAGTCTAGTGGAGTGAGTTAGGGACTTCCAAAGCATCAGGGCAGCACAAGAAAAATCTTGAAGGCTAGAGTGAGAGGAGGTGATAAGTGAGGAAGAAAGAAGAATGTCATTAGCAGAGTGAAGAGAGCGGGTATACTTTGAGATGAGAGCAAAGATATAAGAGGGTGCATTATCATTGAGGGCTTTATACCTTACGGTCATGATTTGAATTTTATTCTGGAGGCTATGGGGCGGCAGTGGAGTGATTGACAGAGAGGTGCTGCAGACAATGAGCGATGAGTATGGTATATGAGTCTATCAGATTTGTTCAGTATTGATTGGAGTGGAGACGGGTGATTGGAAGGCCAGCAAGGAGAGAGTTGCAGTAGTCGAGTCGAGATATGTTGTGTCTTGTGTAAGATAGTGATATACTCTAGAGATGTTTTTTAGGTGATTATGACAATATTTTATGATTGATTGAATGTGAAGAATAAAAGTGAGTGCAGGGTCCAGTAGAATCCCAAGACAGTGTAAAGGGGGTAAATACTTTCTCACTGTAATGTATTTTATGCAAGAACGGGATATTGGTATAAAAGGATGGCTTGCAAAAGTGCCTACACTCTGAATACATACACTCTGAATAGATATTTCCGGACAGTAATTTTTGAAGATTTATGAATCACCATTTTACTTGTAGATGTCCAGGTTACAGAGGGGCACTTCGGTCTTACATCATGCAGCAGTTGCACAGTTCCTTTGTATCTCCTGGCTGCACTGTATTTGCTCGTCGCATGTAACGTTATTGTTATACTTGATAGGTCACCAGTAACTTTATGATGAATGTGGTCAAAATAAAAATAATGATTAATAAATTAAATGCACAAACATTTACTCACCGATCATTTTTTAAACTATTAACAACAATAACAACATTTCAAACTGTTAAACCATGGAAAATAATGGCAGATGTATTTCACATGATATCTATACCAAAAACAAATCAAAGAAAGAAAAGATATAAAAAAAAGAACTGAATCATGCAAACTCAACATTGAAAACGTTTTTGGTTGTGGATTTGTTTACATTTATTTATTTTTCTACATTTTCTATGCCTATCTTTAGAAGCTCACAATAAGAGTCTAGTAATGTGTCAGTGATTGATTATACACAGAACAATGTTTTTCACTCACTGAACATCAGATGGTATGACATGTTTGCACTTTATGTTGTTTAGGAATTAAGTGATTTGTTCTTTAAAAAAATTCTCCAATAGAATTCTATGACTGTTGACAATGTATGAAGCATCTTTGCCTGGACTATTTGACAGCTGGTAGTGAAGTTATGAAGTATTCATTTTGAGAGTCCGTAAAGAAAATATTTTTTTGACAGTAGCAAAAGTAAGCTTTTATTTATATTCTGAAAAATAAAAAATCGAAGCAGAAATAAAATATCAGTTGCAAGACTAATGGAAAATAAAAGTCCTTGAAACAGAAGTTAGATAATTACTGAAATGATAAAGAACCATGTTCTGATGAAAACATTTTTTTTTTTAAAAAAAACTGCAAATCCGGTAGATAACCTACTAAAACAAGGGAAAAAATACAGAACTATAATGTTCTTTATGCTGTAGAATAGTATTAAACCATAATTTTCTTTTTAAAGTACCACTGTGGCTTAGGGTGGTTTTAGAGAAAACGTTCCATTTTGTCTAGCTTCATCACTTGGATTCTAATGGTGCGTCTTTATCTTACCTATCTGTGGAGAGGAAGCGTGGGGAGCAGGAACAAATGGAAGTGGATTTGTTATATGATTGGAGCTCTTAGAATTTGACACCTACACTATTCCTCAGAGACAGACAGTTGCAAGGAATGCTGCAAGCCCATCTATTTCAGAAATGTAAGTACCCCTCTCACACATGCAACATTCATCAAGTTATCAGGGATGCCTCCAGGGAACAGAAGGGAACAAAATGTTGTTGTTTTTTAACTTACAAATTAGTTTAAGGACATTTTCCTTCCATAATTATGCTCTTAGTCAGACTCATTTTTTTAAAACCTATTTTTTTCCCCATCATACAGTCAAATGGTCCTTTAATGTATCATTCTTCAATTTTCCTCTCCTCAAATAAAGAAATAGCTAAAATGGCAAGGTCCACAGGGACAGGAAGCAACATATTCAATATTTATTAATTAATATTTGATCCATCTATTAGTCGTTTTAGCTGAAGAGTCCTAAAAGCTTTAGTCCTAGAAGGAGAGGGTTAAACTGTAATGGAAAGTTACAGGTTCAAATATATAGTTAGGGCATCTTCAGAATATTTATTAATAAAATTGAATTTTTATATTTCCCTATGATGAACAATGTCACTGAACAAAATTAGAAACACAATACAGAGGACCCTTGGTTCTCAAAACTCGTCAATTTCGGTATTCAACGGATCTGGATGAGCAAAAAACCTTGGTACTCATTGCACTTGCTAAAACCAATTTACATTACTCCTTATAGGAGTTTGGTACTCTTCATTTTTGACACTATGTGTGCCTTCTGGAACCAATTAACAATGAGTACCAATGGCCCACTGTATTTAAATTCTAATCTTTTAATATTTTTTTTAAAACCCATTTGGTTTAATCTCACTTTTAGGAAATACATTGCTTTAGGACCAGTGTGTGTTTATCTTAGCAAAACATTTGCATGATCTCTTTGTTACGATTGTATAAAACTCAAATTAAATTGGGCTGCAGATGCAAAAACTATAGACACACTTTTCTAAAGGACATCATCGTTTGTTAATATCACCAGGAACATAGGCTAGAATTACTAAATAATGGACAGATGGTTCTACTAATAGGTTAGAATAACACTTATGGTAATGTTTTTGTTGTGTTATCCTAAATACCAACCAAAATCGTAATAGATTACTAAAATTTAGAGTAAATGTACATAAAAAATTACTTTTAAAACTTCACCAGTTAGGACCCCTGGGGAAGAGAAACTTTGGATCAACCCAGCATTCAATATAGACAAAAAAAGAGAAATCCTATTATTTATTTATTTTTTCCTTTATTAGCATTAAAATAAACACCATAAAATGAATGTAGCACAAAATAACTATTTACTATCATGTTAATTTTCCGAACAAATTAAAATAAATGATGATAATAAATTACTGAGGATAAATACACCGTGACAGTTGTGACTGGCTTTACCACTGCAATAGTTCACATATTTGGCTACTAAAAGGCGTAAGAGCTTAATATAAAAAAGGGGAAATATTTCCATTTAATTTGGTGCCCATTAAAGCCCAGTGCAATAGGTGATTGCCTAATTTGCCTATATGATCAAATCAGCCAGAACTATAAAATAGAATTGTATGAAAGTGAGTTATACAAATAAATAAATAACAGACCAACCCTACAATGAAAGTGGCTTTGTTCTATTTAAAATGCTTTTACTAAATCACTTATGTGCAACACAATGTAATTCTTAGAATGCTAATGCAAAAATATATCAGTGACAGCATTGTATCTTAAAAAAAAAGCTTTATTTTAGGAGACAATTTTCTATTTTCCATGTCTGTGATGCCACTGGAGCAGAAAATGAGGGCATTAAGCAGATTATGCAACCTGCCCGCCATAAAACATGCTTCCCATTAAGGAAGATGATGAGTAATGTCGGCAAAGGGAAGTGTGTACTATAGCATTGTAGATCAGTGTTGTGTATTTTAAGACCCCAGGGAGACCAAAGATTCATAGTCAAAAAGGCTCAGTTAAAGGAAATTATAATGTGTTTCTTTTACCAACTGTAAGACATAACAAAGAGGTCCCCAGTAATTAATCCATCCTGTATGGTCAATACTGCAACCTGGCTTGTAATGAAACTATCCACAGTAGCCTAAACTTTGAAAATTGCTTCATATTTTATAGACCGTTTAGAGGACATATTGTAAAATGTTGGAAGTGGATTTTTTTTACATAATAAGTTGTGGCAATATCTCTTGTATATATGATTTTCTTATTTTATACTGACAAAATAAAATAATGCAACCTTTATTTAAATGGATTACATTACCTATTATAACAAGGATAACATTTATATACCCTTAATCTATCATTAAAGATGTCACTTTTCATTGGCAATATGTAACAACGTGTTTACCTTTTCACTGAAAATAAACGACTGCAAATATGATATGTACGTTCACAAGTGTAATAGTTATTGGAACGTACCCTCATAAAGTGTCCTCCTGTCTCTCATGTCACCGTAATGTCTTCTGACATCACTGTACTAGACATATTGCCATCTGTAGGGTCCTGAAGAATATTCCCACACAAATCTGTCAAATTAATTTAAATTTTATGGAAATAAGTCGGTTATGACACCTAATTTTTAGGTTGTGAAGAAATAATAAGTGAAATTTCAAAAGATTAGTTATACACTTTAGATAGATGTGCTAAAAAGCTAATTTAACATTATGAAATAGTTCAATGGGGCAGATTCACTAAGCATTACAGGGACTGTGAAGTACTTTGCTGCAATGGCACTTTCCTCTATTGGAAATGAATATCACAGCCATTTGGGATCTGATTTGATGGGGAAATGTCTCTTTTTCACTACGACACAAAAAGTAGACATTTCCGAAGGCCCTTTTATCATATAGAGATATCATTATGTCTATTATGTGCAATAACTGCTGTATTCTAATAATTCTGATAATACCACATTAGCTTTTACAAACATAAATTTGAATGCCCGGGACAGACTCTTCCATATAGATACAATATTATTTGTAAGAAAAATTAATAATTATACAAATCAGTCAATTAACTTCTTAACTAAAGTTTTCATTTAGAGGGCCACTGCAGAACCCTAATACCATGAGCTAGATGTTTTAAGTAGGCATTGATCATTAATACAATTCATATTTTTCAATAACAAAAGAAACATTCAAATTTAAACGTATTTACAAAGCTCAGATTCAGCTGGTGCTTGTATCCAGTCACTATAAGGTCAATGGGGCGGTGAATCTTTGTCTAGCAGGTAGCTGCTAATTTTTAAGACACGAAAGGAACCAAAACAATTGTTTGTATTGCTTGGAGACTTAGGGTCCCAATATAGCGAAAGGCTCTTTTATAACTGTAGGAGTTTCTTTGTGCAAGCTACCTATCCATCCTAATCGGATCTACCTCAAACCATCCCATAAAGTAGGGCACACATACCATGGCTTTTTTAACAATGCCCCGAAGCCCTACTGTACCCATGCAGTCTGCTGCAAGAGACAGCTCAGTAGCATCAGGGGGTTAACTTTAGGATAACACAGGACTTCATATGGACCCAATGCTATTAAAGTTAATTTTAGATACCATGTGGATCTATATAGACCCCCCTGGTAATAGGGGGTTAATTTTAGATACCATGTGGATCTATATGGACTCCCATGGTAAGAGGGGATTAATTTTAAATACAATGGTTAATGTTTAAGTGCCTTGTGGGGCTAAATAGATTAAGTGGTTATTTCAAGTGGGGATAGATTTAAGTGGGGATCAGTGGTTAGTGGGGAAAGAGGGGGGTTCCCTTCTGTGCAGAGAGAATCTGGGAGTAGGGAATCTTGGAGTTCCCTCCAGCACGTACGAGGGCTTATAGCCTGGGTTCCCCCAGTTAATGTACTTTAAATGGAGGAATAGGAGTAATAGGGGAATCCAAGAGATCCCCCAAGTATTTATAGTGTGTTGGGGGTGTTATTAACTCCTTAATTGTGTCATATATAAGAAATTAAGCCTTACATCTGACTCAGTTACGGTATTATACTGATGGTAGCGTCAAATCAGACGCTTTAATCATTTTCAGATGCATTTTTCTGCCTATACAGGTGGTCATCACTCCCCTTAAAGGACCATGGTGATGCTCTAACAACATAAGCTGGATGTTTTAAATAGGCATTGATCATTGATAAAATTCAAATTTAATGATTTAAAAAGGCAATCGTTAATATTAAACTTACTATCAAAGTTAAGACTGATCTCCATTGGCTGGAGACTAGTTGTTAGAGGCAACCAGCTATTACTGTTCATTCTCTTAGCATATCTCATAGTTATTAAGACCCTTTATCCCCACACTTCTCTTACTGACCTTACCAGGGAGGAGGAAATCACTCATATTTCAAAAATAAAAATTAAATCTTTAATTATAGAGAATTTGGGATACTATTTGTTTCCAAGCATTAAAACTATGAGCTTTTTGTATATTATGATAAAGTTTATTTTGTATGTTAGGTGCTTAAAGATATGTTTTGAATTTAGCCTTTTGTCAAAATCATAATTTTTTTTTTACTGTAAGGTTATGACATATATATCTAAATAGGGAAATATGGTTTACATAGAATATATAGTATTTTGTAATGTAACCTGAAAATTCCCCTTCTAGATCGCTACCTTGTCATGGTGAAGGGGCTTGTGTACTTCAATGAAGCTGTGAGCTAAACCATGTAGGGCCACCCAAGATGGTCTGTCATAGCAGCCAGGTCAGACAGATCGTGGTCCAATGGAGAAGGAACTGGTGACCCATCCATATGGTCATCAAGAGCTCGACACGACTGTAAGACTGAACAACAACAACATGAATATTAAAGGACCACTGGAGTTTGAAAAAAACATCACCTATTTGTGAAGTATGTATCAAACTACATACATGCTTTAATGATCATGACTTTGAAAGCCATGTGCATAAAAGCAATTTTATAGAAAATCTGACATTTTGGACTACAAGTTGCATGGAGTTTGAGGGGGTTATCCCACCGGGCATCGCTCTTCTATGTATAATTGCAATCTTTCAATAGAAATAAATACAAACATTATCCAAATTCCTAGTTTAGACTCATTCTACATTTACTACTATTAAAGCAAAACTGAATATAATAGCTGTATTTATTTATTTTAAACTCTCTAAAAATGTTTCGCCATTACCAAGTCAAGAACATATTATAAATATGACACAGGTCCTTTCATTATGCAGACTGACCTACTTTTGGCATAATATTCTCTAGTAATAATATCTATCCACTGTGTAATTACAGATTAAAGCAATGTTTAAAGTCTAGCAGTATAGTTGCTTACAGCTTGCTATTGATTATTAAATTGATTTAAAGTCTACAATTATAGCCGCATTGATGCTGATGGTGCAGTTGTTAGTTCTCCATTAAGCACAACAACAGTATTGCAGAACTGAGAAGTTATAGTACACATTTAGATATAAGACAATATAAGTCTCCAAAACAGATCTTTTTTATTTTTTTTTATTTTTTTAGACAACAGAAAAAAGGGAAGAGACAGAAAAAAAAACTCAGTGTAATGTAAAAGGTGCCTTTTGAATTGTTTTTACAAGTTGAAATATGGATTTCAGTAACTAGTTTATGCTAAAAATTGCAGATTATATATGAGAGATGAATAAACAATTGTGGTCCTATTTTTTCTATATGGTCTTTTGAATAACTAAGCTTGATAAAAAGGTTTTTAGAAAGCAAATTAAATAAATAAATAAATAAGAAAATAACTTTCCTCATTATGCAATTTTTCTTTAATTTGTGGTTCCAGTTTATTTTCTTAGCTTATTCTTGCTGCTAGTTTCCCAGGAGGTTGTTTCCTCAGTAACTAATGAGCTTTCCATTCTTAAAAATCAATGGCAATTTTAAGATATTAACATTGTCTCCGCAAGTTGTTTTAAAGCACCAATGGCAAAATTGGTTGGCGCTGTTGCAGTGGAAGTGAAAAAAAGTTAGGCCCATGGTCTCTTCCACTCCTTCATGTCCTTTATTTATTTAGGAAGTATTGTAAATGTGTGCAATCATTTAGCAATGTTATTCAGTTTATTGTATGCAAATAATTTGTGTTCATTGTTCATATGTAGTCTTGTCTTTGGCACTCTGGCTTTCGGGCTGCGTGTCCAATGCATTGGATGGTAGCGAGGAAAACTTGCTATGGGAGGAGAATGAAGAAAACAGTAACAGTGATGAAGTGAATACTGGTGACGAAGGCAGTAGTGACACCAGTGATGACTGTGAATAGTAAAAAGTTTCCTTGTTACCTTATGTTTCATGTTACCTGAACTTTCTGTTGATGTTACCGTAATATTGACAACCTGCCTAAAGAGTTACAGTATAATGTTTTCCAAATACTGCTTACCGTACATGGTACAGTATATGGTAAAATAAAATCACTATTTTTTTCCCTAAATCTATTTTTCTCTCCAATTTTAAGGGTGCGGCTTATATGTGAGTACTATCTTTTTTCTGTTTTTTCCCCTTGAATTTTATATTCGGACCAATACGGTATATAGGTTGCCCTAAAGGGAGCCTCACAGAATATATCATGTAATTATAGTCTAGGGGTAGCAAATAAAAGTACCTAAATAATAGCCTACAATACAATAATTGTACTATGCAGTAAAATGTTTATATACCACGAAAAAATAAAGTTCTCAGCAAGGGAAAAAAATATATCTTTTATATTCACTTAATGATAATATTGATTATTATTATCTATAATGCACAAACATATTCCGTATTGGTATATATAAAATGAAACATAACATAAAAAATATCAGTACAGATAAAACGAAAAGAGAGCCCATTTTTTGAACTTAGAATATTACATATAGAGTCATTTTTAAAGCATCCTTTATGATTAAAAACTCACAAACTTACAATCGAAGGGATTTGGAAGGTGATAGATAAATTAGGCATATTAAGTATGAAGGTGATAAGCCTCATTAAATAAAGGTGTTTTTAATGAGGTTTTGAAGTACTTGAGACTGGAGGAAAGTCTAGTGGAGCGAGGTAAGACGTTCCAAAGAATTGGTGCAACACGAGAAAATTCCTGAAGGCGGGAATGGAAGGAGGTAATAAGAGAGGAGGAAAGAAGAAGGTCATTAGCAGAACGGAAGGGAAGGGTGCGGAAGTATTTTGAGATAAGAGCAGAGATATAAGGAGGTGCATTATTGCTGAGTTCTTTATACATTAGGGTCATGATTTAACATTTTACTTTGGAAGCTGTGGAGAGCCAGTGGAGTGACTGACAGAGTGGTGATGCTGACATTGAGAGTTGTATATTGTAGATAAGTCTAGCAGACATATTCATTATAGATTGGAGTGGTGACAAGCGGGTGATAGAGAGGCCAGTGAGGAGTGAGTTGTCAAGACAAGATATGATGAGTGCATGAATTAGAATTTTAGTTGTGTAAGATAGTGACGTATTTTGGAGATATTTTTTTTATGAAATAGACAAGATTTGGTGAGTGAATAAATAAATATGCATAATGACAGAGACGACAGGATCAAGAAGAACCCCAAGACAACCGGCTTGGGAGGAGGGAGTGATAACTGCATTGTCCACAGTGAGAGATATTTGAGGAATGGATGCTATAGTAGAGGGTGGAAAAATAAGAAGCTCAGTTTATGACATGTTAAGTTTGAGATGGTGGGTGAAAATCCAGGAGGATATGCTAGAGAGGCAGTTGGAAACTCAGGCTGGAATAGAAGGGGATAGATCTGGTGTTGAGAGGCAGATGAGATGATATTGAAATCCGAAATATTTTTATTAAGGTTCCAAGTGAGGAAGTATAGATGGAGAAGAGGAGAGGGCCTAGGACTGAACCTTGGGGTACACCAACAGACAGAGGGCGAGGATTAGTGCAGTAGAGAGGCGAGAGGTTAACTGTAATGGAATAGGATCTTGTGAACATGTTGTAAGGCGAGAGGTTGATAATAGAATGGAGTCTTCATCCTGAGTTACAATGTTAAAGGAGTCCATAGTGGTTGTGGGAATGTGGAGGGTTGAAAGCATGGTGTTATTGGTTAGTTAAAAGGATGAAGTCTGTGAGCTAGGTTGAGAGGAGAATTTGTTACAAATGTTTTCAATTTTATCTTAAAAGTGATTCGAAAAGTCCTCAGCTGCGAGACAAGATGGGTAGGAGGTGCAGGATAGTAGAGAAGTGTGTTAAATGTGGCAAATAAATGTATATTGCAAATATGTAAAAGTAAGGAACTGAATGGTCTGCAGCTATTTCTTCCTTGATAATGTATTTTTTAAGCTGGGGACTGCAGAAATAAAATATTTAAAAGGTTTATCACTTTCTCTTCTAAAGTAATTCTTACAACTTTTTTCTGTCACAGAATTGAACCTTTACATATTCAGGGATTCATGTTTTTACATGGCAATAATTGGTATTGCAAATTACACCATCGTATCCATGATTTATGATGCAAATTTATCAAATGAGTCACTTTTTACTAGTAAAAGCACAATTTATGGATGGATTAATCTGTTTCCATTAATATTTTCAAGGCACAAAGCCATGATAAGTGTGTGTGGGTGGGTGGTGGGGACTGTGATGATTAACATTCTGACAATTTATCTGTTATGCATTACATGGGTATGGGTATGGTCCAAACTCTTGTTTTTATTTGAAAGGTCCGACTTCTTGTTTATATTTGAAAGGAGCTGAGTGATTTCACAATATGCTGGTATGTTGGCTTGAACATGTCAGATCTATTGAGAAATTTTATCCTTCACATTTTAGGAAATAGTAAGTATAATCCTAAATTTCCCTTCATGGAATATGAGAACTGACTATTTCCAGACCTCGCCACTAGACTAAAATTTTCAGAGACAAAATAATCAGAAGATCAGTTAATATTAAGCAACTATTAAGATTCCCTATATGCCATTGGAAATGGTACATTTAAAACATGAGCTTCAAGGAATAAAAGCTGTTAAATCCAATACATGTACATAGCCTGAAGGAGATTAATGAATATGTCAACAAATGACCTATCATAGTACAGCATATTGGGTACGGCACCTTTGACTTCTAATCCATTCATGCAGACACATCAAATAATGCTTTATAAATTGTATTCAATCCTACCCACCAACTATATTTATAAACATGAGATTAATAACCTCCACAGATCGTTCCATAGCTCATTAGCATCTGAATGATCTCAGCATCAGCCAACGTTCATGTAAATTCACAAACATTCAACTCAAGATACTTGTTTAATCTGCACCACATTTATCTTTATTGTATGTACATTTTTACATAAAAAATCTTTGTACATTGTCATTTTGATCTAATAGATGTTGTACTTCTTAGAAACATGATTATTATCTTGAGTAGGTTGGATCACTTTTATTAGAGCTGAGTCAGTTTCCCTTGATCAGCAAAACACACTTTTTGTTCACTTGTAGACTGGTTAAAAATACTTTGTTTTAACCTTGTTCAAGAAAGTGTTTACATTTTATTAAAAGAGTACTATTTACAGTAATTCATAGGAACGTCCAACTTCATAAACCTATTTTTATTCTGGAGTCATACATAAAATGTTGTTTTATAAGGTTCTCCTAAATTCACTATGCTTCTTAGGTTGTTATAGCAATTTTCACAAAAAGAAAGTGGGTATCATAGCCATCAGAGGAGTACTTCATAGATCTTGCTAAGTTTAATGAACATAGGGGTTTATTTTCCTTGTTTCACTCAGTTTGCATACTTCAATGTTTTTCCATTAAAAAACATAATGAAAAAGTAAAACTGTTAATGAAATAGCCAACCAAGGATATTCATATGGATTTAAAAAATACCAATAAGGAGTCTATGAAGCATTCAACACAGATAAACATTATAACAGAAACTGTTTTAAAAGTAGTTACTTCCTCATAAAGAAAACTCTTTAAAAGTTTTTTTTTTTAGCTATGGATAGCGCAGCAAACTCAATTGATTAACTGAACCTACCTTTATTCAATTGATAATGTTCTGCAAATCTTCCAGCCAACCATGTTGAATATCGCAATTTGATAAGATGTAAGCTTTTGAAATTTATGAATTTTCTGAAAAGACAGGAACCATCTTAAATTATTATTATTTTCCTGCCACATTTCTATACATTGAGCAGATAAAGAATGATTTGCAATTTCAATAAGCATACGTGCTTTTTTTGCTGATTACTAATTACGAAAAAAAATGACATATGTGTATAAATTATAACATTTATCCATATAATAAACTTCTTTTCACTTTTCATTTTAAATGGCTACCTAGAATAAAAATAAAAAAAATATTTATACAGCATTTAATAAGACAAGAACATATGTAAAAATGTGATTTAATGGAAAAAAATTTATTAACCCCGAAGAAAACTTGCAGCTTATATCAAAGCTGAATTAATTACCCAAATGCAAAGACTGTTATTCTTCTTCTACAAGTGGTAGTCATGTTTCACTGGTCCGACTTACAAGTCTTTTTTGGCCTGCCTTGTTCTTTTAAAAGATCATTAATCATCATCCCATTTTATAAGGCATAGAGGCCAACTTGCTGTGAGCGATTATTAGGTTGAAGCTCCACAGAAGTACTTAACCAATTCCCAGAACCATGCTAAGGATTTCTCTCCCTCCCCTAGGTAGCCAGATAATTTATCATCCTTCTCCTGTTGAGGCAGAATGAATTTGGCAGGAGAATGCATGAAAGCATACAATCTGAGCAAATTAAATCTTAGAGAAAAAGGATCCTTATTATTTCCAAATAGTTCTTTATTCTTTTGTGTTAAATAATCCTATTCACTTGTAGATTTAATTGTTCCAATAATTTCTCAACAATAAAGCAAAAAGAGACAAATGCTGAATTAATATAGTCAAGTTACTTGAAAGGGAAAGGTTATGAGGGCAAATAAATATTATGCAAACTGAGTCAAATAATTATTTTACTGAATTGTTAAAAAATTAGAAATTTTTAGCTTTTTATGAGACTAAAGAATACATTTAAAAATATTGTTTTGGCTTGAACTTACCCCTGTATATCGCTATGGAATATGTTGGCGCTTTACAAATAAAATAAATAATAATAGTAATAAGAAATGTACCAATCTGGGAAAATTTTCAGATGATGTGTTATGTATGTTATGTATGTTATGTGTCCAGTAATTAATAAGAAAATGAATGTTGCCTGGATTCCTAAAGCAATATCTTTAATAGCTTAATAAGTTTTTCGCAAAATGAGCCTCCAATATGTGTTGTTTCAGCTCCTAAGCCACATAGAGAAAGAATAATACAACCACTGTCAAAATAAGTTACATCTAGATTTGATGGTTTTATAAAGTTAATTATAATATTTTCAGTTTCTTCCATTTTTGTGAATTTATCACTGAAGAATATAGAACACTTATCTATAAATTTCACGATATGCTGTGGCTCTTTTTTTTAAATTCAAAACTGAAGAAGTATGTACTTTCTTTTGCAAATTGAACTGAGAGAAACTGGTTATCAGTGAAATACTGTGGAACTTAAATATTTTTCTTCCTGTAATACCCAATAGGTTTTTTGGTATTACAGTCTCTTGGGTATTACAGGATTTAGTGAAATACTGTAACATATTAATAAAATAGAGTTATATATTTAGGGTTCCAGTTAAGCTCATATTTTTTTCCAGCATGGAACAATCTGGGGAGTGTTGATCTACTGTAATAAAGTTAAACTCAAAGTTAAGATTTGCTATAAATCATTCATTCAAGTTAAACATTTATTAAAGTTTTAAAAAAACTGTGTTCAAAATATTAGCTTAATATCTTCTTATTTTTTATCAGGTTAATAACAATCAGTAAATCAGTGATGGCATGAACCATTACTAACTTACAGTTTTTGTTATTAAAAAAAATAAAAAAAAAGTTTTATTTTACAGCCTTTTTGAACCCCTAATTTTACAAAACATTATTGATTTATGACATATTTCCATAAAATCCTGTAAACATAGTATTTTTATTAGTATTGCTGCCCATAAAATAAGAAAATATATGAAAACAAAATACAAGAGAACACACAAATTGTTCATTGTATAGAAGAAACTAAGAGTGACAACTGTAAGTGGAATAGACAGTTTCCATTACCCCCTCACCCTCGCTGGAGAATAATTTGCAAAGGCTGCGTAAATTGTGTTTTAAGAAGTGTAATGACGTGTAATAATTTCCTGTCAGCATGTCACTTACACAAGGAGTGAGTTACGTTTTTTTTTCTTTTTTGGGTTATGTAGGGAGGGATTAGAATTAGGATCAGAGCACCAATGTGAAGGCCTTTCTTAAGATGAACTGTTTCAAAGCCTAATGAAAACATAATTGTGAAGAACATGAGTAGTGTCAGATAAAAGCAAATTGTTTAGGAGCTTACGCAGATGATAGCACACATGCTTTCTCATTAATGTTAAATGTACATTAGAAAGCAAACACCAAGGTTCACAACACTAACTATTTACTGGGATCTTTTAGAAGCATATACAAGCTATGAAACAATACATGTATTATGTAATATTTTTTTTCCAAGAAATGTTTATGATTTTTAATGAACAAAAGTAGAAGATGGAAAAATGCAACTGAAGCCATATAAACCTACACATACAATCCTAGTTTAAATTATCCCTAGAGTCAAATGGCAGTAAGACATTTCATCTCATACTAAAGTTGCTGCACAACACAGCAGAGCCATTTCCAAATTATCCTCAACTAATTCTAATAATATATTATAGGTACTTACATTAGCTACTAACATTTTGCAAATTTTTGTTAGTAACTAACAGCCTTATTAAATTGCGATTCGGTAAATTTAAAAGGGCTCTATTTAAGCACATAGCATATTTTTTTTACAGAAGTTTTTAGTTAGTGAACTTCTATCCAAAAGCAAGGTCGTCACTAACTAAAAACTTCTGTAAAAAAATATGCTCTGTGCTTAAATAGAGCCCTTTTAAATTTACTGAATCGCAATTTAATAAGGCTGTAAGGGTTATATGTATAATGGAAAACATTAGTTAGCTTTGATGCTAAACAGTTGCTCCCAAGGGGGTATTTAGGTTTTATGCTTCATTCAGATTTGTGCCCCCCACCCAATGCCCCATTTGCAGTTCATCTTTTCCCCTTTCTATAGTTAAAATCATAAGTCTATGTGTTTATGTATCAGGTACACTTACAGAAATATTTTTGCCTATAGACATTAATGTGCATATATAGTAAACGCTCAGTTATGCGGCACCCATGGGGATTATCATGTGCCGGATAAGTGTAGTTTTCGGTTGCTTGAGAGTAATTATTAATAGAGCCCTAGTTAGCCCCCCCACACCAAACCATACACAATGTATTTAATTGATATTGATATTGAAATGCAGTAATTAAAAGCAAAGTAAAGCAAATAAAGACAGACTTCACTTCAACACAGCTTTATTACACTGTAAAAAATATCTTTTTTGAATGCAGTGTGCATATTAAATGGCAGTCATTAAACTAGTGAACGTCACAAACATATTTTTTTTCACTTCAGTTAACTTCAATGAACTAAAAAAGAGAATTTACTGTGTAGACATCACATCAGGATCGTCAGGATCTCCTGCAGCTTCATCCCCTGCTAGGACTCCTTCAGGAGCAGAAAACCAGTCATCATTAGGATCTGCTGATAATGTAGCTGGAACACGATCAGGAGAAGAAGATGTGATTAATTTTGGATCTTCATCTGTAGATGATGCTGTACTGCTAGATGTGGGTACAGCTTTCTGCATAAATGAAGGAATATCACCTTGCTTTGAGGCCTTACGCCTCTCATGCAAAGTCAGGCTTTGCATTATGTCCAGCTGCATAAGATGCTGAGAAGTGAAGAAGAGTTGCTGTTCTGCAAAAGCTATTACAGTTACAAATGCTACAGTAGCTCTCTGCCAGGATAATTTTTCACCTCATACCTGTCATCATCACTCTCTTCCTCCTTCTTCAACATTCATTTTTCCACGATTCACAACACCTTCCTTGATTTCTTCTGAGTTTAGTGTATGAGTGACTGGAATAGCTTCAGCTACAGTAAACCAGTCGTTGAGTTTTTCTCAAGACAAATTCATTTTGTCATTAGCAGAGTCAACTAACTTGCATATTTCATCATAAACTCTGATATTGACAGCTGAATAATCAATTTGAACCTCCTCAAAGTCGACTGAGGAGGATTCCTCAGGCCTGACAGCTGGCCACAACTTTCTCCAACATTTCTGTAATGTTTCACTTGCCACATAATCCCAAGCACACCTGACAGTTTAGATAGCATCTTTGAGATTAAATTTTTTATGGAACTCTAGAATTGTCCCGTCAAAATTAGTAATTTTCTGCATGAAGTCACGCCTGTAGAACATTTTTACATTCTGTATCAGACTTGTGACATTATGTGGAAGATAACGTACAAAAATGTTTCCCTGGATGAGCTGTTCAGCAGGAGGATGTGCCGGACAGTTATCCAGGAGCAGACACTTCCACCTGAATCCAGTGTCATTGGCATTATAAATCTGCTCGGGGGTTAAGTGATTTTCTGCTACCAATTGAATAAACACGTCACAAAATGAAGCTCCAGCTTCAAAATCAGCTGATTTCTGTTCACCTGACAAGTCCAGCTTTCGGATACCATGAAGAACTCTGAACACTAACCTTCAATATTCATTTTCTCATGAAATTCTCTCACTTTTTCCTGCAACATTTGTCCAGATATACAACCAGCCCCAGACCTTTTTAGAGAAAACCATTCATACAGGGCCTGGTCAAGCTTTTTCATTTTCGGTGCATGAAGAGTATGACGCTTCTCTGCGCTCTTGTCACTCTCTGCCTTAACATAAAACTCATTTATCTTCTCAGACTGAGCCTTAATGTCAAAGATCATTGACGAACCAACATTAAATTCCTTGAGCACTTTACGAGTGTAACCTTGATCTTCAGCACAACACGTTTACGCTTACTTGGGACCTGTTTTGGCATTTTTGGGACAGTTTCAGTTAGATTTAAAAAGGACAATCTGTAAAAAAAAATTAAGAAAACTCACCAATTTGGCCTAACAGATAAAAAAGTTACAAACGAGCAGAACCAATTAAGAGATGTATATTGTATAAGTAAGCTATGAGGATAATACAACGTGCACCTGCCAACACATCGACAAATACAAACTATTAAAAATACATTCCCCATTGAAAAAAAATGGGACAATCATTGATTCTTTATTCATAATTTTCATATTTTGTTATGCACCAGAGTTTATTTTATAGAATCTCTAGCAATGGTATATTTATTATTTGTATGCTATGTTACTTACTTTGTACTGCTGCTATGTGCTCTTTATGTTTGTCTCCAATAAAAACCTATTGAAATAAAAATACATTCCCCAAAACTGAGATTGTAATTAATAAAATTAGAAGCAAAGAATCGAATGTGATTATTATGTGTATTTTACAATGCCAAAACTGTGTCCACAAGCACATTGCCACTTTAAATGATTAAAAATCTGAGAATCCGGTGGCGCAGAATAAATTCCGGATGTGTATGAGGCCAGTTCCATGGCAAATATGCCGATTGCTTGAGAGTTTCCCGTTAATCGGGGAATACGCCCTGGTACCGGTTGCATGAGAGTTACGGTTGGTTGAGTACCGGATAATCGTGAGTTTACTGTACAAACATACTTCAATGCACTGCACTGTGTCTTTTGGCAGCCTGCTGCCCCTGAAAATGGATTGCCCTAGATCTCTGCCTTGTGCTTCTAACCATTAAAGACATTATTCTACTACTTTCACATTTGTGGGGTGCTCTTTGGCATATGTTGTGTGTTTATAAATGTCTTTTTGCATGTGTCCATAAAAGCTCAACTAATGGCATGGCAAAACGGAGTTACTTCACCTATCTACTTCTATCTAATGACTCCATGTGGTTTGTGAACTTATTATGTATCCGGAGTAATGAAGATGGTAAATCTACACGTGTAATGAAATTCACCTTGGTATTAAAATAGATGTTTCTTTGTCCAGAGAAAAATATTGAAATGAAACAGTCATGAACTTAAAGGGCCATTGTAAGTAGTTTTTTATTAATAGTAAGGAGGTATGGTAAACTGCAAAAAAATATAAACAAACTGATGTATTACAATGTGTACCATCCAATCTTTAACTCAAGTCTGATGAAGTAATTGATCAAAGGAATACTCTAAACAGTCTTCTTGGAAAATAGCCAGGCAGTTTAGAGTCAGCATATGAAAGTACTTACACAAAAGTAGAACACTGCCCTTAAAGGACCACTGAAGTGTTATTTTTATAGTATGCTTGTTTGAAGTACTTGGCTTGATAATGTGCAAAATGTTTTCACACCATTCCAAATAAATAATTACAGCCTTTCATTTTTATCTATCTATCTAAAGATATATATTTTGTTGTTCAATAAAAGGATTAGAAACCTTGGAGGAGTACGAAGAACAGCAGATGCAGATAACATCTCTATTCTAGTTATGTTAAAAATTGCCTCTCTAAATAACAAGAGAACTCACTGGAAGAGTGAGTTGTCATGGGATAACTTTCCCCCTCAAGCTACAGATAGACTTGTATTATATGATGGAATCTGCCATGACTTAGAGTCATCTAAATATAAGACTTTCATGCTTTCCTCTTGCATACCAAGCATGTGAAGTTTTTACTAGAGTACTCCTTTAAGGGGAACACTACAGTTTAATAGAGAGTGTTTATGTTTCTAAATTGTTTAGTGTCTTGACAGAAAAGGATTTTGAAATGCTGAAAACAAGCAATATGGACAAACCCATGTTCCATACCTTGCCTGCTACATCATTTTAAAAAAAGTTTTTAGTACATATATTAGCTTAATAAGAATATCTGTACCCAATGTATCTGCTGCTTGTAAGTACTTATATATAAATTATTGAATAATAATGTGTTCAAAAACAAAATGATCAAGTGATTTTCTAAATATAGACAATCTTGTGGGTCTCTCTGCGCAGCACTGGTCATTAATCCCAGTATCATCACAGTGTTAAACGCCACTGGACTGTTTGGGGAATCAGTCCATCCCACCATAATTAAACAGTCAACAGCCAAAGCTTGCCTCAATAATCTACCTCCATTAATCAGACAGTCACCACCATCAGAGCTCTATCGAACCAATACATATTCAGTTAGAACAGCTAGCATTCATAGCAGAGGAGTGAGTAGCTGCTCTAACAATGGAAGACTCCACATTTATGTTTCACAGTGGCAGTTATGATGGCTCCCCCTTTCATTAAAGCTATATGGCAAGATATGGATAGAATAGGTAAGCAAATTGACTTTCTTGGAAGGTGGTTCTGAATGAATAATGGACGGGGATGTGATAGTAAAAAAAATAAGTTTTGTGGTTGTTGTGAACTTTTCCATGTAGACTTGTTTGTAGGAGCATTTTCATCTCCACTCCCTGAGCCAAGAGTAGGTTACAGCTTCAAAGTGTGTGTCTGAAGCACAGGTTGATATTAGAAGTATACCCATGTGACTAGTTGCTGAATATAATTGTTGCTGTATCTGAATTTTAGTGGGACTAGTACCACTACGCGACCTCTGGGCTGACTTGAGGTGGGGAAGTGTGACAACACAATTTGTCTGTATTGTTATCACTGTGCCTACCAAGGATTGCTTACACGCCACTCTCAAAACAAACTCTTTCCACATGGCTGCAGCTTTGGTGCCAGTTTAAGTGACAGTTTAGATAAAGGATGCCTGAAGTGTCATATTTATACTATGCTCTATTAAGGTTTGCTTTATTAAAGGCCAACATACACTTCTCCTCCTATCTACATTAGTCTGCTTGGAGGGATCTTAGATGAACATAGATATATTACTAATTGGGTTTATTAAAAGGCTGCCACAATGTCGTAACCTTTAACGATAGGATTAAATAGAACTGCAGGTACGCCTCCACCTCACACTCCAGGCCGACAAACCGAACAAGCTCAAAGCGAGTTATTGTGGAAGGAAACATGGAGGTTTTAATGGTGAAACATGTCATTTTCAGTTATAGTAGTAGTACCCTAAGAGAAGAGAAAGACCTCTCTAATCTGAAAATGAAGACATTCTTTTTCAATAAAATTTCCTATAAGAACACTACATATAAAAATGGGAACTTACTAAAGAATTGTGGTTGCGTACATGGATGTTATAGACTACAGTAATCTGAAATCTAGCATATCAGGTAATTGTGAGATTTATTAAAGACTTGTTAACAGCAGATCATACACAGGTCATTGTGTGAAAATCCAAGATCTTCAAATTTACTAAGCAACAGATATTGCTTTTTACTATCCATGATACCAATAATCAGCGTTGCTTTTTCACAAATAAGATAAAATTATTAATATTCTGCCATTAACACAAAAAAAGAGGCTAAATATAAAAGGAAAATTACATAAAAAACTGAAATACTGACACTTAGAGTATCATAAATTACTAAAAAATGTTTTAAATATTTATTTATATAGATATACGGTATACTTATATCTATATGTAAAGTGGTGAATACATAATGCTACATCAGACATTATCGTCCTCATCGCAGACCTAGTTATAATACCTGAGTTTTAGTAGATCACATTTAGACCTGACCAGCACTAACGCACAATTTGTCGCATTAGATAGAGGTTTAACATGCGTCCTGCTAGTAAATTTCCCCAGTATATTACAAAGTTTGAGTTCCTGGTCTGGTAGGCCTCAGGGCAGTCCAAGGAAAGCCCTGCTATTTTTTTCTGGTCAGTTCATGGCCTGTAGTGACTCACAGACTGAGTAGGTCGTGAAGATGGATCTGCTCCTGTGGGTCACAAATCTGCTCACTAGTCACTGACATGTGATGGGGCTCAGCTAATCTGCATTTAGTCAGTATCTTAAGATCTGGCTGAGAACTCTCCAAGGTGCTGGTTTTAAGACTCTGTTACTGCTGTATGTCTTTCTCCTTCCCAGCTCACTGCTGCAGCTGCGGTGTCCTTTGCTGCTGCTTCTGTTCCTGTCTAGCTGGAGTACTGCCTGTGGTCCTGTGCTGTTCTTTCTGTTCCTGTCTGGCTGGAGTTCTGCCTGTGTCCTCTACGGCTGCTCTTCCTGTATGGAAAGAGGTTGGCCTGTACCTTCTGTTCTTCTCTGTTACCGCTATCACTTCCACCTGTGTGCTGATTCCTACTTTCAGCTCCCACCCTGCTTCTTAGGACCCCTGTTTCCAGTTTCTGCTGCTGTATAGCTATCATCAGTATTTCCAGGATGCTTTCAGTGCTTGACAGTAAGTTTGCTATTGTTTATGCACATGGTTGATACAAACATTTGTAACTTTTGTTTTAAATCGATATTCATCTAGCTTTGTATTTGTATTTTGTCCATTAAATTTGTTTGCAACCTCCCCATTGAAAGATTTGAATTTCTAGTGCCTAGGTTCCTAACAATATTTCAAACACTTAAAATATATAGGTAAGAATCCACAGAAGAAATCATATTGTGGTTCAATCCCTAAATAAATGGTTTTGATGAAAATAAAATTTATATTAATTTCATTAATACTTATCTAAAAAAAATATAATGAAACTGAAAAATCAATTTGACCATACTACATGGTAAACTATTGAACTTTTTTTTTATGGCAATACCATACCATCTCAATACCAATAATATTTTAAGTTAATGAAAAGCTGTCTATAAATATCTGTTACATTTCATTTGAATCTACCTTATCTATGTTGTTTGAAAGAAAAGGGTGGATTATTTATATTGGGTAGCATATTTTGCTAAATTAAAATACATGTTTTAACTTTTAAAAATGTTGATTTTTGATTTAATTTCGAAAATGTTGATTGTTTAACATAGACTTTAAAAAGACACACAATGAAAAAAACTAGTATTTATTTGAGAAAAAAAAAATGGCTAAAAATGAGAGCATAACTGAGCAGGAAAAAGTTATATATCAAGTTCTTAAATCATAAATCATATAAATTTTACTAGCACTGATATATGATTTTAAAAATACATTGTTATAATACAAAAGTTGAATAAAAATGATCAACTTCAGTTGTTGCACAGCCTCATGGGTATTTTTGTTTTGCATTTTATAGAGTGCTAGATTACTCGATTGTGAGCTCGGTCAGCAAATATCACTTATTATCACTTCTTAGCCTATGATTACAGATTACGTGTAACTCCCCTGTTTTAATGACATCATGATGACAGACTCATTTACTGTTGGCTGTGTCTGAGAAGTAAATTATGAACTTGCATAAATATTGCCAGATCATATGATCACACCCCTGAAATCAGACTTAAACGCATATCCAAGTTTCATGGATTAATACATTTATGTACTCTATAGGCAAAAAGCAGCCTTTATGTATGCAGCAAATCTCATAAAACATTTTATTTTTATTAATATCTAAAAATCCCTCTAATTATTATGTTGACAGCCCCAGGTATGTCTAAATGGGCTCCTGATCCCCACACAATCACCATGCAGCATTAGTGGATCAATTTTAACTCATTATTCACCTGCTGTTTCACTGCTGGGATATGACTCCCTGCTGCTTCCTGTCTGTGCTGTGCCTCTGCCAAAGCACCTAACCTAGTACAACACTACATATCCCAGGCTACTTTGCAGCACAAACAGGAACCCCAGAATTTAAATCAAATCAAATCAAATGTTTCAGCTAACCTTATTGACCAAAACAAATTATGAAATGAATGCTAATTTAGCCTGGTTTTGGAGGGGGTGTTAACCCTAATTTTCAACTGTCAGAAATTAGTGTTTAAATGTTTACTTTGATATTTTTCATGCAAAAAAATGTTTTCATACACTACGGATTCTCCTCTATCAGGAACCTGGCAGGGAATATGAGTTCAGCCTTGAGGTCGGAATGTGCGAGCTGGAGTCAATAGAATACATCTAAACATTTATAAAGCAAACACCTGCAGCCAGATTTGTAAATTTGAGGCATTTGTGAGCAGCTAATAGAACATGGCCCTTAGTTTTTGCTCACACAGATAACAACTAATATGATATATGTCCATGTCTTATTTCTGAGCAAAAAAAAGGAAAACATTTGTAAAAAGAAATAAGGAAATGTAGTCAATAGCATTTTGTACATGTTGTAGTTACATTAAGTGTGTGACTAAGTGATTGAGAAATAAATCAGCGTAATAATGAAAGTAAAAATTCTTAAATATGAAATTCTGCAACAAATTAGTAATCTAATGAGTTTCTAATCTTCTCCGGTTAAAAAAAGATATTCACAATTCCCAAGATCATTTTTTTCAAACCTGTCATAGTATTCAACGGTTTAGTTTTTCTTTTCACATAGAGTTTGATGAGCAAGAAAAGCACCGATGAACTCCTGAGCTGCAGGCGCTCTGGTCATGTAACAAGTGTGTGAAATGATTTCTAACTGCAGTTAAAATTATTAAAGTTCAATTATTCATGCTGGCAATGATTACTTCTCCCCTAACTGACGAACCCAGCCTCCAGATTTAGATGGGATACTTAGTCCACAGACAGCCCTTGAGGAAGGAATTAATAATTGAATACAAGTTAATGATAATTACATGATAACTTTATTGGCCAAGCTCAGCACACAATTTGATGGAGGCCTTGACTAATATACGCTGAAAACGTTGTTTTTTTTTAATATAATCTGTAATATGAGCTAAACAATCCTTAGTAGGAAAAGTAATTAAACTGCTTCATTTTATTCCGCTACATAGCAATGATAAAGGGTGAGATATTTTAAAGTTAACAGTGTTTATATTTATTGAGATTCAAATGTATTCATTATTTTTACATAAACGTAAACGTATCTAACTTCAGGATTTTTTTAAACTGCTCCCAGATTACCACAATTCCTAGGGGTTTCTAATAGAACAGTGCTTCTTTCAAGGTCTCCTAATATGTCTTTGCGAAGTTGGTAGTTAGTGTCCACAAGTTCTAGCACTTGCCTGGTCACATGACCTTTCCATTTGTAATTGCAAAACCATCACTGCAGTCACCACCTAAGATCCAGTGTAAGAGCTTTTAATGTTAAATCTATTTTTAGTTCTCCATTAATTAACAATAAAAAAATATGTGCAAAGTAAAGCTTTCCCTAGAAAAATAATTTATTTTTAAATTATACATCATTAATGACTGTTGTTTACATCAATAATGGCTGCTCATGCATCCCTTCCCACCACTCTTATTGTCCTGAACACTGCTGAAAAGAAAACAAATCAAAACAAATGAATATTAGCTGAGATAACAGTCATTATGCAGGATGGGTAACCTGGAGCACGCTCTGTAGGATATACATCATATGATGCAATCAATAAAATAATAATTACTAAAAAGAAGAAACCTGCATTTAAATCCACAGCTTCTTGTCCTCTGATATTATAATTTGATATTGAAGCATATGTTCTACCACTGAGCTCTCTCTCCATGTCACTATGTGATTGTACAAATCTGTGGAGGTAAAATATTACCATTATTATCCTTTATTTTTAACGTGTCAACATATTCTATAGTGCTATAAAGGGGTTATGTACAAGGCAAAAACATTATTAACACATTGTAAAAGAATGGAGGGTCGTGACTTTGAGCTTAAAATCAAATGGAGATATTAGTTGCCCTAAAGCACCTAACAAAATATAAAACTCACAAACTTAAAGGGCTTGGGTGTGATAAAGTAAGATGATAGATGCACAATGGCAGTGTGAAGGGGATAGGATCAGTCAAGTGGAGGTCGTTGTGTGTAGATGGTGGGTGTGAGTGGTACAATGCTGTCGAGTATGCAGTTGTGCATATTAAGGCTGAAGGTGATAAGATTTTTAAAAGATGCATTTTTTGTGATTTTTTAAAGGTTTTGAGGCAGGGAGATAGTCTAGTGGAGCGAGGCAAGGAGTTCCATAGATAAGGGTCAGCACAAGAAAAGTCTTGAAGATGGGAGTGAGAGGAAGTTATAGGAGAGGAGGAAAGCAGAAGGTCATTATCAGAGCAAAGAGGAGAGTTGGGGGAGTGTTTTGAGACAAGAACAGAGATATAAGGGGGTGCATTGTGGATTCAGGGTTTTATGCATTAGGCTCATGACATTAAATTGTATTCTTGAGGCTACAGGATGCCAGAGGAAAGATTGACAGAGGGGAGCTGCAGACACTGAGCATTGATTATAATAGATGAGCCTAGCGGAGGTGTTCATAATGGATTGGAGTGGAGACAGATGAGTGATGGGAGGCCAGCAAGGAGTGAGTTGCACTAGTCAAGAAGAGATATGATGAGAGAATGGATTCAAATTTTAGTTGTTAGTGTAACCTGACATATATTGGAGATGTTTTTAGGTGAAACAGACAAGATTTTGTTATTGATTGTATGTGAGAAATGAAATAGAGGGAAGGTACCAGTAGAACCCCAAGACAACAGGCCTGGTGGTAAGAGTGATGATGGCATTAGTAATAGTGAGAGATATTTGAGGAGTAGAAGCTGTAGTAGAGGGTAGGAAGATTAGGAGTTCAGTCTCTGACACGCTGAGGTGGAGTTGATGGGCGAACATCCAGGAGGGTATGCTTGAGAAGGAGACACTAAATGTACAATCTTCTAAATAGGATGTGAACCATGAGAGAGTTGTGGCACGGATCCCAAGGGAGCCGAGAGTTTGATTAAGAAGATGGTGGCCACAGAGAGATCCAGGAGAATTAGCTCATATGCAATATGCAAAGGATCTGTTTCACATAGATTTTCCCAGTGCTTTGATCATGCATTTGCTTGTGTTTCCTACAGGCTAACTCAGCAGAGATATGCAGCTGCTAGAGTACAGATATCAAGGATTGTACAATAAATATCTAAAACTGTATTCCTTACTTAAACTACTGCGCCAATATCACTATTCCAAAATTCTACAGAAGGCAATGTTCTAGGCAGAAGACATTCGATTGCCCCTAGTTCTCTGACCTATGCTGAGTTTCTACCTGATTTGTACCTGTCTGACCTTTTACTTTGTAACACAACTCATTCAATTCATCTTGTCCATATCTAATGTTATATCTAATTACTCTTGACATTGACCTGTTAGCTCCTTCAGAATTTTGACCTCAACCATCTTACAATTGGAATTACCACTCTCACCACCTCAAAACCTCTAACCAATCGTCTCGTTGTGTTAGAATAAGCATTGTTTATCTATAGCACTATTTACGAAACTGTTTTCTTAAAGTTACTTTAACCCTATGACCCTAGCACCTGATTTTTTATATTTGCAAGAAAATTTAGATGGTCACGTTATTTTCTTATATACTTCATTAGAGGTAGCTTTCATTGATTGCTTGTATATACATTGTGATGTTGTGATATACACCCCTTATCATCCCTCTTTCTTCCCACAACCCATCTATGTATTCTAATCACATACCCTTCTTCCCTTGCCTCCTCATATTGTCATCATTAAATCAGACAGTCCCCAAACCTCCACAAGTTCCACACTTTCCTAAAGACCCATATCTTCTGTATCTCTTTCATTGACAGTAGGTATGCTACCTTACCATTCTCCTACCACTGACCACCACAGCACAGTCTGGCATTGTAACAAGATTGATTCAGCCTCTGGTCTTTTGCACTTACTGTAAATCACATTTGATTCTACACTTTTCCTCTTTTTTGCAAATTGTACAAACCTGTGGTTTTACTACTTCTGTAACTGTATAAAGTGCTTTCAAAAATAGTGCTAGACAAATGTAAATAAATAAATGATGACAGGGCAACTGGGTTCTGTGATATCATGGTAATAAATTGTTCTATCTTTCTAATGTTATACCCAGGTTAGACCCACAAACAAGTGTATTCCCATATGCAACTTCCTATCCAGGTTTAGCATGCATGCACTGATCATACCCTAGGTCGGCTGACATTAACATGAGAATATTACAAGCAAGTAGTTCTAATAAAAGTTTATACTACAGTGCTGAAGTTATTTAAGTTATTCAATCCTGCAATATGCACTTCTCATAAGCATTTGTGTTGATAATATCACATATATAGTTGTTGGTTTGGGAAATGTTGGTCACGTTTGCAATGTTGGTCACGCAATGTTAAATAATTGTGGCCCTCGTGAAGAGAGGCCCGCAGTTGCTGTGCTGCAAGGCTCGCAATGAGCTCTAGAGGCACTCATCGTGAGGCCCGTAGGACTTCGGCTGCAATGAGCTCCGAAGGCGCTAATTGCAGGGCTAGCTATAAGCACCACAGGTGCTCATCGCAAGGTCCACGGGAGTTAGGCTGCTCATCGAGAGGCCCGCTGGACTTAAAAACAGCCTAGACATGAGCCTAGAAGGCGCTCATGTCAATGGCTGCGATCACCGATGGAAAACGGAGCACTTTGACGCTGATCGTGAGGCACGCAGTTTACTAATTTAATGGCCGAAATTGTTTCAAGCCTGTAACTTGAAACACTGCCAAAAAATGCCAAATAATTTTAAAAAAGCCAGGGAGCCTGTGAGTGAGGTTGTAAGTTAATTTGAGGTATATTTGGTGTTTTTCGGTGATCAAAAACTGGCTAAGCGAGAAAAAAATGACGTCCGAAAAAACGCAAACGGATGAAAACGAGGCCGAAGGCAGTAAATTTGACCCCGAAGGCAATAACACTTAGAGCAAGAAAATAAACACGATCACAAAGCCAGTAACACTTAGCCCAACAACGCAAGCAAAGGCACTCAGAGGGGTCAGAAACTGGGGAGAGGCTCGCAATGAGCACCGAACGTGATCATTGAGAACCACGAAAGTTACTGGTTGCCAAGGCGATCATCAAGAGGCCTGTAAAGTAGGCAAGGTGAGAGGCTCGCAATGAGCTCATTGTAAGCCACGCAATGAGTGCTGAAGGTGCTCAGCCCGGGGCCGCAATGAGCGACGAAGGTGCTCACATTGTGTGGCAAACAGCATTGACAGCCTTTAAATTGTATTGCCGTCATTTTTGACGTGCAAGTAGCTAGTTCAAAATAACAAAGTTACACTCTAGTTCAAAAAATCCAGCAACATCATAAACACTACAATTTTGTTTCTATGAGAAATAATTGGTCTATAGTGTAGAAGAATTGCATTACATTCGAACAGTGTGGGACAGTCTTCTCCTTTGCATGATAAGATACAGGAAACAGAAGGGCAGTGAGCCATGTGGATACCTGAACTGAAGCTTAAAGTGTTTTCGTTTCAATGGTTTTTATTGTAATTCAGATAAGAAAATATGATTAATAGGGTATCTATGAGCATTGTTCACACTTGCTCTTAACTCACTAGTGACATAGGAGGGAATCAAATACTTTGAGAGCGATTCAAATGAGCTTTCGCAAGTTACTGTAGGCGGGCTCCAAACGTGTTACAGCCTTGAAAACTTTGCGATGGTTAAACCCAGAACTTACAGCCTCCCAAAGATTTTGATCTTTCACTTTTGCAAGAGTTACTAAGTCGCTAAAAATGCAAATCGCTATTCAATTGCTCCAATTCCCCAAGGCCGCAAATGTTTTCACACCCGTAAACGGTAAATGAAAGAGAAAATCCTACGAGTACCAGAGAGGACCTGCAAGGGGGTTAATCACCTGTTCGTAGCACTGTAAATGCAAATAAAAAATCAATACTGCACTGTAAATAATGGGTAATGCGATGATAGACATTAATTAATTAATTGCACCACAGTCTTAAGCTCGCAAATTGGAAGTATATAAGATTTATTTTTATGTTTCATTTCGGGGTTAAATCGATCTTGGGTATAAGACGGTCTAATTTTCCATTAGCTGATTCGCAATGGGAGGATACGGTGTTGCTTAATTGATCATGTTCTCGCCAAGAACTGCTACGAACCAGTGTATGGTTTATAGAGTCGGCTTTGGGCCAGTAACTTGTCGGAGACAAACTGGAGCCCGCAGCACACCCGCAGACATAAGGCCTACATCCTGCGAGAAGATGGCTTGCAATTGAATCGGTCCCACTGTTTTTTTATCTGCATGCTAAAATCCTCTATCCATTGACCTAATAGCACCAATATTCTAAACACTTCTTTTTAATGAAGATGTCAACAGTCTTCAAGCTTGATGTATAACATCCAAAATTATTGTACATTTTATATTCATTCATATTTCCCTAATCTAATAAACTGATATTTGTATGCAGTGGTATGTGGATGTTAAATAAGATTTCTTTTGACTTGCAAGAAAAGAAAAAATATTCAGCAAGTAATAAATGGAACACAATGAAGAATTATCATTGCATTCTCCCCAGAAGTCATCCGCAGTACATGTGTTTATTTAATAAACAGAAAATGGCTTCATTATACATATTTGATTTCCATATGCAATCACTTCCTTATCTGTCACTTGTATCTAAGCAGGGCACATTATACAAATCTGGAAATGAAAAATTTAGAGCAGGGGCACAGGAAACTCATTTAATGTCGAGTGCAGTCAAAATCAAGATTTCTTTATTTGTAGTAACAACGCTGTTAAATCAGAAAATTACTCTCCCTTTCTGCATGTCCTTCTTCTTTTACAATTCAGTTGTTTGATCATAAATTGTTGAGTGCAATGACTTGTCTCCTCCACTTTCCACACTGGTCAAGACAGATTAAAACTCCAGCATACCTCCAACCAGTCTCAGCATACCATTAGCATATATATGAGATTTGAGACATTTTCTAATATTCTGCAGCAGAACTCATCTGTCAGCCCGGAGATGAATTATAAAAACTCTTAGCTTGTTTAAAAAAAAGAGCGACAGATAAAATGGAAGGTGGAGATGAAGGCAGGAGGAAAACATCATTGTCCCACCTCTCTCGTTTATTTCACCTAAATGCTATACCTGTACAGTTTATGGAATGTCTATGCATTCATCCAAATTAAACTGATCCTTCAACATAGCACAGATCATGACAAAAGGATTCCCTAGTGAACATTGTAAAATATAAATCTTCATTGGATAAAATGGTTTTCTTTGGGGCCTCCATAAAATTCATGTCAAATATAGAAGAAAAGGACAAATGCAACATGGGGTTAAGAAAGGTACTGGTGTCCCATAGCAATAGTATACTCAAAAAGTTACAAGTGTTACATGCAAAATATTTAAAAAAAAATAAAAGTTATAATTACCTGTTTTAAAAGGTCAGGTGGTGAATTCAAATTAGGTTTTAGTTAGAGGACCACATGTTTGTGAAGCATGTAACAATAAAAATATCAGCAGGTATGCAAGATGGGAAAATAAAATCATTTTTAGAGGAAATTTTAAATTGACATGACTGTGTCACGAGGGATTACATCTTGGACTATCTGTAGCTTGAGGAGGAGGATTGGCTTATGGCAGCTTACTCTTCCATTGAGTCCGTATATCAAGGTATATTAAAAGAACTGAATAGAGATCTTGTCTAAATCCACTGTTCCTCTTTCTTCTAGGTTACCAACCATTGTCAGGCCCCTCAAAAGAGCATATATGAGAGCTTTGTTGGCTCTAAACCTTGCAAAAAGAGGAGTGTGCAACTATGATTTTTTTCTTTTTTTCTGACCGTAAAAATACTGCCCTATATCTATAAATGAAAAAAAGCAAGATTTTTCACAATGTTTACCTTAACAAATATTCTTGGTCTTATGCATTTTATTATCATCATCATCATTATTATGTGTCCTCGTGTTGCAAAAGAGCACTTATCTAGTAGAGCGCTGTATAAAAACACACAATCCAAACAGAATTAAAACAGAATTAAAACATAATATATTCACACTAATTCAAAATGCATAGTGGACATTCACTATTTTTTTTAGATATTGAGGAAATGCCTCTTTTTGTGTAGATTCGAAATCTATAAACTGTCAGGACATGACAAAACTAAGCAAATAACTCTACCTTAATGAATCAGTATTAGAGCTTGAGTTTGGTTACAAAGTATTTAAGATTCTTGAATCCAATGTGCAGATCACTCTACTGTTTATCTAGAATGTCCTTAAAGGTAAAGGTTTAAAATATGTAAAAAAATAATATAATAGGTATAAACAGGTCCATTTCGAATTGAATGCTATTAAAATGGTATTATCTTCCAATAAATACACATTAAAGCTTTTTTTTTTTTTTATGAACTGCAGCATTTAATTTTTTTAAGCCAGGAACCTTTTTTTTTTTAAGTGGCGCCCCTCACAGGGAAGTGCCCTAAGGTGGCTGCCTACTTGGCCTAATGGATAATCCGGCCATGCTTGCATACTCACTTGCAGGGGCTCCTCCACTTCACTGCCTAGGGTCTCCAAAAAGGTAGATCTGGCACTGATAGGGAGGGGTACAGCAGGTCCATTAATATATTTTCTTGCTAAAATGTTGCTTTGCTGATGTTTGCACATGTATTTTCAATGTTAATCAATGGTGAACTAAGAAATAGGTTTAACATAGAGGTGTGAAGATTGTTCCTTTAAGCATCGCATGTGTTGCAATGTGCACTGCTAAGGCTGTGGTGATAATATTGCTGATAGGAAATAGACATTGCTACCATCTGCAAAGTATATTGTAATCCCTATGGAATCTACACCATTAGTGGGACTATGCCTGCAGATGTCCACCCCAGAAGAAGAACTTCCTTTCTCACTCCCCATTTGTCCTTACTCATATACATCAAATACAAACATGCTTAATATGGGAAAACTCTAAATTACTTATGAGCAATTAGGAATGATTTATTTGGAATATAATAGAGAAATACATTTTATGAGAAACAAAACTAGTTTTTCATAATAAACTTTCAGTAAAATATCCTTTAAATTGTGTTGTTATCTTTTTTCTTTGTCTGCAGGACTCATTGCACACATTCCACCTGGAATATCTCAATAATTGTATACAGCATCTTTCTGTATATTGCTCCTTTTCTGAAACCCCTGGATTAGACACTCAGGTTTCATTAAATACGATGTTGCAAGTTGCCATGAGCAATAATCAATACTAAGCTATACTGGATGCAATTTGCTGTGTTTGTGTGTTTTGGTAGGAGAAAGTGAGACCAACTCAATTAAAATCATCCGAATTGCTAAGTGTAAGGGGACAGAACCAACAGCCTGAGGTCTATTTAGATCCAAAATCTAAAATTAAATTATATTAGACAACACAATCTAGGAGGACTGAGTATATCATCTTGAAGGATGACTATCTTCTGAACTTGTAAGCCCTCTGGCTGTTTACAAGGTAAAATCACCTTGCTAAACAGAGATTAGGCAATTCGCTGCCTGCAAGTGGATGATTCCAATAGACATCTTAATCAAGATGTCTTTATAGAGTTTGCTAAATATATGTTGCAGCATCCCTAGAGTTTGCATTGTGCTGAAACAGAAATCAGTCAGCCTCATGTAACCTTTTCCGTGCATAAATGCATTTCTGTATATGGTTATACAGTGGTACTTAATGTTTGTACCAAATACATGTTCTTGGCACTGTTAATACCATTAGTAAGCAAGTTTGGGAAAGAGATAGCATAATATGAAATACTTAACAATAAAGTAAAGATTATCAGATGGGATACAATTTGCCATAAATAAGACAGTGCAAGGCAGGGTACAGTTTGAAGAAATCACTGGTCCAATTAGAGAAAGCTACGCTTTCAGAGTCATGTCCACACAACTCCTCTCTGTCACAGTGGGCATCACATTTAGTTCCTTTGGAATTTATGCATAGGAGGATATTAACATGTGCTAGACCTCTATATAGAGTAAATGTGAACAGCAGTATCATAGAGTAGTGTATAAAGACCAGAGGTAGAGAAGGAGCACAGGATTGGAAGGTTTGTGCAACAGAACTGCAAGTAATATGAAGATTCACTAGGCTTATCGAAGTCTGTGAAGTGCTGTGATACTTCCCTATAGAGAATATACACAGAGCTTGCATATAGAAATAGAAGTCTTTATAGTCATATATTACTGGTGTACCTATTGTTATTTCACTGGTTGTGCATCCATAAGATTTTCTTGGCAAAGATACTGGTGTTCCTTCTCCAGTGCACATTAATTTGTCTGACCTCTCTGATATGACCTGGCCTACATGGTATGGTTCACAGCTTCATTGAGGTACACAAGCCTCTTCACCACAACAAGGTAGATATTCAGAAGGGGCATATGTTACTACAAACAAGCACAATATTATTATCTAGTAGTAGTATTAATATTATCTAGTATTAATAATGTGCCAGGATATTCAGCAGTGCCATACATAGGATAAAACAGAACATAAAAATAATATCAATAGCAATTAAATGAATAGAGAGTTCTGTCTTTGAGCTTAGAATCTTGCATATAAAGTATTTTTTCTAGCATCCTATATGACTATGACTAAGGGATTTGGAAGGTGATAAATAAATTATAATCTAAAGGATTTGGAAGGTGACAAATAAATTGGTCTTATTAAGTATGAAGGTGATAAGCCTAATTAAATAAATGGGTTTTTAGTGAGATTTTGAAAGATTTGACACAGGAGGAAAGTCTAGTGGAGCGAGGTAAGGAGTTCCAAAGAATAGAGGCAACATGAGAAAAGTCAAGAAGTTTGGAATGAGAAAACAGAATAAGAAAGGAGGATAGAGGAAGGTCATTATCAGAACGGAGGGGGAGGGGCTGGAGTATTTTGAGATAAGAACAGAGATATAAGGTGGTGCATTATTGTTGAGGGCTTTATACATTAGGGTCGTAATTTTAAGTAAATATACTCTCTATTTTTGATGCCTGTGCATTTGTAAGTGATCACAACTGCTTGTGCCAATACTGTAATATTAGTTTTGTAGCTATTTTTGGATTCATTTAGTGTATGAACTTGTGTTTATACATGGACTGCTATTTTGGATTGCCATCTGTCCTAGACCTATGTACTGCGGCCCTAACTACGCTTATGTTCTTATCTGGATCGACCTCAGATCTGTGAGATGGCTTACAAATATTACATTCTAGATTGCACTTGGAGTACCCACTACAAAACATTTGAAAAAATAATCAAGTAAGGAAACAAAAGCAAAGTATTAAATTATTAAGTCTATATACTGTAGGATAACAAGTGTCCTTGTGGGAAGTCGCAAAAAAAAATTCAATAATTCAGTCATCTTTGTCTTTTCCAGGTATAAATATAATTTGCTTCTGAATGGAGGTGTGGATTTTAGATATTTTTTCATCTTTGAGTTGACATAAATTCCAGGAGCTTGAGACATTTAAATAGTTTATTTTATTATATTATCGGTGAATTTGTTACTACACTTTTTTACCTATAAAAATCCCCTACAATACAAATATTGTTACATTTTTAGCGTATATATATACAATTAGCACTCTTTCCAGTTAGTGTGATATTTGGCTGGGATATAAGCATTAAACCAGTAATTTTCCATTGTAAGGCATTAGTTATGAAATAGTTAAATACATCTGACCCATGACTTAACGATTTCAGTTAGAGACTAGTACACATCTCTAGCAAATATTTATTTATTTTCATTCATCCCCAATGTCTATTAAGTGTTATGTACTGCACACAAGTGTATCATATCAAGTAGATGTACACACAGTTATCACCAACATATGTGTTATATTCTTATTCTTAAGTAAATAAAATATCATTGGTTGTTAGTGGGTCATACCATGTTGCTAGATGGACTAGATGGATAGAAGCTGTATCTGGATATATTTCTGTCAGTAGCAGTTCAGTGAGTGAGTAAGTGGCAGCCATTGTGGGTGTCCTTGCTACTAAGCCACATCTTCTCTAAATAGACTCTAATAATGAGAAAATTACCAGAGGACTCTGATTTTATTACCATGACTGGGGGTCCAAGTACAAAGTGGTGTGAGTATGAGTTATTTTCTATGACAACATCTAGTACTTTATTCTAATGCTTATACTTTGGAAATGCATATCACAGTAGTGGCAGTGCTAGTGAATAGAGGTCCACTATGAAAAATATTTTAGGGCCCTCCTTGGAACTTGCCTATAAATCCTGAAGAGTTCAATAAAAAAAGCCAAAGATATTTGTTCATGGTTAGATGACTCCTTGGATGATGATTATGTGTCCTGTCCCCTATTAAAAGTTTCCCTTTACTTCAATATGCTGTCAGTAGCAGAGGGTCCCTATCCTGAATGGGGCCTCAGTGCTTTGCGCCTGTTGAACCAACAGTATCATAGTTTTTCATCTTTAAAACATTTAATAAACTTCTTTAGAGAGTTTAGAAATAAAGTCTGTGTAGGACACAGGTAAGAGAATATTTATTAAGAATGAGATTTCTTTTTTTTACTATATCTTGAGAAAACATTTTTACAGACAATAAAGTCATATATCTTGTGAGTATTTAGTAATAAATTAACCTAGCTATGATTTTAGATTAAAGAATAGCTCACAAAGCATATAGTGTATTATCAAAAATGTATTAGAAAAAAAAATAATGTTGCAAAAAAGCAATAAAGATAATAGTGCCATGTAGCACTAGCCTTTGATTCTTCCACCTTAAAAGGGTGTAACAAAAACTCCACGGGGACTGATGTGTCGGCCCTATTATATTGAGTTCACTGCATCCAAAGATATCATTCTTTTTATTATTATTATTTTTTTATTATTATTTTTTTTAACATATTCCAAAGCTTTAAGTACAGGGATACAGTGAATTAATAATAAACAACATGACAAAAGCATATATACTGATACAGAGGGGTTTGAGGTCTTGCTGTCATAAGGTCTTGCAATCTGTGCTGTTTATACACAAAGAAAAGAAAAAGTTGGAGGTGCTCAATCAGAGAATGAACTAACCATAATAGGTTAGTTTTATTATTCAATTTTTTGTAACACACAGCATATTCTGTAGCATTATACAGTGGTTAAGTACAAAAAAAGATACAATATTAAACACATGGCAAAAAAGTAGAGAGCCCTGTTTTTGAGTTTAAAATCTTGCGTACTTGGTGCATTTTTCAAAGCACTTTACAAGATTGAAAACTTGCAAATTTACAATCTAAAGGGATTATTGAAACAAAAGGGGAAATAATCAAATGAACAAATAATGGTTTAGCAAGTAATTGAAAAGAGAGTAGAGGGTTAATTGGTGATTAAGTGTGTGGGTGTATCATCTGTGAAAAATGAGGGTTATAGTGCTAAACCTGCCTTATAAATAAACACAAATCATAGTTGGGTGTATGTGCACAGGGTAGGTGGGAGGGCGTGTTACATGAGTTCAGAGACAGCAGAGTAATGGCGTGGGAGGGTCTAGAGACAAAATAAACTAAGGTGAATAGAACTTGGATAAATGTTAGTTGGTGGGCGCTTCAAGTCAAATGGATGGTATGAGGCCCAGTGACATTGGATGAGCCCCTGCAGAAGTGACAGCTCAGTTGTGATGGTAAATGGAATTGGGATAAATGTCATAAAGACATAAGTAAAGAAACTTTCAACTGCAGTAACCAAACCATCAGACTTAAATTGCAATTCAGTAAATTTAAAAGGGCTCTATTTAAGCACACAGCATATTTTATTTACAGAAGTCTTTAGTTAGTGAAGACCTTGCTTTTGGATAGAAGTTCACTAACTAAAAACTTCTGTAAAAAATATATGCTATGTGCTTAAATAGAGCCCTTTTAATTTTACCGAATCACAATTTAATAAGGCTGCATGTTATTATTTTTGTAAGAAATTCAGTAGTGCTGGGGTACACTAAAACATGGGTATGACAATACTTCATTCGACAAGCTGATACAAAAGGAATTGATGACCTTGTCCTTGAGTTCACAATCATATATATTAGACAAAATATAACAGGAAACAATAATATTGTATGCACTTTAGACATATAGCAAACATTGAGGAATATTTACTAAGCTGTCAGAGGGGTTGTGATATGAAGGGCTCTGATGCCAATTTTATGCACAGTAAATACAGAGATACAGATCACAGTATATGATGCTTAGTAAATTTCCCCATTGCTCGGCAGCAAATATTACTAGTTTTCATATTTATTTATTGTTACAGTCTAATTCTTATATTTCAGGGAAATTTCAACCATGCTAATTCATTACATGGTACAGAGCATTATTTACCAGCTGAGACTCACCAAGTTTATGTGCACAATTACTGTATTACAGCCAAATGTAAAGGATATTATGGATATTATCCCAATATAGGGGATTGCTGGGCCATATAATGCATCTTATATAAAGAAACCAAATGGAGATACAAAGGGGTTAAACAAGGGGAGTTATTCCCCACTTCCTAGGTTGTCTATGGATTGTTATTATATAATAGAGCTAACATCTTATACTGTTTGGTAAAAGGACTCTGGGTAAACCTAGGAAGTAGGACTGTTATTCATAAAATATACCCCTAGCTAACTCAACTTTTTATTCCATTTGATAAATATACCATAAGAACATTTTTAGGTATCTGGTGTTTGTATGTATGTATGTTACTAAATATACAAACATATAAATATATATTCCTATATTTAAAATACTCTCAGGTTATTATCAGACAAGGGTTACTTTATAGTATAGTCAAAATTTGCATATAATATAGATAATATTACACTTTCAGTTGGGTTTAAGGGATTTATTAACTAGAATATATTTCTTAAAAAGCTCTTATCGCAAGCATTTTTCTGATAAGGAATTTTTTTGTGTCACATATACAAAACAAAAGCGCATATCATTTTGCTAAGATGCTTACTTTTATTACTGAGCCAACTTTGCAAATCTTAGCAGGAATGGATCAATTTACTGTGTGCGTCTCTATTTGTTTACCAGTCACCGTAAATTAAAATATGCTTGGCATTTTATTAGCCCGCTCAGGAAGATGGCAATCTTCAATAATAACAAAGGAAAAGCTGAGAAAGGAGAATATTTGGATGTATACAAACACACAATGCAAGCAACAGACGCTACAGTATAAAATTGCTTGGCAATACAAGAATGTAATGCTTGTGTTAATTAAATGAACAAAGCCATGCAAGAAAAAAGAACCAGTAAGGTGTATCCCACACAGCTTTCACTAATAAAAAGTAATAGACAATTTTCTGCATTCAGTTCTTTTGAATACTATTATACAAGGTAATAGAGTTTTGGAAATAGAAGTCTTCGAAGGCTGTCACAGAGAGCGTTTCTTCTTTTTTTTTATTTTTTGATTAAATGACTAAGTGCAGCAGTCTGTGTCCTATCTCTCCCTCTTGCATCTATTGGATTGTATTATTTTACATTTTGATTGAAATGATGTCACCAGCAGATAAAAACCTAGCCAAGGCATTGTAATTGAATCAGCCAGAGTTGTTTATTCTAGTGATCTACAGTGGTGCTCTGCTTGTCCTAACACAGAATGCATAAAAGATCCCCACTTGTTTAACATGCCATTGATTAGATCTATTTCAAATAAAAAAAAGCAAATCAAATTGGTGAGGGAGGAGTGTGTGATGAGAACTAAAAGCTGCTGTGGTGAAAAAAATTAAATAAATATATAAATGAGAAGACACCATCTGCAAAACTTTCCATGTGTGACTGAAAGTTTCAATAAATAAATTTCACATGGCATCAGTACCAGATGCAAACAGCTTTGATTGACAACATTTAAATGACAGTTAATGAGAACTTGTCGGATATAAAAAAAGCTTACTTCATAAAACAAGCCGGCAATCCTGCAATGATTTCAAAAATTACACTTCTTCTGGATATAAGATTGCTTAAAGCCTTCTGACATGTAGTAGTTACAATGATTAATTATTCTGTTTTAGTAGTTAAGTGCAAGCTATTGCAGCAAACGGAATATATTTATCATAAAGTAATGCTGATGTGTGCATCACAGAAAACAATGGTGTATAATAAACACGATTTTAGGTTTCTTAAGAATTTTGCACATTTTTGTAAATTCTTTATTCTGCAAATTCAAAAGAGACAATGGCTAATAAGTTTCATTTATGAAAAAAATATAAAACAAATTTAAAAATGTTATGTGATGTCAAAAAAAAAAAATTAACCCAAATTAGCATTTTCCTAATTGTTCTCTTCTGTAGGAGATTTATGCCACTCATTGGTCTACATCTTGGGTGGGGAACATCCATCCCATGGACCATATAAGGCCCCTGAAATAATTTGGTCTGGCCATTCCACCCCTGCGCAGGCCTCAGACATTTTTAAGCGATACTCGCACTGGGCGGCCAGGAGGTGCACATGCGAGATGACGATAGACACAGCTTCGGGAGAGAGAGGGACAGAGAGAGTGACAGGAGAGAGAGACACAGGAGAGAAAGACTGGACAGAGAGAGAGAGTGACACAGGACACAGAGAGAGGGAGAAAGGGAGAGTGATAGAGGAGAGATGTCCTGTGTGAGCTGCCTTATTTACATCAATGAATTACTTTCAGCATACATTGGAATAGATTCAGTATGTTTTCAAAGACTAAAATAGCCCTGATTCAGCAAACAAACATGGTAGTGCATCCGCTTCTTAATCCTGTTCAATACTGCTGTCGGAGGAGTATTGTGCATCAATCCCGATCATGGTATTCACTAACCACTTCACCCTCATCACAGCTATGCTACACAACTTCTCTTTTATGATGATGGATGGTGCAGTGCCAAAAACTATAAGAAAACTAACAACAGAATGTTATATTATTTGTCCCTAACCAAAATTAATATTAATGATCTAATTATGGATATTTAACTGTCAATGCCAATAAAGTTAATTGTGGCTCCAATTTTAATTAGGAGGTGGACATCAAATATTTGAATATGATAGTGACATATCATTTAAGTAAATTATATATAATTTTGTGATTTTATTAATAATTACTCCCTTATGAAATCCCATGCAAGTCAGAACAGGTGAAGTTATTTTAACATCTGTGTAACATCTACTACAGTGGCTACTCTTAGTACTCTCTCTTTCAAACTACAGGTAGACCCTACTGAAGGCTACCCCTTTTTTCACTATAACACTGTTTTGGCCAGTAATTCCCAGTTTAACCCTTCGATTTATAATAATAATAACACTGTTTTTGCCTGCCAAACTCTGTTTAACGCTCTGCACCATAATAACGAGGTCGGAAGAGAGGCTCAATGTGTCTCAGCAGCAGAGAGGAAGAAAGGTCCTAACCCTGATGCCAGAAAGAGCCACATTTAAAGATTCAACCAACAGAATTTTTGTTCATGTTTCTCATCATGTAATTTTTAATTGACCAATGAAACCTACCGTAATTGTATCTTTTTGTACTGTAATACAGAAAATGAGTGAGCGTAAATAAGATCCACCAAAATTGTTTTGCAAAAACATTTCGCTCACTGTTAAGATGCAGGTGCAAGAGAACATCAAGTTGACATTGGAGCCACTTTAAATTTGACAACTTCAACTATAAGAACAATTTTGAAAAATGTATTTTTTGGATCGATCATGAAACAGAACCCAACATGCCACTAAGTCAGGTAATCTTCATGGAAAAGACCAGAAGCATCTATAGTCATATTCAAGACAAACACCAGATACGATTGAAAACATTGCAGCTAGCGGACGTTGGTTCAATAGATTCAAAAGAAGAAGCATCCTGTATAACATTAGAATCACCGGAGAGGAGGCGAGTGCTGATACGGCATCCTTTCCATCAAGTTTAAAAGACATCATTGAAAGAGGGAATTATCCTCCAGAACTCATTTTCAATGTTGACGAAACTGGACTTTTCTGGAAGAGAATGCTAAAGCACATCTTTATTTTGCACAAACAAAAGCAAGCATCAAGATTCAAAGCTGCCAAAGACCGTTTAACCCTTCTTCTGGGCGGTAATGTGTGGCGATTTAAAGATGAAAACATTGTTGGTGTACCATCTCAAAACCCCAAGAGCCATGAAAGGGATTCACAAATCAAATGTACTTGCATTTTGTGAATTTTGAAACTCTTGGATCACCATGGACATTTTTTTTTATTGATTTACCGAACATTTTTGTCTATCCATGCAACGCTACTGTAGGCATAAAAAAATTAAAGCCAAAGAGCTATTATTGATCGATAATGCTCCAAGACATCCTACTCACTTTTCTGACTGTTGCTTTCCAGCCACCCAATACTACTTTTTAATGCAGCCAATGGATTGGGAAGTCATTGTAACCTTTAAAAGTGTTTTATCTTCACTGCAAATTCTGCCAACTTATTGACAATACAGATGGCCAAAATAAAGAATCCATGATGGAATTTTGGAAGAAATATAAGATCATGCAGACCGTAAGCAACAACAATCTCTCCTGTAAATAAGTATGAAAGGAGAGTGGAGGCAGATATGGCCACAGCTATCTAGGAATTTGGAACCTGAAGAGCTCATTGTTGACCAAATTGTCAATCTGGTCAATACAACAGGTCTTGAAGATGCTGATGTGCAGGATATTGAGGAGTTATTGCAAGTATCTGGTGAGAGCCTTGCCAGTGATGACCAGCAAGGACTGGAAGAACAAGGCATTGAGGCAAAAAGACCTGGAAATTAGTGATTCAAACAATGAGGAACCCAAAGAACATGTGACAGGTTTCATCACTAAAAGTTTGAAGACCATAAATGAAATTGTAGATCAATTTGTGGCAAACAATCCAGAAAAGCAAGACCGCGCATTTAGGTGAAATCTGCTGGATGAAAGAAAGACAAAAAGACAAATGTCACTGGACGAGCTCATCTACAAAAAAAACAGAATGCAGGATAGGCCAGGAGCTTCAACATCAGAAATTTAAAGTTTCTATTTCTGTTAATGTTCAGTATGTGTCTGTGTTATGTTTGCTGTTTCCTTGAAGTTCATATAAAACAAAAAAAGTTACAAATAAATAAAAAATTCAATAGTTTTTATTAATGTAAAGAAAAAAAAAACAGTAGTATGTTAGAAGCTTCCTTGACCTGAACTGCAGTTTTTGAATTATTAGCCCACCTGTCTGTAAGATTCATCCTCTCGTTTGTTTAGTGTCTCTCATTAGGCAAAGTAAGCAGGTGTGGAAAGTTATAAAAATGAAAGAAGAATAAATGTGTAATGAGTCTTCATACCCCAAGTATTTACAGCTGTTTTTTCTTAACTTCATCTTTGTGTAAAATAGCAGTTATGTTATTGATCAACTGAACTGAACAGCAGACCTATTCTACTATACCGTAAATACTGTGGGCCTCATTCTATTATCGGCCGTAAAACGGCCGCAAGGCTGCGATTCCTTGCGGGGGTTCCGTTATCTTGCAATTCAATTATACGGCCCCGCAAGGATCTCCCCTTACGGCCGGCCGTATATCTTGCAATCGGCCGTAAGCTCAGAAATCTTTAAACGCAAAAATAAATTCAAGACGGCACTGTAAAGCTCTGTAAATGCTAGGGATCATATTGGCTTGCACATCAGCCCAAATCCGAGTTTACATTAACTGTTTATTTTCCGGCCGCAGCGTTGGCGGGTCTGAGGTGCTCCAAGCCCTCTGGACTTTTTCCATGGATATGTGACATAAATTAAAAAATAATTTATTTACGGATTTTCTTGCAGCCGAAACTCTTGCGGCCGTTTTAGATCAAAGGCTTTCCTCCGGCGCGAGCGGCCGCAAGGGATAGCAAGGCGCCGGCCGCAAGCCTGCCGGAATCCCCGGCCGGAGGGGAATAGAATAGCCGAATAGCTTGCGGCCGGTCCTTGCGGCCCTGATAATAGAATGAGGCCCTGTGTATTTACAGTGAATCTTCACAGTATTATTTCCAGTTTAATTTTCTTTTTAGGATTATTATTATTACTATTATTATTATTATTATTATTATTATTATCACTGTTATTATTATTATTATTATTATTAATAATAATAATAATTATAATACTAATACTAATATAATATTTAAACATTAACTTTTTTAAGAACAATCTTTAATATTAAATGACACAGGGGTCTGGTAGAGGGGGGACCTGAGGGAGTCTTTGACTAGGGGAATATGTGAAATATTTGTATGATGAGGAATTACTAAGATCTTGTGGAGAATCCCCACGAATCTTTGAGCCGCCCCTTAACCCCCGCACCCCCCTTATGATCTCCTGCACCCCCAGGGCCACCCAACCCCCCCCCCCTCAGCTCCCCCATTAAAATCTCCTACACCCCCAGGGCCACCAAACCCCCCCTCAGCTCCCCATTATGATCTCCTAACCACACACCCCATCTGATCTCCTAGCCCCCTCTATTTCTGATCTCCTAACCCTGTCTGTAAGCTTTCTCTTTTCCCTCTGGCCCCCATGCCTGTCCCCCTCCCCAGCTGTCTCTCTGCCCCCCTTATCTCTCTACCCTTTCTCCCTCTCTAGCCCCTGTTGCTCAGTCTCTCCCTCTTTCCTCCCTGCCCCATGCCTGCCCCCCTCCCCAGCTGTCTCTCTCCACTCCTTACCTCTCTCCCTTTTCTGTCTCTCTCCCAATGACTGTCACTGTAATGCAGGGTCTGCTCTGCGCTCCCACCACTAGATGGCGCTGTGCTTAATCGGGTCGGTGCGCAATATCAGGGCGCGTGCACCTGTGGCGTAAGGATTCTCCACAAGATCCGAAATGGCTGTGACATCATGCTAACTCATGTTTCCTATTTCTCCAAACAAGTATGCTGTTATCATCTGAATATCTCCTCTCAACTGTACCTGATACATTATTTTACTCTTCCTCTAATATTATCTTATGGTATACTGTCTATTATCTGAATATCTGCTCAGTCTATACTCCTTAAACATTCTGTTTGATTAACATATAAGTTGCTACCTGACACTTGAAGCAATTAGGTGCATTGAACACATTTGTTTTTGTGTTTTCCTGATAAGGAGCAGACTTCTCTATCTAGTAAATTGGCCAGTCTGTGTATTGCAAATAAGGCCTAACTTCCCCACTCTTGACTGACCAGGCCCTATACACCTGGAGAAGAGATTGGAAAGCATTTGCAAGGGGAAGTATTTGCAAGATGTGATATCTATTGCAAAAGTTCACATCTCTTAAGAGCACATTCTAAAGTGTAGAAAATAGAATTATACAGGAATTGAACAGGATTGGATGGGAATTGTATATCACCTTTGACAAGAACTATTAAGACAAGTTTATTTACTTTCTTCTATTTCTTCTATTTTTTTCTGCTTACTCACTATCACAATGTTTTCTCACACCTTCTTCTTCATTATAAGCTCCTGCCTCTTTCTCAGACTCTCCTATACTGTGTCTACACATCATGTCTCCAATAATATAACTATCTCACCTTCCCTGCTTTCCTCTTCTCAGCTCCCATGAGCTCCTCTCCTTCCTCCAGTCACAATCACGTCCCTCCCCTAAAGCTCAAAAGCAGAAATGCTTCTGTAAGTCCTTCTCCCATCTACTTTTAGTCTCTCTCCTTCTTCTGATGGCTTGTGGAGATATATCCCCTAATCCAGGCCCCTCACTTATTTCCACCTGCTGTTAGCAATGCCAAGTCCCCACGGCAGCAAATGCCCAAAACACCCATAATCTAATACCCATCACTTGTCACAATCCATATACTTTGCCCATCTCCTGTGCCCTCTGGAATGCAAGGTCTGCTTGCAATAAACTTACCTTCATTCATGACCTCTTAATTTCCAACTCCCTCAATTTACTGGCTACCACGGAAACCTGACTCACTCCATCTGACTCTGTCTCCCCTGCTGCTCTCTAATATGGTGGTCTACACTTCAGCCACTTCACTCCTAGACTGGAGAACAATTAAGGTGGAGGTGGGCATACTACTATCCTCTCGCTGCACTTTTCACTACATACCCCCTATTCCCTCCCTCCAATTTTCATCTTTTGAAGTTCGCACTATCCACATCTTTTCTCCCATCCCTCTGCGAGTAGCTGTGATCTATCGCCCACCTGGATCACCCTCTGAATTTCTGGATCACTTTGCCACCTGGCTCCCTCACTTTCTCTCCTCCAATATATAACATAGCCACTGAACCCCCCCCCCCCCAACAACTGCAAACTTACTTGCACTTACCTCTTCACTTGGCCTCTCACAAAGAACAGATTCACAGCTCCCAGTGGAGGACTCTCCATTGACCTTATTTTCACCAATCTCTGCACTATCTCCAACCTTGTCATCTCCCCACTTCCTTCCCGAACATCACCTGCTAACTTGCATCCTCACCTCACCTTCCGCTCACCACCCTTTTTCAATCCCTGCCACCAGAACCCACAGAAACTTGCAAGCACTTAACCAACAACAATTTTCCAATGTCCTAAAACATTCTTCTCAACACCCTCATTACCCTTGCCTGCCCTGACATTGGCACTTCACAGTACAACATGACTCTAACTTTCACCCATGACACTCTTGCCCCCATAACCACAAGCAAATGCCCTCGCTCTCATCCACAACCATGGCACACTAACACGCTATCTACAGAGATGCTCACGCACTGCAGTACAACTCTCCACTACATGTTTACCTTGCGCTCCTACTTCTCTGCCCTCAATCTTGCCAAACAACACTACTTCTCATCACTAATATCAAACCTGTCCTCCAATTCTAAACGTTTATTTGCTACATTCAACACCCTCCTTTGCCCACCCCCACCTCCTGCCCCTTCCTGTCTCACTGCTGATAACTTTGCCAGCCATTTTAAAATTAAACTGAAACCAATCGAAATGAACTCTTCTGGCCCTATCTCACCATCCTCTCAACAAACTGACAAGACCCAGCCCTTACTCTTCCCCAATGCCTCCTCAACTGGATTCCTTTGAACCTGTAACCGATGATGATCTATTCAACCTCTCCCTAAACACAGGCAAATTTCCATCCTCTTTAAAACACTGCATAATAACACCCAATCCTAAGAAGCCCTCATCTGACCCAGCTTCTGCCTCCAACTATCGCCCTATCTCACTACTTCCCCTGGCTTCTAAATTGCTTGAGCGGCTTGTCTACAATCGCCTCACTCAATTTATTTCCTCCAATTCCCCCTTCCAATCTGGCTTCCGGGCCCAACACTCTACAGAAACAGCCCTCACAAAAGTCACCAATGAATTGCTAACCGCCAAATCAAAGGGTCACTTCTCTATTCTAATTTTCTTGGATCTATCTGCTGCTTTCGATACAGTTGCCAACCCTCTTCTAATCCAAACTCTCTGCTCTTTTGGCATCCAGGACACAGCTCTCTCATGGTTCACATCCTATCTAGAAGATTGAAAATGTAGTGTCTACTTCTCTGGCACCTCTTCTTCACATCTCCCTCTGTCTTTTGGCATACCCCATGGTTCTGTCATAGGCCCCCTCCTCTTCTACATCTACACCTCCTCCCTTAGTACCCTTATAAAATACTTTGGATTTCAGTATCATCTCTATGCAGATTACACTCAAATCTACCTCTCTGCACCAACTGCCTCTCTATCATATCCTCCTGGATGTCTGCACGTCAACTCAAACTCAACATGTCTAAGACTGAACTCCGTATCTTTCCACCCTCTACTACAGCTTTCACTCTTCAAAAATCTCTCACTGTGGACAACACCATCATCACTCCCACCTCCCAGGCCCGTTGTCTTGGGGTTCTACTGAATCCTGTCCTCTCTTTTATTCCTCACATACAAACAATAACAAAATCTTGTTAGTTTCACCTAAAACAACATCTCTGAAATTCGTCACTATCGTACAGAAGACACAGCTAACATTTTAATACACTCTCTCATCATATCTCGAATCGACTACTGCAATTCACTCCTTGCTGGCCTCCCTATCTCTCCTCCCTCTTCCCTCCAATCCATAATGAACGCCAGCCTCATCTTCCATACCAAACGCTCAGTGTTCAATTACTCCACTGGATTCCCATAGCCTCCAGAATCAAATTTGAAATCATGACCCTAACATATAAAGCCCCCAACAACCGTGCACCCACTTATATCTCTGTTATTGTTTCAAAATACTCTCCCAACCACCTCCTCCGTTCTGCTAATGACCTTCTTCTTTCATTCTCTCTTATCACCTCCTCTCACTCCCACCAATAATTTTCTGTGCTGCCCCTACTATCTGGAACTCCTTGCCCCTCTCCATTAGACTATCTTCTTGTCTCAAAACCTTAAAAAAATTACTAAAAACACACCTGTTTAAAAAATCTTATCACCTCCACACAAACACCTCCACTTGACTAAACAGATTGCTTTCATGCTGCCATCTTGTATTTGTCACCCTCTTGTATCACACCTAAACCCTTAGAGTGTAAGTTTGCACGTTTTCAATCTTGTGTCGGTGCCTTGGAAACAAGCACTATGTATAGCGCTACGGAATATGATGGTGCATTACTAATAAAGATGATAATGATAATAATAATAATTTCTGAGCTATTTCATATTGGGGGGGAGCACATTCTCATCTGAGATGAGGTAAGAAGAACTAAGATAATGTAAGAAGGGTCAGATTCACTGTTTGAGCTGTATTCATAGACAAATGAGTGGCTCCTGAGTACTAATTTAATGTGCTAGGTAGTACTACATTTTACTTGTCTGTTTCTATGTGGGCCAAAACAATGTTTCCCAAAGTTATCATGCAGTTAGATCCTCTCTGCCACACTAAGCAACACTCTGAGCAGTAAACTAGTTTACCGAGTTGCACATTACCAATAAAGACTAACACGTATTGATGTATATCTCTGAAATTATTTACTATGGAGAAAATGGCCAATTTAACAAATAGCCATGATGGTTAAAATGAAACCACCTTGTTGTTGGGGTAACAGTGTTCTTTTAAATTCAATGCCAAGAAATAGCTTTCTTAACTTTTTTTGCTGATATATAGTGAGAGAAATTGTAGGGAAAGAAAAAACATTAATTAGGGCACTATTTGTATCTTCATATGACCATCATGTGTTATTTATAATTAATATGAGAGGTAGAGTATCCCCTTCTGGATCACTACCTTGTCGTTATGAAGGGGCTTGTGTACCCTAATGAAGCTGTGAGCTATACCATGTAGGGTCACCCAAGATAGGCAGGTCATAGCAGAGAGGTCAGACATATAACAGTCCACTGGAGAAGGAACTGGCAACCCACTCCAGTATCTCTGCCAAGAAAACCATATGGGCCATGTGGTCACTGAGAGTCAGACACAACTGAAGGGCTGAACAACAACAACAACAGAGGATGTTAACCATGGGCATCCAACATGGCAGCACTGCTGTCACTCATCTTCACTCATATCTGGTACTGCACATGTTGGCATTGTGCTTTGTTATTCCAAACTATATTACAATTTAATAATATATGTTACATGTGCAATGTCATATCTTCTCATGTGAATGTGTATGCCTTTAGTTATCTGTTTGAGAAGATCAATAAATATGAAAGTTTTGAAAAAAGGCCAATCCATTTCTCACACAAGAAAAATTAACCTTCTTGAAATGGTATTCTTAGAGCTGATTCATCAAGTGATGAGATATTGCAGACATTTTGATGAATCTGTATGATAGAATAACATAATACAAAGTCTTATTTTTCTCATGTACGAGAACAAAAATCAACATCTGATTAATCTATCCCTTTGTCTATTCTGTCTATCCAAATACATCTTCTGTTCTCCGTCAAAGGTAAATAAAAGCCATAGTTTCTTCTGAAGATACTGTATAACATAATCAGCAAAAGTAATCTAAAACAATGTTTCCAAGATCAATATATTTTGTTTACAAGAGTAAATGTGATGTCACATATTATTTATGTAATATGGAATTGTTGTATCATATGTTGTATAAATTAAGAAAAAAAAAACTCTTTCCCTGACCAACATTTACAGTTAAAGGAAAGGTGATAGCAGAAAAATTATTATTTTTCTCTTGCTCAATATAATGTAATACGACACTTAACATATGTACATCAAAGACAGTTTTATCTAATTTGAACTCATAACTTCAATTTACAGTTTTACATTGCATTTAAAAATGACTTCATTTCTCGCCTTGCTTTCTGTGCTATGCTAGGCTGAAAATACATGTAGAATATAAAAGCATTCTGCTAGAGGTCTAAAATATTATAGTGGACCCTCGGTACTCGACTACCTAAGAACTTGTCGATTTTTGGTGCTGGATGAGCAAAAAACCTTGGTACTCATTGTGCTTGCTAAACCAATATACATTTTTCAAGCTCGTAACTCGTAACCCGATCCAAGCCCAATGTTTCCGTTGGTTCCTCTAAGAAAAAGTCTGTAAGTGGCTAGTACATCCAGCACAACAGAAATATGGAGCCTCATTCAATTGCGCCGATTTTCAGATCCAAACTTGCAGTCAAATTTGCTATTCAGTTGGCGTCTTTTTGCGGGCTCGGATCAGGTTACGAGTTACGAGCTTGGAAATAAATTTTATTTTTATGTGTCATTTCGGGGTTAAATGATCTTGGGTATTAATGAGTTAATACATATCAGGCCACCCACATGGACTAGAACAGTATTGCCATTCATTTTTATAATTATTCATTTTCGAAGTGCAACTCTGATCATAGTTCGGACCCCCGAACCTGATTGATTGACTCATAACCTACATATTTTACTGCGGTATTATGACAGTCTCATTTTCTATTGGCTGATTCGAAAGGGGCGGTTACGGGCTCAGTGAATTGATACGGTTCCCGCCCACAACTGCTCGAACCAGTGCATGGTTTACTGAGCTGGCTTCAGGATCGCAACTCGCGACTTGGAGCAATTGAATAGCTTTGCAAACGGCGACCAACTGGAGCCCGCAACTCACTCGCAGACATGCGGCTTTCTGCGATCGAGTTACAGGTTTGCAATTGAATGAGGCCCAAAATACTATGTTTAATTAGTCACTGTCCATATTCAAAAACATCAAAACAAGTGAATAAAAGTGAAAACGGTATGAAAATTACTCATGACAGTAGTGGAAACTATGCAAAATGTTGTCAGACATAGTATATTTAGATAAACTAAATGTTTAATTTAGCAATACTGTTGAAATTATTGTACCCAAGAACATTTTCCAAGGGAACGTTATTAGTGAGGTACACTGTTTATGACAATCATTATGAATAAATCAGCCCATAAAATCTCATAATATTGCGTGCTAATGTCTTTTTATGCAGGGTTTCCATCTACTCCTTCAATAGAAAAACATAACCAGAGGCACAAACAAAGAGAGGAAGTGAGAGGCAAAAGAGAGAGGAGAGAAAAGGAAAGAGAGATCACAAAGGCTTTTGCACAACTGGCTGCATGGCGTTTCTGCACCATAAATCATTAAATAATAATAATTAATATGCAGCAAACATCTGTACAATATGGCAACTGGCTCCTGTGGTGTGTGATGTAGTACAAATAATCCTGTAGATTTGTTTTTTTAATACTCAATATGTGGGTTCAGCACTGTAGAATGGAACCAAACAAGGAGCATCAGGGTAGAAACCATCATCATCAGTCAGTTGACTTTATTTTCTTCTGTATACTCTGCTACTCACAAATACTCAAGTAGAACCAACACTTTCCCTTTAAACTACTGACCTCTTGATCCAAAAAGATAAAAAGCAAGTCCATACGGTATCTTTTAAATACATTTATTTGCCCAGTGTACTCTATCATATAACATTCATTTCTGCTTATATTTTACTGCCGTTTAAAAATAACAAAAAAACAACAAAAAAACATGTCAATCTAACATACCAGCTCCTTATTGATCTATTGCTCTCAGGTTTGAAGGTTGCAGACCCTGGACTTACATGTGACATCTACCATATGATGCCCTTTATGTAATGTGGAAGGATGTTTGACATTTTGGCTTATGTGTTTTCCTTTTTTTGTCTGAAACATTTTGTGTGTATTAACAGTACAAATCATTATAAGTTGACTAGTGTTGGCTATGAAAACAGCATTTGTAATGTATATTAAATATATTTAGGATATATTTTGTAAATAAAACTGTTGATTCTGTACCAAGAGTTCTGAAAAATAAAAAGTTACATTTTAACAATTTACATCAAACGTTGCTTTTTAAGGGGGATTGTAATATTACATTTTCCAAAAATTCATGTCTTAGATTCAAAGACAGAAGATATTTTTGAATCAATCCTTGCATAAAAGAAAAAAAGAAAAATATATCACATTTTACTTGACTAAATCCTGAGCCCACTCAAACAAAGTTGGAAAGAATGAACAAGGGCAACAAAGCATCAAATGGAATAGCTGAAATGTTTATTATGGAATCCCATATTTTCCATTTTCTTACTGGGACTTCAATTGCTCCCAGTTCATGAAAGTTATTTCCCAATGCTCAATTTCTATTAATTATTGCCCTTATTTCATTCCAATTGGGGGGTGTGTGTGGGAGGGTATGGCTGGCGCCAAATGGCAGCTATCATCCATTTTATCATCATAAGAATTTGAAACACACATGCTTTAACTTCCAAAGATAAGTTATCCGGTAAGAAGTGGAAAAGGACTAATTTTGGGCAAACCCTTAAGTTAATACCTAATAAGAGGGATATATATTCAAGACGCTTTACCCAAAATTGGTACAGGACTGGACATTTATACCAAACATGGTAATGAGACCCCAGTTGGCCACAATTTCTCCAGCAATATTTAAGTTTCTCATTGTCAGAAATTCAAGCAATCCTTGTTGGGAGTTTACATCAGACATATTAATCTAGTTATTGTCAACAAATCTCTATATAGCATGAACTCTGCCATGGTTTTCATAACTTTAAACACTTTCTGAAAACTAATTTATTAAAAGATGAGTCACCACAATGTAGATATAATGTTCCTGATCAGGTTATGCTGCTAGTGAGCTGAAGGGGCAAGATTAAAATAAAAAATCTAAGCCATAATATTGTTTGAAAATAAAGGGTGATAAAATATAGACAGTGGAAGTGGATCCCAATTTTGTGACTAAAATTATTAAAATGATGCGTATAAAATGTATTAAACTCACCTAAAAGTGTTTCAGAAGGAAGTCAGGTCCAATATATATCCTGCCAGTTTTCCTTTTACAGTGAGAGATATGTCTCAGCCAACAAGGGATTATAGCATGAAAACTTCCGGGGATACGACCTGTGATTCACTCAGAAGTCAATATTAGATTCTGACTGCAAAGAAGAATATTTAGGGGAAGGATGAAAATCTTGGACTTGATGTCCTTGTGAAATAACTTTATGATGAGCTTAGAAAGCTGAGTTCTATGGAGCTTCATTTAATTAAAGTTTCGGGAGATCCGGTAGCACGTAAGTGAGGTCGCAAGTTAATTTGCTATTCAATTGGCGACTTTTTGCAGGGTCCGACCGGCTTCCGAGTTACGGCCTTAAAAAATTGTTGATGGTTAAATTCATAACTTACAGCCTCCAAAAGCCTTTGATCTTTCAATTTTGCAAGGCTAAATTCGCAAATCGATTTTCATTTGCTTAATTTCCCCAAGCCTGCAAATGTTTCCACACCCGTAAATGGCAAATCGATCTCGGGTATCAATGAGTTAATATATATCAGGCCACCCATATGGACTAGAACTGTATTGGCATTCATTTTCATAATTCTTTACTTTTTGGTTTTGCGAGTCTCATTGTCTATTGGCTGATTTGAAATGGGAGGTTACGGGCTTGCTTAATAAATCATGTTCCAGCCCTGAAATGCTACGAACCAGTGCATGGTTTATGGTTTTGGCTTTTGGACAGTAACTTGCGGGCTTGAGCAATTGAATAGCATCGTAATCTGAGACAAACAGGAGCCCACAACACACTCGCAGACATATGACCGTCTGCGATCGAGTTGCGGGCTTGGAATTGAATATGGCTTTATATGGTTAGATGACTGTGCTTTAGCCGACCGTACCAAATTCAAGTTTCTTTAAAAGAAAAAATAGGAAGACTGATAAAATTAAGCTTATCAATTATATAATAACTAGGAAATTGGCGGTCAAAAATGACGGGAGTAAAATTGTAAGCCTGGCAATGCTGTTTGCCACACAATGCAAGGCTATGGGCCCTCTGAGCACCTTTGGCGCTCATCTAGAGCTGCAACTTTCCTGCTTGTGAATGATCTCCTTCGGCGCTCCTTGCGAACCCCCTCAATGGGCTCCTTAAGCGCTCATTGCAAGCCTTTCACCCTATGTACTTTATAGGCGTTGTGCTTGAGTGTTACTGTCTTGGGTTTTGTTACTGCCTTGGGTTAATGGTTACTACTTAGGGCTCGTTTTTATGTCCTACAGGCTAATTTTCCATCCTTCGGGATAGTTTTACGTCCTTCTGCCTCATTTTTGTCGTGTTGCTTTTCTTGGGCAGCCATTTTTTATCTTGCTTAGGTGATTTTCGGTCCTAAAAAAAAGGCAAATATGGCTCAAATTAACTTGCAACCTCACTCACAAGCTCCCTGCCTCTCCCACTGTGCTGTGCATAAGTGTCTACATTTATTTGAGGCATATTTGTTGTTATTTTTAGGTGTTTTGAGTTCCGTGGTTCGAATGATAAAGTCGGATATTTGCGAGGTGCACCGTGTATGTACTGGTTTTGCTCCTAAGTCGTACGGGTCGTAATATCCGCGTACGCTGCCTTTGGCGCTCATTGCAGCCTGAGTCCCGCGGGCCTCGCAGTTACGGCCTGAAACGGCTTGCCTCGATTCATGACGCTCGCTGTTGCGGCCCTCACTGTGCAAGTCTGACCAACATCGTAAGCGTTCCGGACACTGACAACTCTATATGTGATAATGCTAAACAGACAATTTTATATGATTTAAGTATTACTCCTACTTCTGATAGGTTAAAATGTCAATGTTGAAGCTGTCAAAGAAGAGAATGTTAGCTAATGTTGCTATTGCCAATCAGAGAAGGGTAACACTAGAATGAAACACTATTCTGATTGGCTGACATCTCAGCTTACCAGAATTGGGAATGGAAACCTATGATTGGTTAAAAGCTAACCAGTCAGAATGCATTCTGATTGTTTAGACTTTTAATTAATCAGAAATGGGGTGGGGTCAATTCAAATACTAAATTCTGATTGGCTAAATTTTGATTGACAAATATTTTACCCAATCAGAAGGCATGAAAATAGTATATATGATAAGGTCTGGATCAGAAAGCTGGCAGTCGGGAGGGAATGGTCTCTGTTAGTTTTTTTTTTTTTTTAGAGATGCACTTTTACGTGAAGGACTTTTCCAGGAGCCAAAGATGAGTATCTGAAGGTTTTTAATCGACCAAGAAGAAGATCACTGATTGAACATAAAATTTACAAAATGTAAATATTTAATTTATTCATTTTGCTTTCTAAGAACAAGAAAAAAAATAAAAAAATAAATGACCTCAGTTGTCATTGAATAGGCAAAAGCAAGATAAATCAAGGATTTATACATAACTGGGCACAATAAAAATAAGATTTTATGTTTCCTTTGCCTAATTTCTTAGTCAAATATATGAGAACAAGTACAGAATGAAATTGCTCGATATATTTACTGTATGTTGGGGCAAGAACAGAAATGTATCTGGATGCAAATTATACATTTAATTTAATGATTAAACAAAATCAATGAAGTTTTGCCAATTGCTATGTATTACAACAATGAAGTGGAGTTATAGGTAAGCTTGGTTAAGCAATTAACCACATGAGAGAGTTTAAAACTAATTGCAGCGGCTGTATTGTGAATCTGGATGCTGATCAAACAATGTAATATTGCTCCCAATGTTTGGAAGAATGGCTGCATGAATTAAAAACTCTGGCAGGCTCAGTGGTATAAAAAGTTTTCTAATTGTTACAGTGTTCAAATGTAATTGAAACTGCATGTTTTGGCAAAAAAAAAAATCAACCTGGGGAAAAATATATCAATAACACCATCCAGATAATAAGCAACAGTAAAAATTTTATTTTGCAATTTTATTGGGATTTATAAGACAATTACAGACAGGTTAAGGAATTTGGCTTGTTAACATTTTCAAGAACAAAACCTTCTATACCACTCAGTCTTCAGATGTTTAAATCAATCAAGATGTTTTAGGCAGTTTTCAACAATTATCTTTTCTAGGAAGTGGTGTATTACAATTAACCAGTATCAACATACATACACTTAAATAAAAACTGCCACTTTAGATTATCAGTAAACTATGACAGAGTTTTTATTAATATTATCAAAAATACTTTCTCATAACCTGTGCATTTTAATCTATAAGACATATTAAATTGATACCAACCTCCACAAAAACAAAAAATCTGGTAAAATTGCCCTTGCCACCTTCCCTGTTTGTATTAATTTGATCACATTTGACGCTTTACCTACTGTCTAGCTTAATAGTTCTAATTACTGCAGATTCATATTAACAGTGTTTTGTCATAATAATGTTTACAGTTTAAGGCAACCAATAAAGTACTTTAGTTAACAAGTAAGGACCTCATAAGAAAAAGCATGCAATTTGTCTAATCTAAGTCACAACACAGAGTAGGTTACCAATGTTATTTGCACTTCAATATTTTATGCAAAAAAGAATATCCAAAGACATTAAGCTAAAGCATATACTGGGTGCTCGATAAATGAAATTGGTAAGAAATATGTATATCTGTTAAAATCTATAGGGTAAGATGTTATAGTGTTTAATTTAACCAGTCTTCAGTATACCACCCAAAAAATTATCATGTTTATAGATTTTTTGTTGTACCAAGCTGAAGCTTCTCATATATGCAATCACAACTATTTATTTTATTTTTTATTTTTTTTACACTTACTTTGGTGGAAATTCTGTTAACAGTGCCTCAAACCAATGCATAGATAATAACTGACAAACAGAATAGAGCGTCCTCTGGCGTGCTAGATAGTTCTAAATGCATACAGCCTTATTAAATTGCTATTTGGCCAGTTGAATAGGGCTCTATATAAGCACAGAGCATATATTTTTACAGAAGTTTTTAGTTAGTGAAGACCTTGCTTTTGGATGTAAGATCACTAACTTGATCTAATCAATTAACTAAAAACTTATGTAAAAAAATATGCTCTGTGCTTATATAGAGCCCTATTCAATTGGCAGAATAGCAATTTAATAAGGCTGTTAAACTTTAGATTCTTTTTACTGTACTTTATCTCATTAAATACAATAGGCATTTTCATGCAGAATAGAATGCTCTGATTGTTATTTAAAACTCTTTCAGCTTTCTTTTCACAATTGCAATATACTTCTCAGTTAAGATGGTATCGACTATTTGTTTGTTAAAGGGACACAGTACAAGTTTAAACGAAAACATGTTTTAATAGTATTTGTTATATCAAAGAACTTTAAAAATGTATTTTTTCAAAATGATGGTAGGGCAAACTTAGTGCAAAGAAGTATTTTTAGCATAATTTATCAATAGAAGTGTTCAACCCTCTTTAAAAGTTTGCAGACCTTCTATTGAGAAACATTGTAAGGGACAATGGATAATGAGGCAACAATGTTGTTGGATCTCCTGTGGAATTTGCCAACTTTTTAATGAGGTGGAACTGTTCCTATAATAAATGGTGCTAAAGTACCATTTTCAAAGTGAATTGTCAACTAGTAAATTACACTTTCTTAAATCATTCATGGCACAATTGTTTTGTGTTATTTATATATATTGAAATATTTCATATGTTGCTTTCAGGTACACTGATATCACCTGTGACCAGTGACCCTAAACATGACAGTGCCAGAGGAGCACAATCTCCCTGTAGTCACGGCATGGTTGGAATTAGCAACTATTAATGATTTTAATAACAGTTCAATTCAGCATAGTATTAAATAGCATTTAAACCTGCTTATTTATTATATGGCAAGTGTAAGTACTTTTCATGTTAAATCTATACTGGTATTTATCCATTATTTATGATCAATAACACACACACTAATAACGGTAGGCCGAAAATGACATTTAAAAGCACATATTAACATATTACTATATTGATGTTAAATATTGGAGAAGTACAAATACAGATTCTTCAGTTGGTTGCATTAGTCCTTTAATGCAGTCATTCACAGTATGCAATACATTTGGTTATTTCATCGTTGATTTTTTTTATAATAATTACACAAGATATTTCAATGAAATAGTTTTTTTTCTCTTACCAAGACACTCATAGGCCTCCATTCACTGGCACCAATAAGAAAATAACTGAGTGAAGTTCACTCGTAAATCACTACTGAGCTATCACATCATACTCATAAATCTAGTGTCCCATATTACAGAGGGGTTATAACCCCCCTGAATTACTTTTTATTATTATTTAAACCTTTATCTGTCATGAGTTTTATATGGATAGATAGGGATGTGGGAGGATGCTAGTTTAATTTGTTCATATTACCATTCAGTAACATTGCTATGGAGACTACTGAGATTCAAACTCAAAGTCTCCTGCAACCAGGTTGCAAGCACACGTTAGCGCTAGAGAGCTCCGAGCAAATCCCCTTGGGTGAGAGTCAGAAACGTTTGAGGGATGCTCTTTTGCAGGAACCATAAAATATCTTTGCAAATTAGCTTCTCAAAACTCCCATAGCTATGAGCTTTCCAAGTGTTCTTACAGGAGCCATGGAATATAGGCCATAGATTCTAAAGTGTCTAATAAGTGTTTTTGTAAGGGTTTTCTCTGCTCTTGTGGTAGGTTTTACATGTAAGAATTTGTCTCCCAGCGAAAACTCACAGAACTTTACGAGATGTAAGTAACTCTTATAATGTAACTCTTCGGATGTAAATAACTATGGTTGTTCAGTAAACCCATACCAGCAGGGAACGGTTCATATATAGTGATCACATGTAAGGGTTTACTCTTAAAGGTTTGTTGAGGGTGGAATGTAATAGCTATGTTGTTCCCTACTAGGAAAGTTCATTCAAGATCTCTAACTAGAGACATGTAATCAAGCCCTGTATACACTCTAGGCTGATTATGCTAAATAACCCTTGTGATCTGCACTCATCCAATATTTCCATGCCAAATGGATTTAGACTGAAAGCAATGCAGCAAGACTCTCAGGTTGTAATTAACAAATACTGGCAATATTCACGTATAAGAAGAAGATTACAGATTTGGTTTGAGGGTGGACAGCTAAAAACTTCAGACTTTAATTTAAGTTCATCCCAAGAGAATGCAATTGTTTAATGAGATCCAGTAGATAAAGTAAGTATTACCTATAGTTTCAATGTATACCATGTATGGGATATCCTCTGTGTCCCTTTAACCAAGAAAGTTTACTTTTAATGTAATCATCTTTCAACTACACCAAAAGTTATATTGTGCTCCATTTTATTGAATAGACAAACAGTTCACATAAGGCTTAATTTCAAGGACAAGATACCGAGCATAAGTATTAGAGCTGCTAAGTTGCTTATATGTACAGTTCTGCTCAAAAGTTTGCATAAAAAAGTTGTGCTCAAAAGTTTGCAGAAATTGTGAAATTTGGGCATTTATTTTGAAAATATGACTGATAGTGCAAAAAAATGTATTTTATTGAAGGATAATGATCATATGAAGCCATTTATTATCACATAGTTGTTTGGCTCCTTTTTAAATCATAATGAGAACAGAAATCACTGAAATGGCCCTGATCAAAAGTTTGCATACCCTTAGTTCTTAATACTGTGCATTGCCCCCTTTTGCATCAATGACAGTGTGCAGTCTTTTGTAATAGTTGTCTATGAGGCCCCTAATTCTTGCAGATGGTATAGCTGCTCATTCGTCTTGGCAAAATGCCTCCTGGTCATGCAAAGTCTTTGGTCTTCTTGCATGAACCGCACGTTTGAGATCTCCCCAGAGTGGCTCAATGATATTAAGGCCAGGAGATTGTGATGGCCACTCCACAGCCTTCACCTTTTTCTGCTCTAACCACTAGAAAGTCAACTTGGCCCTGTGATTAGGGTCATTGTCATGCTGGAAAGTCCAAGAGCATCCCATGCACAGCCTTCATGCAGAAGAATGCAAATTGTCTGCCAGTATTTTCTGGTAACATACTGCATGCATCTTGCCACCAGTTTTCACAAGATTCCTCGTGTCTTTAGAGCTCACCCCCCCCCCCCCAAACATCAGAGGACCACCACCATGCTTTACAGTGGGGATGGTATTCTTTACACTATAGGCCTTGTTGACCCCTCTCCAAACATAGCGCTTATGGTTGTGACCGTAAAGCTCTATTTTGGTCTCTTCACTCCAAATTACAGTGTGCCAGAAGCTCTGAGGTGTGTCAAGGTGTTGTCGGGCATATTGTAACCGGGCTTTTTTGTGGCATAAATGCAGAAAACGCTTCTTTCTGGCAACTCGACCATGCAGCTCATTTTTGTTCAAGTATTGTCGTATTGTGCTTCTTGAAACAACCACACTGTCTTTTTCCAGAGCTGCCTGTATTTCTCCTGAGGCTACCTGTGGGTTTTTCTTTGTATTCCAAACAATTATTCTGGCAGTTGTGGCTGAAATCTTTCTTGGTCTACCCGACCTTGGCTTGGTATCAAGAGATCTCTGAACTTTCCATTTCTTAATAAGTGATTGAACACTACTCTCAAGGCTTTGGATATCTTTTTATATCCTTTTCAATCTTTATGAAGTTCCATTACCTTGTTACGCAGCTCTTTTGACAGTTCTTTTCTGCTCCCCATGGCTCAGTATCTAGCCTGCTCAGTAGAGCCACGTAAGAGCTAACAAACCCAGTGACTATTTATACACAGACACTAATTGCAATTTAAAAAGCCACAGTTGTGATAAATTAACCTTTGATTGCCATTTTAACCTGCGTGTGTCACCTTGTGTGTCTGTAAGAAGGACAAACATTGTAAACTTTTGATCAGGGCCATTCGGGTGATTTCTGTTATCATTATGATTTAAAAAGGAGCCAAACAGCTATGTGATAATAAATGGCTTCATTTGCTCACTATACTTCAATAAAAAAAATGTTTTTGCATGATCAGCCATATTTTCAAAATAAATGTCAAAAATTCACAATTTCTACAAGGGTATGCAAACTTTTGTGCACAATTGTATGACCTATACTGACACAACAGACCTCTTCCTTACAATATAGTGCAATGTTAGGCTTAACATGTTAATGCATCTGGCATTATATATTATATATATATACATGTAGTAGAACTGAAGCAATCTTAAAGGACCACTATGGTCATTTTTTTCTATATGGTCTTTTGATACTAAGCAAAATCTTTTTTAGAAAGAATAAACTAATACATTTTTCACTTTTAAGTACAATTATTCTGTAATGCAAGATCTAATTTTCTTGACTAGGCTGCTTCTCACAGCTTATATATTAGGAGGATGTTTCCATGAGCTCTGCATTAGTTCTAATTGGAGAATTGTCAGTTGCACTTGCCACATTCCCATTATACATATAGACATTTCCTACCTACATTCAAAAGCTTGTCCCAACTCAGGAATTCAATCCCAGGAATTTAAATTTGTAGGTTCCACAACAGCATATTTGCATATAATAGTAAATGTATGGTGGTCATTTAAAGTAAAAGTCAATTATATTTACCAAACATAATTGTTTAGTTTATTATTTCACTTAGTTTTGATGTGATTTCAAAATAAACATCCCTCCATCCTTAATCTCACAATATGATACATCATTCTAAATGGTATTCTCTTAACTTGACGCAAACACAGAGTTCACTTTGCTGCTTTCTAATCTTTTGTTTTAGTTTAAATAGATCAAAAGTTAACATATGTAAGACAGACTGAAAGGAAGGATCATGGGAAATTAGCCTCCAATCTCAAAACAAATAGTTATATTGAAAGACATCAAAATGGATTGGGGAAACAGTGCATACATAGGCAAGAAAGACTCTGAAGATGGTTAGTGAGGGATGTTTGCACGCTTTACTCATTGGTGTTTGCAGGTGTCAGCTGTGACCATTCGACTAGTGCTTCTGCTCCCAATTCCGCTCCACTGGTTCCTGAAAATTAAATAGTTTGTAGATGCCAAGAGATGATGTCACAAACAGGACCATTGAGCTAAGTGTGATGAGCCCTGTCTGAGTACACTGGGTCATTGTGTATTCTTTATTTGTATCACTGTGGCTTTAAATATCTCTCAGGGGAAAATCCAGTTGCCCTGGGACTTTGTTTTAAGATTAATTTTTAAATGATTTTTTTTTTTCATTTTAACCAATCTTTTTTTCTGTAATTGTGTTTTATGTGTAGTTTAATGTTTAATGTATGCCATGTTTCACTGTTTGGACAATATTTTATGAAGACCTGCCCTCGGATGTGCTTCATGAATAAATGAGGGGGTCAGTATATTGGAAAACTAGACAGATATTGACACTATTTGAAATTGTAATCTAAGGCAAATATTTTATTGTAATTTGTTGAAACATTATAAACATATTGAAGCATAATCAGATGTCTGTTCAATCTTCTTTTCCATGAATCAAAAAACAGTTTCTCTGCCGAGCCACCTGCTAATATTCTGTAGTAACATTTTATTTCTCAGTAGCACTATAATTAAAATATTTTAAATGATTAATTTGCTGGTCCTGTGTCTGGTATCTCCCCTGGACAGACTCATCAGGTATGCTATGTATAAGTAATGAACACATAAAAAGCATGTTTTTTTCTGCTATCACACAGGTTAATAGTTTAATTGTATACGGTTATTATTACATTAAAGAGTTGCATACCTGGCAAGCTTTATCTGGTAACAGAGACTTTTAAATTTGCCAATGTTTCTACACAAGTAACGTGGGTCAATTGCAAAAGGGATAACCATAATGATTAAATCATTAAAATTTTGTCTATGCTTCACAGAGCATAGAGAAAATTAACTTCCTACCAACCTCATTTTTCTGCTGAACATGAAATAATGATTTTCTGCCAGTATAATTACAAAGCTAACATCTGATAGAGTCAGCATCCAGGGGGGATTATCACATGCATGAGTATTAGACCTCATTACCAGCTTGACTGCAAAATTATTACATCTTGTAATTGGATGGTGAGATTTATATACAGATTGGCCGGGTTTCTGTAAGATTGTAATTACAAGCTTCGTTGGTTCGCTACTTATCACACGGTGCAGGAGGAGGCAAAAACAAGCAGTGGAAAGAGCATTTCATTAAGCCGTAACCCTATCAAGGGAGGAGCACTGTAACATCCCTGTATTTATTAGGCCAAACAGAGCTGTTTGCAGAAGGGGAGGCCATTTATTACCGCCTGACAAATGGGATTTCATTTATTTAACCTCAGTGATCTATTTCAGTAAAATGTTCAAACGAGCCATCCATTTTATGATTCCAGAGTCAACGCCTCAATTATCTAAAGGCTAACTGACTGTTAAAGCACCCATCTGCTAGGATGAATTCATTGATTTAATTTGCTTCATGTTGCTGAATGATTCTTAGCGCTAGGAGATTGGGAGGAGGAGGAGAAGGCAGCAGAGTGATTGAACGTACTTCTGTCTGCATGCCGGCATTTGTGTTTGTAAATGAAAGAGAAGGAGAGAGTGTGTGTGTGTGTGTTTTTTTTTAATCCTTCAGCACAATGCAAGGAGGCGATCAATAGCAGCTTAAATTTTATGAGACAAGGAGTTAAGTTGTTCAGCTCAAGCCAGAACACCTTTGTTCTCCCATAACAAGTAATCTCTGTGGCGGAATTAATATTGACAAGCTGGCTCCTTTGTAGCTAATTTTGTGGCAGTCTGCACCAATCAGAGGGCTGGCAGTAATAGAGTTGTTATTAGAGTTCATTATAAAGGCTGTGGATCAATGGCTTCACTGAGAGACAGAGGACATGCTGCCGTTACAGAATGCATGTGTACGCTCAAGGAAATGAAACACTTTTAATGTCCTTGTAATAATTTATTCCTTACTTCATTGTGCCTGTTTTTTTTTAATTTGAAGGCTTTCCTCATGAGCCTTTTTTTTTGTTTCATCAAAGCTTTGAATTTAGGGAAGAATAAAGGAAGCTCCCGATGATACATAATTTGTCTGTTTTCTAAACTAAGCCGGCTATGTTGTGTTTGTTGCTGCCTCGTTGTTAGCCTTGCAAAGAGATGCAAAGCAACAGTCTCCTATTATACAAGATATCAAATAAATAATCAAGGCAAACACTGCAGTACTTAGGACAATTTAGCAATGTTGTATCATGTACTGGATTGAATTATAAACTAGATCAAAAGTCTCAAGAAACTGATCCATAGCTATAGTAAGTGATAAAATAGTGTCTTTGCTTTAACGCCTCTGGGTGGCACGGCACACCCCTGTTACTGACCACACATAGGGTGCTATAGTTATTTCTCTTTGAGAAAGCTGCATCTTGAAATTACTTCCAGGCTCTACCTTTATTGTGAGAATCCCAACAGGGGTGTATTTAGGTTTTGAGCTGTCCTAGGCCTACCCAATTTAAAGCATCCCCTGCAACACAACCCCATGACTGTTCGGACAGAATTGAAGTATTTCATTTTTATAGTTTATACATTTTTTAATTTGTTAAATGCATATGTTATAAGGGGCATCTATTAAATATAAATGTATTTATACTTTATAAATAAATCTCTCTCTCTCTCTCTCTCTCTCTCAATAAATATATAAATACTAGCGACTTGCCCGTCAAAAATGACGACAATAAAAACTGAAGCCTGGCAATGCTGTTTGCCACACAATGTAAGCCTCTCCCCCTTTACTTTACTGGCCTTGTGATGAGCGCCTTTGGCGCTCATCACAGGCCTTGCAATGAGCCCCTTTGGAGCTCATTGCGAGTCTCTCCCTCTGTCTACTTCCTCCCTCGTGTCTTTTTTCCCCCCTCCTCTCCCTCCCTTGTGTCTCCTTCCGCCTCGTCTACCTCCCTTGTATCTCCTGCCCCCCTGTGTTTTTACCTCCCTCTCCCTCCCGTGTCTCTAAACCCCTCCCCTGTGTCTCTTTCCCCCTTCTCCCTCCCATGCATCGCTTCCCCCCCTGTGTCTCCCCCAACCCTCCCCGCCTCTTCCCCCGCCTGTCTCTATGTCTCTCGCCACTGTGTCTCTTCAACCCTTCCTCTGTGTCTCCCCCCTCTGTGCCTCTTTCCCCCCTCTCTCTGTACCTCTTCCCCCCTTTCCCTCTGTGTCTCTTCACCCCTCACCCTCTGTATCTCTCCCCCCTGTGTCTCTTCCCCCTCTTCCTCTGTGCCTCTTCCCCCGCCAGTCTCTGTGTCTCTCGCCACTGTGTCTCTTCACCCCTTCCTCTGTGTCTCCCCCCTCTGTGCCTCTTTCCCCCCTCTCTCTGTACCTCTTCCCCCCTCTACCTCTGTGTCTCTTCCCCCCTCACCCTCTGTATCTCTCCCCTCTGTGCCTCTTCCCCCCTCTCCCTCTGTGCCTGTTCCCCCCTGGCCTGTGTCTCTTTCCCCCTTCCCCCTGTGTCTGTTCCCCTCTTCCCCCCCCCCATTTCCCTCCCATGTGTATCTTCTCCCTGTTCTTCCTCCCCTGTGTTTCTTCCCCCTTCTCTCACTCCCGTGTGTCTTTTTCCCCCTCCTCTACCTCCCCTGTGTAATTTTTCCCATTTATCCGTCTGTGTCTCTCCCCCCTCCCTCTGTGTCTCTTCCCCACTCTCCCTCTGTGTCTCCCCCCCCCCTCTTCCCCCCTCTCCCATCTGCTCACGGCCCATCTGCGGGTCGCGCCGCGCTCTGCGCAAGCGTGGCTAATGCTGCGCAATGCGCAGTTCATCATTGTCAAACTGCGATTCTTCGCAAGCGTGACGACGAATCGCAGTTTGACAATTATATTATGTGATATATATATATTTATATATTAGAACTCTCCATCAGCCCCCCTAATTTTCCATTTCCATTTCATGAGGTAGCGATGAGGCCTCACTCTGATTACAGTGAATTACTAGTCTCATGGTGCAGATAATGTGATGTAAAAGACATGCCTATGTGGTTTGTGATGTCACACTAGTTGCACCATGGGACTGGTCATTTCCTTGGGAATGTGACATCTGTAACTGTCAGTGCTTTCAAAGGATCTAATGGAATGGTCATTACAGGCAACATGAGGACTTCTGGTCACCTTGTGAGCCCTTCTGTAAAAGATGAAAGTTTGACATTATACAATCAGCGTAGGAATAGGAGAGCATGAAAGTTGAGATAGATAGAAATGGGAAACAGAGAGTTAGAGGGATTATGGGAGGGGATGTGGTAGAATTGGAGAGTCAGAGGTCTGAATTGGCTAGCGAGAGCATAATGGAGGGGTAGAGAGAGAGTCTCAGTGAGTGAAGGGTGCTTGCCAACTTTGTCTCCCACAAAATTGCGTCACCCTAGGCCTGGACCCCATAGGCATAGGCATAAACATACCCATGTTGGGTTCCCAGCCATCCACAGGTCATATCCATATTTTCTCAAAATGATTCCTTGTAATTCGTTGTGACTATAAAGGGAAATAGCAAAGAATGAGCTAGGAGTTTGCAAAATCTTGAATTTGAATATGAGAATCTATATAATTTTGGAATCCAAATGTCCTTAACCAATAAAACCCTGTCATCACCTGAAGATTGTTGACATGGTCAATAAACCATGCCCAATGTGTTTATGAGATTTAAAGGAGATAGAGGTTAAAGTTAAAATCTAAACCATAGTCAGCTTCAAAATAAAGTTAAAAATACTTCTGAGAGTTTTAAAGTTTAAATTTAAGAAAGCCAAAGGTAGCTATGTCATGGCTATGGATTCCCTAAAAAGAAAGGAATGGCAGAGAATCCATTTTAGCACCACAGGGCAAATGTGCTATACTACTGGTATTCTTGGTTCTAGCTAGGCCTAAAGTGAGGATTTGGGCACTTCAACCTCCTGATTTCCCAGTACTACATGCTTTTGGCCAATTCCCTCTGTACAGGATCCTCTCAATTAAAGAGATGTAGGAAGTTGCTATTGCAAGAGGCTTCACCCAGTAGTTCCACTCCTCTAAATGAAAATCATTTAGTGGAATTAATACACCCACTTAAATGATATAAATATCTCTTAAAGTAAGGATAATCATATTACAGGACATGTATCTGGAGAAGACATTATTATTATTATTATTATTATTATTATTATTATTATTATATTATTAACCATTATTTGTAATGCGCCAACATATTCTGTAGCGCTAAACAGGGTAGATACAAAAGAATTGAGGGTCCTGATGTTGAATTTAAAGGCAATGTAATTTATAATAACTGAATATTATATTTCAGAGCGCATTTTGAATTAGTAGAATGGTAGTCATTTATACTAACCTTTCTCTGTTTTTATATGCACATCTTTACTAACCAGGGCAAGATGTATATGTAATGGAGTGAAAAGAGCTTCATTGATTAAAACAATTTTCTTTAAAGAGGATACTTTAATAAGTTACACTATGAGCCATAAATTGATATTGATCAAAGATGTGTCATCTAAATCAGGATAATTGCTCTCTATAGTCTCCATATAGAATCAACTGCCTAGAGCCATTCCAAAAATAACCTATTGCTAGTAATAATATGTTTAGAACATAAATGCATAGGTATACTATCCATCTATATAGCTGCTAAGGGCTTTGCAAGAGCCATATTGTCTTATGTTTTTAAATAGACTAGAAGAACTAGACATGAAGAACAGGGGAACTGATTTGAGAATGTAATAAATACATAAAAAAATAATATATCCTTTATTACCTTGTATAAGCAATTATTCTACCGTTGCTGAAGTCTAGAAATCAATTGGATTTGTTCTCTAATATATCTTTGGCTATAACTTTCCTCATATAGATCTGAAGCATATAATGACAAATGATCTTCAGGTTAGGTAATTATTGATAGACCGATGCTACAGTAGAATATACTATGTAATTTTTAGTATTCATTGATTTATTAAACACATTTGAGTACCTGATTGCAATGTCAGTATATGCAGACATGTCATCAAAGCATTTAAACCAACAATATTATTAGTGATTATTGGATTTCTCACCTTATAATTCTAACTTCTAGCGAGAAGGCTGGACAAAATCAATATAAATTTAAGATTGTGCTTGTCAATGTCTAATAAAGGACTAGTCTTGTTTTCCCATTTATATATAGATATATATTACTTACAGGGATGTTGCTCAGAAACCTATTCCCAATAGTGTTTTACACACCTCAATAACCTTTTAACCATAGTATTAGAAATATTTTATGTATTCATTTGCAGATGCACCTTTTGGCCATTATTTTTAAGCAATCGATTTTAAGTTATTACAATACATAGCTTCCCTGAAAGAGACACTAGTGGTAAATGTTGTCATAGCTAGTTAAAAGTATCAGTTGCAACTAGTATGAAGATGCTTACCGTCTGCATTGACACACTGTAGGATAAGTGGACGGAGAAAGGAAATTTCTTGTTTTTCATCTACAGTGTCCTATTCTGTTTTGAAGAAGTCAACGTTATAATGTGCTAAAAAATGCAAACTTTATTAAATGTTATATGCAAATGTACTATACTATGAGCATCCATTACTTTGTTTGCTTATCTGACTTACAGTAATTAGATATCATTGTGGTAACCTCAGTATTTCAGTAGCAATAGTGGTAATGGATACGAAAGAGACCCTCCCAGATGTTAGTTCCAAAGAAAAACAAAGCAATAAAACTATGTAAACAATATATCATAGTTGCATTTAATACACAATAGTTTCTTTTTTTTTCTTCCTTTTTTACATTCTGAGAATATCTTACTCCATGTCAGTCCTTTAAAAGAGTGTAATATGAATACATGACTTCTGTAGTCCTTTAATATTTATTTGTACCCTTTGATCTGTGCACCCTGGATCAGTATTTTCATTTTCTTCCATTAATTCTTTTTATCTCAATATATAAACCGTAGCACAGCAGAAGTACAAAATGGCTATATTAGCCTCTTTATTTTCATATGGTAGAGTATTGTGGAAGCAGTACACATTGGTGATCAATAATAATCCATGCTAATCCCTTATATCACAAAATTACACCTGAGCAAAGTAAATGCACCTAGCTATGTTAACCACCCATCCCAGAAGCACTACGAGCAAACTGCTACGATTGACTGTGGCAAGCCAGAACCAAAAATTATGGTAAAATTTCCATTGATTTTTGAACTGACAAAATATTGCAAGTTACTCTGTTAGACTCTTACACCAAATCTGTATGCTAATAAAATTTACGGATCACTTGCAAAATAAGTTCTGTAACTACAAACAAAATTAAGAAAATAAGAAAGTTAAGAAATTAAGAAAATTAAGAAAAATTACGGGGACCAAACACCACTCACAAATGGTTAAAAAGACAGTTTAGCACGAAAAAACAACAGAAAATTATAAAATGTCAACATTATTTGACATTTAACAGTCAAATATAAACATATGTGTCATTAAAAAATATGATTTTGTATTATGTCCGTTTCATTATACAACATCTTATAATAATATAATCATGACGTTCTCATTTTTGATTGGTTCCTAGAGCCATGTCTCGTCCGTAAAGCTTGGTTTGGGTACTCCCTACACTGAAATATCTTGCAGATAATACAGGAATTACAGATGTGGCCAGATTTCCATAATTTTGCGAGTGAATAGATTAACATAAATGTGTAACTTTGGGAAAAAAGCCCCTGCTTGATTAGCATAGGGGCCTTACTTTCCATTATTTGTAGTTGTATGGAAATCATTGTAATCCTGTTTAATTTAATTAATACTACGAAGACTCACGCTGTATTCATAACTTTGAATCAAATAGTACTTCCATCCTTAATTGTAAAGGTTAATAAAATATAAAATTACAACAGTAAACCAGGACAGAAGTAGGCCTTACTAAACGCATTCATGATTACTAACATCAATAAATGTTTTAATAGGGTTGATGGCTATTATTAAACCTGCCATTTTGTTTTCCATATGGCATTAAATAAACAGAAACACGAGCAGAGCTCTAAACTGTCCTAATCTGTCTCCAGCAGTCAGTGCATATTTAAAAGCATTGGCCACATTTACCCTGGACAGCTTGAGTCTTCTCTGCTTATTGATTAGATAAACTATTTGTTTGATATTTTCTTACAAAATGACTCAGTAATTTAGCTATTCTTTTCAATTGATGGGTTTATATTGGAACTGAAATGCCAAGAAAGTGAAATCCCAGAGGTTTTAGCTGGAGGAAATGTAAAACAGAGGATTTCACTTGGGATCGTTCAGCTATGGTATGTCTTATCTTACAGTCAAATCAAATTAAATTCCGCTTGTCATGTCTGACCTCACTTTATCAAGAGCTCTAAATTGTGCTGCAGTGATTTGTGAACAAGACATTTATAGCAATTGAAAATATACCATTTATGTTGCTGTATTGTTATATCAATAAGAGAGACTCGATATGCATGATTTTATACTTTTGTTAAAATATGGAGCACAAGAAGGACTTGCCATGCAGATAAAAGGTGCACCCTGAGCCTCCATGTTGTCTGAGATATATTTTTTGACATCAGAACTTTTATTTTTGCTATTATAGTGAATGGTAGAATCCTTCAATATATCAGACATTTTGACAAGTGACAGTGGAGATTCCAAATAAATGTGATATAATTTAAAACTATATGTAAGAATAAGTACTTTATAAATTGAATGTTATTAAGAAAAACATTTTCCTACAGTAAGCTAACCTTGAGGTTTGACATTCTGAGATATCAGTCAGCCTTTCTGATCCACCCATGGAAATAGATTCTAATCATTTTTAATGAGACATCATTGGCATACTGATAAATCCAATGCTTTAAATGATACCATATTTAAATTATAGCTTATTTTGAACCTTGTACAATGGTCCTGTTATAAATTTTAGAAGGATGTTAACATTCCATTTTTCATTAACATATTTCCATTACAATTTTATAAGCCTTTATTATTTCCTTCAAATAATAACAGACTTAACATTTATCCATTGCCTTATGTTGCTCAGACACACAGCATGTCACTAGCTTGCTAGTAATATGATATACTGGTAGTGTAAAGCCCCTCCCTATGGGGTTATCTTAGGTTACAGCTGTGCAACATGGCAGCCTGTATTGAGAGGAAACAGTAAGAAAAGGGGGCGCACCAGAAGCTAAGAATGTATTACTCTGGAAACATTTTAGAATTAAGTGAGGTGGAAATGATATCTCAGATTACATTGTAGCGGATAAACTTAATTAAATCAAGTAATACAAACATTTGTGTACAATCAAACAAAAAAATGTATTTTTTAACACAAACTAATTGTCCCCATTTAACAAAAGCATTGGACATATATGAATGTTGTTATTAAAAATGACCCAATAAACCGTCTGAAAAAATGTATACCGTATATATAAATTGCACTAACCTACAAAAAACAATAATATATTAGTGAATTAAATATATCTTAACCATAAGCCAAACAATGTACCCATACTTGGCACATTCTGCATAATCAGCCACCTTTGTGACCATAACATATCTTTTCTAATATGGAGCACATTAGCCTCTTAAGATGGAATTGGAGATTTACACACGGGAGCTAAAACCATAACTCTTCATTACCTGTGTGAAATTTTCAATTTACAATATAAGCTGCACAAGACATTTAGACGCACTCTCTCTGAGCAAAGTAATCACAAGAAATAATGTTTTGCTTTGACCAGAAACCAAAAGCTATATTTGAAATAATTACCATTTCCATAAGTTATTTGTATTTATTCTAAACACATGTTTGTAGTAATGGGAAAGGTTTCATTTGAATGAATACAAAAAAAAGCAAAACCTACTATGAAATAGACCCATGTGAATAAATGTAATTTTGCCCTTAACCCTATAAGCACCAGAACGGCCTGATGATATCTTAACTAGGGGCAATACGGAACAATGTCTAGAGATAAAACATCAATAAAGATATCACTAGTTTTGTGCAATGTTCAACTTAAATAGCTCTTCTGAAGTACAAATTTGTTAGATTTTTCCATGTTCCTCAAGAGTTTGGGGTTCACAATGTCTTTTTATCACATTATAGGTATATTTTACAACATCTACCTAAATAAAAAATGAGGGATGGCACTACTGAGTAAAAGCTGTTTTAGGCAACAACCACTTAGATCTCCAATGCCAATAATTGGATTTTATCGAGATTGTAGGGTCTGGTCAGTACTTTTAATAGGAGACAACCTAGAAATACCAAAAGCTGTATGCTGTGGCACACAGGAGAAGAAACTGGCAACCCACTCCAGTATATCTGCCATGAATACCAAGTGGATCTGCATGGTGTGTTACGGTCCATGAGGTTATGGAGTGTCGGACACAACTGAATGACACACACACACACACTAATCTTTGAATTGCACATTTACTACACTGTTGTTTTGAAATAGTGATCTGTTCTGTTCATCCTTACCTAACAAAATCCTTGTAAGTGAGTGTGATGGGACAGAATACACTAAATGTCGATGTGGTTACAAAGTGATTGTGCACTGTGAGCTTTTCCACATACACTGTACTAAGGTGTCCTCATTATAATGAGAGTCGTCTTCCTTGCCAACTCTGTGCTTTAGAAATGCTATACCCATAATACACGCCAATTCTGGCCATATATATGAACAATATGTTCAAATGATGGGGACATATTAGCAAGTAAAAAAATGTAATTCTCTTTGCAGAAGCCACCTCCTGCTAGAACATTGTAACAATACAGTTTGCTAAATAACTTTTACATCATATGTGATAAATAAAATATGGCACCTATGTGTGGCAGGCGTTAGCATGTATTATCACGCATTGTTGTGGGTATATGATCTTTCTTAGACTGAGCTTGTAAAGGTGCTAGGCTATTATCACTATTAGGTTTTGTATATAATGGTACACCAACACACCAATGACACACCCCACCACTAGCATCGTAGTAAACATTCAGTAAACAAATAGTGTTTTTAGCTTATTAAATCCAGCAACACTCACATAGCTACAAAATCTCTCTGAACAACAGCCATAGTAACCCTTTCACTGCTATATTGACCTTTCTACATTGTATGCAGAATATTTTGCTTTGGAAATAAAGAGCTAATACAGTGTATAGTTGGTGTTCAAAAACGTAAAATTCATGTTGCGTTAATGGAATACATTTAATCACTATATATAAACAATATCTTATAATTATTTCTACAAACATAAACAAGCAACATCTAATCATTAATTTAGTTTATTCCCAATATAACCAATCTGGTCCTATAATGTGACCTTATGCTACTCTGTTTTTAAATACTATTAGGTTAGGTTTGCAATTGCCACATTTATCAAATAGTGTATGAAAGTAAAAATGGTATTTTCAAAAGTCCTGCACTATGTATAATGCTAAACATAAACCCATCATTCATTCTATTTTAACATTTCCCCAGCCATAAATCACATTGTTGTTCTGACAATACGACTGCTCACCTTGTTGTCCTATGGCTCACAATCTGGCTAGACAAGATCATAAAAAGGATAAAATCCTTGTCCAAGAATTCTGAACCATGTGAAGATATTAGGTTTCTGACCCTAAAGCAACAACTGCTGATAAAGGAGAATAAGATAGAGATATGAATAAATCAACTCAACTATAGAGAATGTATCAGGAACAAGCATTATTGATTTTTCTTATTCATTTTTTTTTAAAGCTGTGCACTTTTTTTTTCATCTGAAGGAATAGAGATGTCATTATCCTTAAAACTGAATGTACAGTAACTAGAAAATAAACATGCTGCCGATTGAAAGCATCACGAATAGCATTATGTGCCAACACCAGAATAGATAATTGTTTCAAATGCCATCTATTTAGTATAAAACAACATTCATTTATACAATATGAAAGATCTTTATATTGTAAGTCTGCAAGTTTTCAATCCTGCAAGGTGCTTTGGGGAATGCACTTTGGACACTGGATTCTAAGCTTGAAGACAGGGCCCTCCATTTCTTGTAATGTGTTAATATTGTTTTGCCTTGAACACAATCCATGTATAGCGCTATGGAATATGTTGGCGCGTTACAAATAAATCTAAGTAATAATAATAGTGGAAAAAAGCTTTAATACAAAAAGTTTGGGTAGGTGAATGGGCCTATTGTGAGTAGGCAATTATGTATTCCTATTTATGTTATCAAAGCAAGGTCTAGGTCAACACAGGTGGCCGCATTGAACCGCATCTTGCAGGGCAGTATTTTGGAATAGCACTTGCATCTGACCATACATATCTATATGTAGAGTCATTTCCTCTGCACTTGTAGCTGATGCTTTCTGATAATCTGTACATATATATATATATAAATAAACAAACATACGCATGTGTTTTTTTATACGTGCTTTTTAACTTAATCTTAGGTTGGGGATTTACAAAGGGGAAATGAGGAGTGGGGGGCACACATATATGAATGGACCTAAGGCAGAGTAAAATCTAAATATGTGTCATTAGGTAAAATGAAGCGAAATGGGTAACTTGTATGGGAATTTGATCTCAAATGATGTCTGCCTGGAGAGTCAGGCCATGCTGCTTTGCAATACAAACTTCCCCCTAGTCTTCACAATTTCAAACACACCATGAAAACCCATGTATTCAAAGAAGCCACCAGTTTGTTTCCTAAAATCGGGATTTAAACAAGATCCTGCTGCCTTACTGGACAACAGACAAGCAACTCCCTTTCCTTTTGTGTCTAATACCCTTAAAGTACTTAGATGGTAAGCTCTAACACCACTCTGTACCAGTATGCAACTATTGCCATATTTATCTTATTTATTCACTGTACTCAGCAATAAGAAATGTGTCAGTGCTTTATAAAGGATAATAATAATAATAATACATTCTCCCATACCCTACATTTTATATTGTGGTGCAATAACTAAGAAGATACCCTTGCTTGTGATCTGATAACAACACATAAGTTTATGGATACATTGATGCCAGCTGGTAGAAACAAAGGACTGGGAAGAGATTCCACAATAATATGATTACACAGAATCTGAGACATCAGATATGCCAACAGAATAAACTCAATGTTTTCTTCATGTATTAGAGATATAACTGGGTGCTCATTCATCACAGTGATAACGTTTATTATTACTGATGCAGACACCCAACTCAGAATTGCAAATAGTAAAGTCTTTACTATCAAGTGCACCAAAAAATATTTAGTGGATATGTTCACTTATCACACTAGCTAATAGCCAACTATTTTGTTCATCACACCAGGGTAGAGCAGCTTACTATTCCCATAGAAGGCAGATCTGGTTAAAGAAGCACCGAATGTACTGTATCATCCATAGAATAGGAATGCCATCTACACTTTCATTTTTTATATTTAGTTGTGTTGTCTTTGCAAGAAAAAGAGAAAATAGAATAATAAAGAGAGATTAGTTTGACTACAGAGAATATTTTGCTGTGAATTATACTGTGATATTATACAGAACAATAATTAGGCCTCAATTCAATTGAGCAATTGTTGTTTACAGGAGCCCCTAATGTAGCACGTAAACTTATTTGCTATTCAATTGGCGTCTTTTTGCGATCTGCAAACAATCTGTGGGTAACAGGCTGAAAATCCCTGCGGTTGTCAAAATTGTAACTTCCAACCCATCTAAGCCTTTGTTTGTTTCTGTCCAGCCCGCAAGAGTTACAATCGCTAAGATCGATAATCGCTATTCAATTGCTACAATTCCTCAAGCACGCAAATATTTTCACACCCGTAAATGTCAAATGTAGAAGAAAATCCTACGGGTACCAGATAGGACTCTTAAGTGGGTTAAACACCTGATCGTAGCACTGTGAATGCAAAAAAAATAATCAATACTGCACTTTAAAAGACGAGGAAAGGGATGAAAGACATTAGAATTAATTACACAACAGTCTCAAGTGGCCTAAATCTGCAATCAAAAATTATTTTTTATGTGTAATTTCGGTATTATATCAATCTCAGGAATACATATCAGGCCACACACATGGACTAGAACAGTTTCGCCATTCATTTGTATTATTTTGTACATTGTGGGATTGCGAGTATGATCGCATATCAGACCCCAAAACGCTAATTGACATTTAACCTCCATATTTCTAAATTCATAGTTACGGCCTTGCTTAATTGATCATGATCACGCTCTGAAATGCTACTTTTGATTGCATGGTTCACGATTTCGACTTTTCAGCCTGTAAGTTGCGGGTTTGCTCAATTGAATCACTCTGTAACTGTAGCAAATTTCAAGGCTGCAGACAATGCCCTATGTCTGCGGCCTTGAAATTTGCTACAGTTACAGAGCGATTCAATTGAGCAACACAATCTGCGGGATTGCAATTGAATAAGGCCCTTCGTACGTGAGATAAAGGAAATATTTTCTGGATGAATTTAAAATGTTTAGATGTTTTGTAATGCATTTAAAAACAGCTTCATGCATGCTTTTTTCTTTAATATGTCTGTTACCCCATAACGTTTATGATTTTCTGTTAAACACGTGATTTTCGTATTGTTAGTGTATATGTGCTAAGAAAATATTGTATGACTAGTATATATTATTTGTTTGTGTAAAATGTGTTATTTCTTTATATGACATACTGGATAAGGTAATGAAATGCTTTTGTTAATGTTTCCTTCATCAATGTAATGATCTATATACACATGTATTGATTAGTTATATGTGTCACAGATTGTAAAAGTAAGAATAACATGAATTACCTACCTAATTAGTTCATTAACATGTGTAATACAAATAATGATCCTGTTAATGGAATAACCTTATGATGCAAACATTATTCATAAAGAAACAAGCACATAGCCACAAGGGACATGGAAGCATTGAGTGTTTTCAGTTTTAATGCAAAATATGATTTTGTGTTGATATTACATTAAAACAGTACACATTTTAAATACAAAAAAAACACTGTAAAATTTTGAAAAGTCAGAACATGGTGGAAATAACACAATTTTATCTGTTCTATGATTTTTTTTTCCTTCTAAATCCCTCACAAAAGGTTAAATGCCAATATGAATGCAATATGCTCTGTCACTGAAAAAAAAAGTTGCACATTTATAAGTGGTTGCAGGATTTGCTACAAGTACTGCAAACAGTTTACATTTACATTTGAAAATATATGTTTTTTCTAAATTAAAAATGTCTTAAATAATACGTTCTAATAACTAATCAAAAAAAATATTAAGCAAAATAAATACATTCAGCTATTTAAACAGCAGACGCTTATACTGCTGCCCAGGTCCTGTAAGAAAAGACTAAGAAGTGGAAAGTCATTAGCTTGAGATCTATACATCAACAAAATTGAATTTGAAATCTAAAGAGCAACTTGGGGATTTCATCCCTTAGTGGACAATCTGTTTCAGTGCCTGGTTTCATGAGCTCCAGCCAATCAGTGGCTCAATGGAGCTCTTATAAGTCACTAGAGAAAAGGCTCCTTTGAAATGCATTGAGAAAAGTCACTTGTTACAGCTATTAATCCCCATGAAAGTTCTCAGGGATGACATGTTGAAATATGTGTAATTGGGGGTGCTACTCATTTCATTATTGATTGAAGTCTGGTCCAGATGCTACAAATGCTATTAGCGCTTCATCTTTGTACAAAAACTCCATACTTCATGCATTAGATGATGCAATTTCTAAGTATCTGAAGCGAAATGTTTAGCTTACATCAATATACTGTATGTGTGTATATATATTTATATATATATATATATATATGTGTGTGTGTTTAAAATTCTTAATGCACTGTATACAAAGCAAAATATATATATATATATATTATATATATATATATATATATATATATATATATATATATATATAATACAGGCATACCCATTTTAACTCTGTAGATGTGTTTTAGTAGAAGACCAAGTGGTAAACGAAACAGTGTTAGACGGGTCACTTTTATCATAGAATAAATCGCAGGTAAACTTGATTTTAAAATTCCTTCCATGGCTCTTGGTATTTTGGAATGATACACAGGCATCAAATCAGTGTTACTCAGGGATGTGTCAGCCAAAAACTGTGTTATATCCAATGGGGGATTTGTCAGGCAAAAAGAGCTTTATAGTGAATCAGTGTTAAACAGGGTCTGCCTGTATATATATATATATATATATATATATACATATATATATATATATATATATATATATATACATTTATTTACATATATATATATATATATATATATATATATATATATATATATATATATATATATATATATATATATATATATATATATATACAGTGGATATAAAATATCTACACACCCCTGTTAAAATGTCAGATTTCTGTGCTGTAAAAAAGTGAGACAAAGATAAATAATTTCAGAACTTTTTCCACCTTTAATGTGACCTATAAACTGTACAACTCAATTGAAAAACAAACTGAAATCTTTTAGGTGGAGGGAAGAAAAAATATAAAAATAAAATAATATGATTTTTATATCCACTGTATATATATCACATATTTTGTTGTGAGCATGCGAAGCGAGGGCCGCAGTTGCTGGCAAGGAGCGCCAACTTTTGGTACGTAAATGCGGACCCTCGCAAAGCCATTTTACAAAACTAACTTACACAATGCGGAAGTACACAGCTACCCTAACGGATTTTCCTTGCGCACGCAGCCTATTTACACTACACACTGCACACATTGCTGACACTTACACCTCAGCTCCACAACACTGCAAACCTACATTGTATGCTGCAGGAACATCAAAACAGATTGTCAGCTCTTCAACACAATGCTTCCTGCATATATTACTTCAAAATAGGTGTAGCGGAACCCATCACTGTTTTAAACTGTTTTATGATTATTATGGTTAAAATATGATCCTACTATATGTATGTTGGTTGATGTTCTACAGAATATATTGGCTCAGAATATTAGCCAGACTTTTGCAGACCTAGGCTAATAGATAATCCTGTTACAGAGATTCAAGAGATAAGAAAGTTGTAAAGGATCCTTGCATTTTCCAAAGTGTTTTTATTCTCTGATAAGAACAAAGAAGAATGATCTAATTAATGTCTGATTGTATCCAAGTTGCCAGGGAGGTGTGACTCACCTATTGTCCTATATGTGTATTGTGTGGGGGATATGTGCAATGTCTGTGTGTTATGTGTAAAAACATACTTTTACTAACTTTTGAACCCCTGGTCTGATTCATGCCATTTTTGTATATGTTGTTCCCCTGGGTGAGAGATATTGAATGGTGCGGGACTTAAAGGTGTACCCCCTGTATTTGGGGTACATCCAGAATATGGTTAAAATTGTGTCTGTTTTAATTGTGTTACCTGTTATCTGAGGGGAGGAGACGTGGGGGTTGAACCATGTAGATAATTGGCTGTTGTGATAATTATGTGGGTGTAGCCCTTCAGAGGGCACCATTGCATAAAAGGAGATCCCCTGTTATTAAAAAATAGTTCCTCTTGACCCTTCAAAACGTAGCCTCGTCTCGTTATTTGAGGGGATCGCTATCATACTGGGGATTGCTATGCTTCTGCATACTCCCTTGAGCTGTAACTACTGAACGCTTGTTCCTGATGTACTATCCTCGGAGTCTGTGGTGGTTTTGGTGTCCGGTGCGGTGCTTGTAGGCCTCGACGCAAGCTAGGACGCATCCATCAACGGAGGTACCCGGTCGGGGTGCCAGTAGATCCGTTACATTGGCTGGCAGTGGTGGGATGGCTTCCTAGTAAGAGGAAAAGCAGCACGGAGACACCGGTAACGTTTGGAGTTACAAATTGAGGGCAACGCTAGTATCCGTACAGCGCCCCTGGCTACAGCAGGATGGAACCGGCTAGTTTTCAGACAGCGTTCCATCATGAGGAGGAGGAGGCGGCCGCGGACTACAGGGATGCAGACAGAAAGGAACTCTGGTATGATGCCCTGGAAGATGCCCAATGGCGGCGAGGTAAGAGTCTCCCCAGTGATGAGCAGCGGCTACAGAAGCGTGTGGCGATGCGGATGTATCTATTGGGAGAGCAGCCCCTGGATGAGTGGGTGACAAGACTAGAAACCCTGGTATGGCGAGAGCTCTGGCTAGACAACGCATACCAGGCCCTCTGGTGGCATACCGTTCGACTTACCCCCTGGACGTCTGAACACGACTTACCGGAGGGGGATGATTATGATGGCCCGGGTTTATTATGGGATGCCTTGGAGGACGATATTGATCTTGGCAGCACGGAGGGGTCTAGGTTTTGGGACATCTACGACTACCGGATGGGCATGTATGTCTGGGATGACGAAGGCGAGGTGAGCAAAGACATGACCCACCTGGTAACGAGAGAGTGGGAGCTGGAGCAGGACTACCAACACCTGCTCAGCCTTGTGCAGCCCCAACCTACTCGACAAGCAGAACCAGACTTCATTGACTGGTCCTGGGATGACCTCCAGATGGCAGGTAGAGATGGGACCGAGGTCTCTCTACAGGCCCTACAGAGGGCAGAAGGTGTCGTCCTTCCCCTCCAGCGGCAGTGTGAACCCCAGGGGGCAGAAGGTGTCGTCCTTCCCCCCCAGCAGCAGTGTGAACCCCAGGGGGCAGAAGGTGTCGTCCTTCCCCCCCAGCAGCAGTGTGAACCCCAGGGGGCAGAAGGTGTTGTCCTTTCCCCCCAGCGGCAGTGTGAACCCCAGGGGGCAGAAGGTGTCGTCCTTCCCCCTCAGCGGCAGTGTGAACCCCAGGGGGCAGAAGGTGTCGTCCTTCCCCCCAAGCGGCAGTGTGTACCCCAGGGAGCAGAAGGTGTCGACCTTCCTCCACAGCGGCAGTGGGTACCCCAGGGGGCCAAAGGTGTCGTCCTTCCCCCCCAGCGGCAGTGTGAAACACAGGGGGCAGAAGGTGTCGTCCTTCCCCCCCAGCGACAGTTTACCCTAACCAGGGGAGACACCAATCTCCCAGACAGCGCAGATGGGACCGTGGTCTCTGCGCCCACAGCTTGTCCAGATCCCCAACTACCGTCACTGGGACAACCGGAGGAGGGGGTAAGTACAAATTCCCCTCCCCAGCTAACTTCTAATGTGGCCCCAGGGTTAACAGAGGAAATGTTAACCCCCACTGACCCCCACGTTTCCCTGGCTACTGAGCCGGAATATGTCCCAAGTACCCCAGCAGAAGAGCTGACAGCGGGGCAGAGTGCAGTCGGCCCCTGCCCTCCCTTTGTCCCTTGTACAGAGCAGGATGTCCGGCAGGTTATACCAGCAGAAGAGCTGGCATCAGGGCAGAGTGCCGCTGGCCTCTGCCCCTCAAGTCCCCTCAGCGTGTTGCCCCATCACCACAGCAAAATATCCAGGTACCTGGTTAGACTTCCCCCCAAAGGAGAGATGTGTGACGAAGTGCCCTTCGCCACTTTGGCTTGGAGAGGACTGTTTGCCAGCCTCCTGCCCTGCGACTATGGCCCTGGTACATATTGCCCTTTGGAACCAGTGTTCGGCCATACCAGAGTGTAAGTCACTCATTCTGGCCCTTTACATACAGGGGGGTCATTCTGTACTTGCCCTGTGTGAACCATGATACCCCAGATAACTGTGCCATGAAGCCCATTCATATAATGAAAGACTGTGGGAAAGACTTTAGCTACATGGCAATTGAACTGTGTGAAGAGGATCTGAGCGCTATTCGGTGGTTTTGTGCACTCAGATCCCAGCTATCTGGGGATATGGGAAATGTGAGTAAATGTGAATTGCAGTAATGCTGATGGGTTGTCAAACTAGAGAATTGACCAACAAATACTTTTGTCCGGACATCCCAAGGCCGATCCGTTGGGATCAGACCGTGTATGCCGGCTTATGGTCACGGGGGAGGTGTGTAGCGGAACCCATCACTGTTTTAAACTGTTTTATGATTATTATGGTTAAAATATGATCCTACTATATGTATGTTGGTTGATGTTCTACAGAATATATTGGCTCAGAATATTAGCCAGACTTTTGCAGACCTAGGCTAATAGATAATCCTGTTACAGAGATTCAAGAGATAAGAAAGTTGTAAAGGATCCTTGCATTTTCCAAAGTGTTTTTATTCTCTGATAAGAACAAAGAAGAATGATCTAATTAATGTCTGATTGTATCCAAGTTGCCAGGGAGGTGTGACTCACCTATTGTCCTATATGTGTATTGTGTGGGGGATATGTGCAATGTCTGTGTGTTATGTGTAAAAACATACTTTTACTAACTTTTAAACCCCTGGTCTGATTCATGCCATTTTTGTATATGTTGTTCCCCTGGGTGAGAGATATTGAATGGTGCGGGACTTAAAGGTGTACCCCCTGTATTTGGGGTACATCCAGAATATGGTTAAAATTGTGTCTGTTTTAATTGTGTTACCTGTTATCTGAGGGGAGGAGACGTGGGGGTTGAACCATGTAGATAATTGGCTGTTGTGATAATTATGTGGGTGTAGCCCTTCAGAGGGCACCATTGCATAAAAGGAGATCCCCTGTTATTAAAAAATAGTTCCTCTTGACCCTTCAAAACGTAGCCTCGTCTCGTTATTTGAGGGGATCGCTATCATACTGGGGATTGCTATGCTTCTGCATACTCCCTTGAGCTGTAACTACTGAACGCTTGTTCCTTAAGTACTATCCTCGGAGTCTGTGGTGGTTTTGGTGTCCGGTGCGGTGCTTGTAGGCCTCGACGCAAGCTAGGACGCATCCATCAACGGAGGTACCCGGTCGGGGTGCCAGTAGATCCGTTACAATAGGTAAAGTATATACATTTATTAATTTATTAATTATTTAATTAGCATACAAAAAAACATATACACCAAAAAAACTCTCACAATAAACATAAAAGCCATTCACTGCGCCACTCACAACGAGCGCCAATGGTCATAGCACACAAAGCCTTGCAATAAGTGCAAAAAACACATCACCGACCAAACAATAACACGAAAAGCGCCTATCAGAAAAAAAAATACAACAACCAACAGCCTCGCAATGAGCGCCAAAGGCGCACATTGCGAGCCACGCGATGAGCACAGAAGGCGCTCAGCGTGAGGCTTGCAATGAGCGCCGAAGGATCTCAGACCCCCAACAAAATTAATGTCTCGACCAAACAGCATTACCTGCCTTACAATCTTATTGCCGTTATTTTTTGACGGACAAGTCGCTAGTATATATATATATTTAGAATGAAGAGTGAGGTAGCCGTGAATGTCTAGTAATCCAGATGAATAATCAGAGTATTGCAGTATATAGTGATACCTTTTTTATTGGACAAACAAATTCAAAAGCTTTCGAGAGCGGACCTCTCTTTGTCGAGTCAGAGGCAATGCTAATTTTAGATTCACAAATAAGGCAAAAAAATCCAGGATTCACAAATAATGTGCTGTGCAAGTGTGCCTACCAAAGTAACTAAATTGGGATCGTAAATAGTTTAAGGTCTAAGGAACCATAGAGCTATAACCAAACACAGGAAGAAGGCAGAGAAGGCAGGAAGAAGACAGAAAATAAATAAATAAATAAATAAACACACGCATTTATATATATATATACATATATATATATATATATATATATATATATATATACATACACATACATACATGTATATACATATACAGTATATACACATATATATAACGACACATACATACATGCATATGCTGTACATATATATATACACATACATAAATGTATATACATATCTATACATATACAGTGCCTTGCAAAAGTATTCACCCCCCATGGCATTTTCAGTGTTTTGTTGCCTCACAGCCTGGAATTAACATGGAGTGTTTGATGATTTGCATCATTTAATTTACAGAACATGCCCACAACTTTGAAGATGTTGCATAACTATTCATCCCCCTAAAGTCAATACTTTGTAGAGCCACCTTTTGTGGCAATCACAGCTCCAAGTCGCTTTGGATAAGTCTGTATGAGCTTGCCACATCTTACAACTGGGATTTTTGGATTTTTCTGTCCTAGCCTCAAATAGCGCACAGAGTGGTACAGGTTTTGCTCAATAATATCCCTGTATTTAGCACCATCCATCTTTCCCTCAACTCTGACCAGTTTCCCAGTCCCAGAATAGTTCACCTCTAAATGCAACATAAAGAAGCTAGTCAATTTTTCGATCTTACTGATTGGGAAGCACCATATTTTCCATAATTATATTTATTTTCCTGCCTCTATGAAAATATAAATTAATCCTCCCACACAGGGCAGATGTCCTTATTTTTAATTCTAAAACACTGCCATTTTGTGAAGCTGCATCATTACTGCTGTAATACTATCTGCTGAATATAAACTGCCCCAACACAGCACCTACTCAAATGACATAAGCCTGGTATCACATCCATCAAGTATATCTATGTCTTCATAAGTAGTAGAAGTAAATGCAGCAACCCATAAAAAACAATGTTACTCCATGCAACCATCCCGAACCCTGATGACATATGTGTTTGGGATGGTTTCATTTTGACAGAGGTGAGGCATAGCTGCATTCCAGGATGAGCTTGTATAAACAGCCTGGTACATCCTAGCACACTAGGCAGCAACATAGGCACAAGATACAACTGTTATCTATAATATTAAAACCAAACTGTTGTATCATATGTAGGGAGAAGCATAGTGCATACAAGTTAGCCCTGCCCTTTATAAGCTTAACACAAGGCTTTCCAGACGGTAACCGACGTGTCCACTGGCTCCATCACTAGCTGATATCTAGGGTGTCCCGGCTGATGTGGAGGTATTCATTGGAACGCTAGTAGCTACGTTTTTCAACAAAACTCAAGAACTTGTTTCGAATTGGATGGGATTAACAACCAGCCAGTGAGCATGAGGTATACTAAAGCAATCCTTCACCCCCCTCTCGTAGACCCTCTTCTTTTTTTCTTCTTCTCTCTCTTTCTATCAGTCTCTCTCTATCTAGTTATTTCATGTTGTTCTATTTTATCTCTCTTTTCTGTAGGGCTAATTGGATATAGCATACTATATAGTATCCTTTATTAAAGGTTCGTAATGTTCACAAACAAACAATAACAAAAAAAAAAGGAAAATGTTGGGAAAAATGTAAGAACATGTCCTCTACATTAGCATTTATTATTTCTTCAGCATGTTCTTGCTATATATTATGCATCTAACATACTACCGTTTTTTTTCCCATTAATAAAAACAGTAAAAAATAAAATAAAATTAGTTGTCTAATCACAGTTCCGCTCACATCTTGTTAAAATAGGAATAAAACAGTACCAGCAGACTTCTTAGAGATTCAGACAAAATCAGTGCACAAATATCTAACACCCACACAATAAAAATCCCAACCTTATATAAAGAATGACAAAACCTGGCATGAATCACCTTATATCAACCTCAACTACAGCACAGATGTTTTAGTGAAAAAGCATTTCCTAGCTTTAACCTTTACATGCAGTTATTTCACATTAGCTAATTATTTCATGTCACATTACATGGCATTATTAAGTATATGGTGTCCACATACCATAGCAACAATATATTTCTTCTTTTGTTAGAAACTAATATTGAGATGCTGACCCAACTTACCCTCCAAATGTTCTACATTATGGGCAGAAATAGGCACTTCTTAGAAAAACTAGATGACAAATAAAGTAGAGACAGTTTATTATGCAGATGGGGCTTATACTGTATATACAAAACCTCCCTAGAGAGGAGGCACGTACAGTGGTAAGAATGTTTAGGTATTCAAGAGCACTAGATGTGGCTATGCTTATGAGAGACTGGTCATTCTCAAGCACTATCACACTAAATATCAGATGGCCTACGTAAAAAAGGGAAATGGACCATATTCTCACCAACTGGATTATGGTGGAGGTTGCATATTCACGAATGATTACTGCAGAAAAGTGTACAAGTATTGATGACATATAAACTAATTATGTGTAAACCAACATTTACAGTATATTGTGGACAACAGACAGTTACCTGGTTTCTCCCTGTCTCCTGAAATATTGGGGAAAAAAGCTGGAGAGTAATTAACCAAAAAACAAACAGTTGACATTATATGTCTGGAATAGAGGGATTTGTCCAAAAATGGGGGTAGTCCATAGAGAGGATATTTTGTGGAACTATGTGGGACAGGGGCATTTAATATTCTGTAGAAACTATCTCTGCAAATGAGGAACCTTAGAAACATATGCCATATTGTAAATTGTGTTAATCTTAGGCATTCATTCATAAACTTATCATATGCATTAAATATTTGGAATATTGTATCATTTAAAACTATAGGTGATTCAGCTAACATTATCTATAATGTTTGCAGGTTAGTCAACCTTTCTGATCCACCCACTAATGACAGATTGAAATTTAATTCTAATGGTAATTGCTGGTAATAATTGTCAAGGTCCCACTGGAGCTATGAATGATGTGTGTCCAGTCTCAAGCCACATTGGAAGGCAAATACTTATCAGCCTAGGTACTATGGTCGAACATGGTAGAGATGGAAGGATGTTGACAACACAGTTTTCTTGATATGGAACAGCTTTGAGAATCATATTCAAATAATGCATAGCATCCTGTTAAATGAAAGAAACAGTATAACAGACTGAGAATTTGAAACAGAGACACATTACTTTTAAAAGACTTTATGAGTTTGGTCATTAAATTGGAAATGTTTTGTATCATTATGCCCATTAAATGTCCAGTCATCATACATGTAAATGATTTTGATATTCCTCAACTCTCCTCTTAAACGTGATGCTAATTAAATTGTAATTACATTTCATATGTATACTTTATGCCAAGCAACCCATACAGATGTTGTAGGGTGTAAGCTGGTCCTTGTATAAGACACAGCCCCAAATGAGGGTATAAATAGGATATCAAAGCAGAATCATCTGCAGCAGTCTTATAGGACACATCCTGGTCCAAGTCATCTCAATTAAGTTGGTATTGATGGGATGGCCATGCATGGAAAGAGTCTTTCCTGCACACGATATGCATGGCAAATTTTTGGTGCATGTTGAGAAGGGGTGTCCGAGATCGCTAGTTTGCGATAGAGTTTGTGGTGAAACATTTAGCCATACATCTTATACAGATGCAGGTGGCTTTTAATATCATATAATTACCATTAGTCTGGGAAAGGACTTTAGCCCTAAACTAGGTATTGAGGTTTGATATACCAGATAGTATCAGCATAATACCAATTACTAATAGATAGGACAGCAGTCTTATTCAGACACAGGTGACTTTTAATATCATATTGATAGGATCAGATTAGTGAGTAATCATGTATTCTGATGTGTGTATATATTATTTCTGGGTACCAAGATATAATGAGAGAAAATAAGGCACAGAAGTCAGAGTGCCATCAGAATAATCTCTGAGTTTATTTGGGCGGGCAGCCCCTTATATAGCATAAAACACGTCACAGCAAATAGCACAGTTCAAAATAGGGTTAAATACACCATCATAGTAGTTAGCCTACAAATATTTGCAAGCAAGTGTCTTTTTCTGTCTAACTCAGTGAAACATTCCTTATCACAAATAATCCTGCAACTAGGTTTCTCAGTCAGCAGTTGCAAGCTTTAAAAGGAAACAGGAAACAGATGCACAAGGGAATATTACCTAAACATTTCTACAGATAACCTTCTTGAACATTCTAGTAAGATACATGAAAAAACAAGTTGATATACATTTATAATCATGATATTAGTCAATAAACTCATAATAAAGAAATTATTACCTAACACATATAAGTATCATTAGTCTGGGAAAGCACTTAAGCCCCAAACTAGCAGCCTCATTCTATGGCTGTGATTTTGGGATGCGGAGGAGGTCGCAGGTTACTTTGCTATTCAAATGCCTTCCATTCAAGGGCTCCGATCGGGTTACTTGAAGAGCTGCGATCCATTGCGATTCGTAAAATCGCAAGTTACTTCCCTCAAAGCCTTTGATCTTTCACGGCTGCAATAGTTGCCGCCTCTAAAATCATAAATTGCTATTCAATTGCTCCGATTTCCCTCGCAAATCACTCCGTCAAACCCACAAATGGCAAAAATCGAACCACAGGTTACTGGGACCAAGGAGGTGTTGCAAAGGGCTTACTTACAAATCGGAGCACTTTAAATGCAAAAATAAATGCAATACAGCACTCTGAATAATGGGGAACACTATGGGTGACATGACATTCTCAAGCTTGCACATCGCCAAAATATATTTTTTTATTTCATGTTTATTTTCCGTCCAAAGTCCTATGGGCTTCAACCTCCAAGCCCGTAAGACTTTGGAATTCAGCCTCCATTTTTTCTCAAGGTCCTACGGGCTTGAATAATGAGTTACAGGCTTGGAGGTCATGGACGGAAAGTAATCATGAAATAAAGTGTATTTGATTTTGGCAATGTGTGAGCTTGAGAATGTTTTGCTTTTAATTCTAATGTCAACCATTTTGTTCCCAATCATTTACAGTGCTGGATTGAATTTATATTTGCATTTAAAGTGCTCCGATCTTACGGGCTTGAACCACGAGTTACAGGCTTGAGTCTGGGATCATGTTTAAGTCCGCAAATGCTACTGCAGAGACCACGGTTTCTGATTTTCGCAACCGCTGCCTAACTTTCGGGCCCGGCCAATTGAATAGCAGAGTAAAAGTAGACCTACTGGAGCCCTCAACTCGATCTCAGGAAATCGGCTACTTGCGATCAAGTTACGGCCCCAAATTGAATGAGGCTGTAGGTATTGAGGTCTGATATACCAGATAGTATCAGCATAATACCAATCACAAATAGAAAGCACTGAAGTCTTTAATTAGGTATTGAGGCCTGATATACATTATACCATTATACTAATTATTAAACAGAATTGACTTCTTACTTAGTGCTGTATGTTCTATAAATCATAATAGGAATAGAAATATAGACCCCTTATTCAGGAAAATATTGTTTAAAACCACTGGAATGGGGAAAACAATTTTGCTTCATAATACAATTTCTTTCAAGACTACCAGTTTAAACAGTACAGATTCCCTTTTAAGAATAATATTATACATAGTCTCCATAGGATATTTTAATGTTGAAAGAAACTGTACACAATAAAATGTTTTTCTCTATTTGTGGATGAAATATATTTTCCTGACCATTAATGGTAAACTTTTGGTACTTCAGATCATACTCACTATATACATGAAATAGGGCACTATACCAACCAGTAGCCACACTAATGATTTTATTGCGTTGTTTTTTATAATAATGTCACATTTTATAACTATATCCCATAAAGGTTATATTTTATATTAACTATGTATAACTAGTGACTTGCCCGTCAAAAATGACGGCGATAAAATTTGAAGCCTGGCAATGCTGTTTGCCACAAAATGCCTTTGGCGCTCATTGCAGCCTAAGTTCAGCGTGCCTCAACTGCTCACCTTGCTTTACGAGGCTCGCAGTGCAATGAGCTCCTATGTCTTGTGTGCCTCAACTGCTCGCCTTTGGCGCTCATTGCAGGCTAAGTCTTGCATGCCCCAACTGCTCGCTACGCTTTGCGACACTCGCAGTGCAATGAGCGCCTTTGGCGCTCAATGCAGCCTAAGTCCCATGACATGCCTCAACGGCCCTTCGGGTCGACAACTCGCAGTACGACAATGGGACGACAACTCACAGTATGACAACTATATTAGTGATAGAGAATTTTCAAAATATTTTTCACTTTATTTTTCAAAGCCTATTTTTCTAAGCCTATGAGTGAGACCAGACTGATATGCTACAGGATATTTGTCCCAGTGAAGGGCACAAGTGAGCTAAAAGAGGCTGCTCTCAGAATGGGTTATCATGCCATAGAACTAACCTATTAAGGTTAGTTCATTCTCTGATGAGCACCTCTGATTTAGTTGTTTTCTATATAAATGTGTCTGAAAAATTATTCAATAGCATGTTGAGAAGTAGTCAATTACCTGGTTTGTAAGGTTTTACACTCCTGTATAGAAAAGCACTGGACATTATACATATATGTATGTATTATATTTTGCCCTTTGGATGGATTGTTTTTTGTTTGGTAAGTAAATTATGTGGTACTTGTAGTGCAATAATTTGTGTTTTTCTAGCTTATTGTGAAATACTTCTGAAGTTCTTTATATTACTATAGATTTAAACTATTTTGCTGTTATATTTTAGTATTCTTGCTTTTGGCAGGGCAGGAAAAATTGCATTTTCATGAATTATCCAAATGGAGTTGTGAAAAGCTTGGAAGTACTGAAGATAATAAAACAAAATCAAAATAGCAGAGAGTGACAAAACAAGCAAACCATGAAAATGATCTGAAGTCCACTTACTCTGCTGAGGGCAGTGAATTCATAAAAGCATTACTAAAGATGGGTAAAGTATTCATTTTGAGAACAATGAGCTTGCTATTCCAATATTTCCCATGGTAGTATCAATAACAACATTTAAAAACTATCAAGGATAAGTCAAATGCTGAATAGAACAAGGGTTTAAGTGTTCATCAAACGCTCTGGTGAACACCTGGGTCAAACCACAAAACCTGGTGAAAGATGTTGCAGTCAAGGTTGATGTCCTTTCCCAAGGATTTGTGCTGCAACATCACTTGCCATTTGCAGTTAATAACAGCTTTAAGAAACTGTTTTTCAGGATATTGCCAGACAGAGAGATAGAGAAAGGATATCCATGTGAACACACAAAAGCCGGTCACCTCATTCAGTGCACAGCGAAAGAAAGTATTGATGAAGTAAGAAAGCAATTACTGACATCAAGAGAAGAAAAAGGATGGCATGCTCTCAGCACTGATGGAAAAACGGATAATGATGATAAATTTTTCCCAATACTGCGGTTACTCATGAAGATCCAGATGTGTTTCTTGATATACCCACAGTAAATTATACTGATGCAAAAAACAGTGTAGAAACTGGGAGAAAATGTTTTTCAACCACAAGGATTAGTCTCAGCAATTGTGGGGCCTTTTGTGTCCAATAATGAATCAGTCATGGTGGGCAAGCACAGAGGTGTTCTCAAACTCTGGCAAGAAAAACATACTGATGGAGAGCTTTATACACTTGTGTTCTTGTCATTTGACACACCTTCCTGCCAGTGAGTGATAAAAAGTATTGTTATTTGATGCACAAGCTTGTTTGTACAATATTTTTTACACAAGTTCAAGTGATAAAACATGGTTTCAGGACATTATATTTGTCAAGCTAATTTCCACTTGTAGGGAAACCATAGCAAATGTACTAATATGATATTGTATTTTAAATGACATAAAGAAAAAGTAGGGAATTTTGATAAATAAAAAGGATGGCCAGAGCAGTACTTAAATGACTTACAATAACATACCTCAACAGAGAATAACATTCTGGAGCTACTTCTCAAACCCAAATTAATGAGTTTTTCATAATATAATATATGGTTTGTTTATTAAATCTAGTAATGCTTTCCATCAAGTATATTTAGCATGGTGTAAAAAAGAAGTACGCAGATTCTCTCCGATATTTTATGCAGAGCTAGAAATGCATTGAATACCGTAAGTAACATATAACAATACAGTTGAAACATTTTGTTATAGAAGGATTAGAGGTCTCTGTTTCTGTTAGTTTACATTCAAGTTGATATTCTTAGGTTCCCTGGTGGTCCAGTGGTTAGGATTTGTTGCTTTCACCATTGTGACCTAAGTTCAATTCCAGTCAGGAAACCAATAAGTCAAACCATCTTGGAGCCATGCAGGGTTGGGCCTGGTCAGTACTCAGATGGGAGACCACCTAGGATCTTTATGTTGTTGACCACTGGAGAAGGAACTGGCAACCCACTCCAGTATCTCTACCAAGTGGATCAGCATTGTGTGTTAAAGTCCATGAGGTCACAGAGAGTTAAACACGACTGAGTGACACAAACCGATATTGCTTACATTTTTTGGACTACATTTTAAATATAATAATATGGTATAGAGTAAGATGTACCATTTATCTAAATGTACTGATTCTTATACTATTTTGGCATGCACTTAAAAAAACATAAATAACTCATTAGCATGTATTTTAATTAATTATATCCCAAAGCACATTTTATTATTTTTTAATTCACTGGAATGAATAAAACACTTAAGTGTAAAGGCCAATATATCCTTATTAGGCAGATATTTTATGAAGCTGTATGAAATTTTGCATTCCCTGCAATTAGCTTTTCTATTCCTTGATTGTCAAAAGACCACATGTGCTGAGTTGGTGAAATCAAAATGATATACAAGGTTTATGGTGGAATAACAGAATGGTTAACATTAATTAGTGCATAACATGAGCACAAGTGGTATTATGCTGCCAGGGAGAGAAGCTGAAAGGTCAACCTCTTTGGTTTCGAGCTTATTCTACATGAACCCAAAGGACAAATGTCATTCACTGCCTATTTCAGTGGATTCCTGGAAGAAGACAGACCAATACCCTTGGATTTTCTCATTATTAAAGCATCTTCTGTTAGGTCATATGACTGAAGTGTAAAATAAAATCATGCATAAAGGTCACCAGGCAAACACATCTGATCATCAATGTCTCAAACACTAGATTTCATGGTTTTCATTACTAAATTGTTAGGCACAAGTCACTAGAATCCTCTTATATAGTATTACATTTTTTAGCGTCAGAAATAATTTGAGAATTAAAATTATTTTTTTCTAACAATAAATAATAGCTTGGACACATTGGACCAGTAATTATTTCTTATTTGTATGACATTATGTATAATTGTAGCATCTGGTCTTAGTTATTGTTACTTGTGAATTAAATAGTGGGATAATAATCACAGACATTCTAGACCTCTGAGCAATATTGCTGAGAACTGGAGAAAGTTACTTGGTAAGATGAGGAAATAGTTACACAAGGAAGACAGAACGTGTAGCATAATATCCTCATACATCTCTCCTAGGATCCTTGGATGATAGACACACTTTACTGATATATTTACATGGACACTCATTCCCACATGTAAAATATCTGGTTTTGGAAAAACATATTTTTACATGAAGTGCTATGTTCTGCTTAAATACCTTGTATATGAGTAAATAATTAACTCTCCCTAAATTATACTGAACATTCCACAGTTTACTATTTCACTTTGTGACTACTGTCATTTTACCAGTATCATCCTGTTTTTTTTTATATGTTTCCTATGTTAGTGTTTTCCACTTTATTGGTATCTTGATAAGAGCGTATAATACACTAAAAAGCTAAAACAATATTATAAAAGTATTATAGCTAAGATTGCTTGTATTTTCCAATTTTATCAGTCACTTATTGCTGGATCGCAGCACAGGTCACAAGCACACCATCTCCTAAAATAGCTCATCAGTAAACTAAATTCTACAAATACCTCCAACCAGTGGCAGAGATAGTGCATAGGGGGCCCCTGTGAAAAAATAAAATCTGCCCCCCCCCCCCGAAACCCCCAACATCAACGCAGTACATATATAAAATATATATTAAATATATATTTATATATATATAAAAAAAATAATAATAATATAAATAAATATATATATATATATATATATATATATTTATATATATATATATATATATATATATATATATATATATATATATATTTATATTTTTATATATATATATATATATATATATATATATATTTATTTATATATTTATATTTATATACATACTTTCTTACCTGCCTGATGCTGCACTAGATTACCTAGGGTGAGGAGGGGCAACGGTAGGCCAGAGAACCGAGGGAGGCCACAGAGGTCCGAGGGGGCAGCAGAGGTCCGCTTGGGGCCCCAGGGGGCTAAGGGAGACCACAGGGGGTTGGGGGGGGGGCACCGGGGGCTCAGAACAAAGTACCACAACTCTCTTGATTGTGACCATGCTCTTTTCCTGCAAGATATCTATTCCTTTAGTGATCTAATCATCTCACTCTTATTTCTCCTTCACAACTTTTACATCATCCCCGGACAAACTCATTGGGGTTCAGAATCATCTCAATGCTGGCTTAGAATTAGCTTTTCTTATTTGGCTTGTCTGTTTCTCTATATTCCACAAGAAAAAGTACATTTGTTATTGATCACTGGATATCAATTTTGATTGCACAACCTGTAAAATTGAGCCACATGTGATATGTTTACATGGTTGATAACTTCATTATCATGGTGCCTTGTAAATAGCAACTCATCCAGACATGACTGCAATTACAAGACTTGTATCTAAATAACCATTCATCTTTTGCCTTTCTCCTTTTCCCCCTTTTGCAAAATCAATTTAAAGTCATGACATAATATTTCATCATAAAATCTGTTTAACAGGATGTATGAGTATACTGTAAGTGTAATAATGTTAAATAGTTTAGGATATCAGTTCATGGAGTGGAAATGGAAACGATCAATAAAATATAAAATTATTTTTGGTCTGAGGAAAATGAAGCCATTGGAATATTGGTTTATTACATAAAATATTAGTTGGTATGATAAAAGTTTGTCATAGAAAACATATTTTACGAGCATCTTGAAAGCCTTTTCAAATATAAAGATTTTCTTTCTGGTCAGCTGATACCTTAAAAATATTTGTCTTAATTGGTGATGCAATCCTTAAAGGCATATCTAAGTTTGCCGGATTAAGAATGCATCTGATAGAGGAGAATCAGTAGTGCATGAAAAAATACCAAAATAAACATTTAAAAACTTACCTTGAAGTTAGCAAAATGTCATGTAATTTCTGACAATTGAAAATTAGGGTTAACACCCTCTCCAAACCCAGGCTAAATTAGCATAACATTTAAAAATTGTTTTGGCCAATCAGGAGGAAGCAGAGGCTGAAACATTTGTATCACAATCTGGGGTTGTTTTCTGTGCTGCAAAGCAGCCCCGGATATTTAGTCCGGAACATGCTTGAAAGTGCTATGTATTTTCATATGAGTCTATCTGTGCAGCACATTCACACTAGATTACAACCCTGCAGGTTGTCTGTTCCCTGCATGAACTGCTGCTACTGCTGCTGTTGTTTTTTTCTCTCTGTCCCTGTCTCCTTGTGCAAAATTCCAGCTGTGACCGCACCAACCATATGACTGACACTTCCTTTGGAGGTCAAAACCTGTACCTAGCTGCTCTGCAGCCGAGTCCATTGTTATGCATGATTCCTAGGGGTGTGCAAATCCATTAAAAATATCCAGCATATAAATATGTAAGTACATTCAAGCTTTCAATATAATAAATATTTTTCTATTATTCAGTGGCTGTTTTTATGAAACAATAAACTAAATATGATCAAATATATATCCTGTTGCTTGACACCCTATTAACATATTGCTTAAATTTTATTAAGGATATTTAAAAATACTGAAAAGACACGGACATGTTAAAATATATACAGTATCTCACAAAAGTGAGTACACTCCTCACATTTTTGTAAATATTTTATTATATATTTTCATGTGACAACACTGAAGAAATGACACTCTGCTACAATGTAAAGTAGTAAGTGTACAGCCTGTATAACAGTGTAAATTTGCTCTCCCCTCAAAATAACCTTAATACATAGCCATTAATGTCTAAACCGTTGGCAACAAAAGTTAGTACACCCCTAAGTGGAAATATCCAAATTCGGCCCAAAGTGTCAATATTTTGTGTGGCCCCATTATTTTCCAGCACTGCCTTAACCCTCATGGGCATGGAGTTCACCAGAGCTTTACAGGTTGCTACTGGAGTCCTCTTCCACTTCTCCGTGATGACATCACAGAGCTGGTGGATGTTAGAGACCTTGCACTCCCCCACCTTCCATTTGAGGATGCCCCTCAGATGCTCAATAGGATTTACATTAGGTCTGGAGACATGCTTGGCCAGTCCATCAACTTTACATTCAGCTTATTTAGCAAGGCAGTGGTCATCTTGGAGGTGTGTTGGGGGTCGTTATCATGTTGGAATACTGCCCTGTGCCCCAGTCTCTGAAGGGAGGGGATCATGTTCTGCTTCAGTATGTCACAGTACATGTTGGCATTCATGGTTCCCTCAATGAACTGTAGCTACCCAGTGCCGGCAGCCCTCATGCAGGCCCTGACCATGACACTCCCACCACCAAGCTTAACTTGTCTTTGTACTCCTCACCTGGTTGCTGCCATAAATGCTTGACACCATCTGAACCAAATAAGTTTATCTTAGTCTCATCGGACCACAGGACATGGTTCCAGTAATCCATGTCCTTAGTCTGCTTGTCGTCAGCAAACTGTTTGCAGGCTTTTCATGTTCATCATCTTTAGAAGATTCTTCCTTCTGGGACGACAGCCATGCAGACCAACTTGATGCAGTGTGTGGCGCATGGTCTGAGCACTGACAGGCTGACACCCCACCCCTTCAACCTCTCCCCTGTGTCTCTTCCCCCTCTCCCTCCCCTGTGTCTCTTCCCCTCCTCTCCCTCCCTGTGTCTCTTCCCCCTCTCCCTCCCCTGTGTCTCTTCCCCTCCTCTCCCTCCCATGTGTCTCTTCCCCCTCTCTCCCCTGTGTTCTGTCCCTCCCTCCCTCCCCTGTGTCTCTTCCCCGTCTCCCTCCCCTGTGTCTCTTCCCCCTCCCTCCCTTGTGTCTCTTTCCCCCCTCTCCCTCATGTCTCTTTCCCTCCCCCTCCCTTATCATCCTCCTCATCCTCCCTCCTCAACCCCTCTCCTCATTCTCCCTGCTCATCCTCAACCCCCTCCTCATCCTCCCTCCTCAACTCCTCTCCTCATCCTCCCTCCTCAACCCCCCTCCTCAACCCCCTTCTCATCCTCAACCCCTCTTCTCAACTCCCCTCCTAGTCCTCAACCCCTCTCCTCAACCCTCCTCCTCAACCCCCTCCTCATCCTGCCTCCTCAACCCCCTCCTCATCCTCTCTCCTCAACCTTCCTCCTCAACCCTCCACCTCATCCTTCCTTCTCATCCTCAACTCCCCTCCTCAACCCCTCTCCTCATCCTCAAGCCCCCCTCAACCCCCCTCCTAAACCATCATTCTCAACCCCCCTCCTCAAACCCCCTCCTCATCACTTTACCCCTCTCTAATTACCTCCCCCTCTCCCTTTCCCCTCTTTTACCTTCCATCAGCTGCTCCTCCGCGTGTCTTCAAGCTGTGTCGGGACCCGGCTTATGCTAATGACGAGAAGCATATGTGACCTCACGTCATTAGCATATGCCAGGAGGAGCAGCTGCTGGTCGAAGGTAAGAGAGGGTAAAGGGAGAGGGGGAGGTAATTAGAGAGAGGTAAAGTTATGAGGAGCGAGGATGAGGAGGGTGGTTGAGGAGGGAGGATGAGGAGGGGGGGATGAGGAGGGGGGATTAGGAGGGGGTTTAAGGAGGGGGACAAGGATTATTGTTGTGGAGGGGGGTTGAGGATGAGGAGGGGGGTTGAGGAGGGGGGGTGAGGAGGGAGGATGATAGGGGAGGGGGAGGGAAAGAGACATGAGGGAAAGGGGGGGAAAGAGACACAGGGGAGGGAGAGAGGGGGAAGAGACACAGGGAAGAAACACGTGGGGAAAGAGACACAGGGTAACTCAAGTAAAAGCCGAGGGGGGCTTTTTCAGCCTTAAAAAAAGGGCTGAAAAACTCGGCTTATATCGAGTATATACGGTAATAAAATATTTACAAAAATGTGAGGGGTGTACTCACTTTTGTGAGATACTGTATGTATATAGTATAATATGTAATATACATAATGGTGCATTATAAAAGAAGTTTAACCTACGGACCATACAATAAGATTACGACTCTGAAAAAATGGTAAATGGGGTAGGATGAATAGAAATTACTAATATATGACAATATCTCTATGATAAATGAGTCTATCCCATAAACTTGCCTATACCATAGGATACACCAATCGATTTTAATGCTATTCAGTATTCCTCATATTGCTATTCAGCTGTAATCCCAGGTTTACTGAATAATGAACACCCAATGTTAAAAATGGTTAAAAACAATGTTCTGCCATGGACATTATGTTAAATATAATATTGAGTAGTACTCTGCAATATATTATTGCCTTAGTTTCATATAATAGTAGTTTACACCACTATGTAGTTGTAGAAATAACTTTGGATTATCACTTTAAATAAGGTGCTACAGTCACACTGCACTTCAATCGGCTGTATCAGCTTTGCATAACAGAGGTACTTGCGGTTTCAGAATTCCGGTTTGTAACCTTGATTGCTGCCCTAATTGGGAGCATCCTTGGTATGCTGGTGTGCTGTGTATACACACTTCAATTTCTAGAAGTCCATGTCCAAAAAGAGATGATGCTGATGGTCCGTTTTGCCTAGACCCTCTAGGCTTCCTCAAGGTATAGGTATAGGCAAGTTTATGGGATAGACTGATTTATCATAGAGATCTTGTTATATATTAGTAATTTCTATTGATCCTACGCTATTTACTATTTTTTCCTATATCTACCATAATATTGCTTAATGCATCATATGCTTTCAGAGTCGTAATCTTATTGTAGGTTAAACTTCTTTGATATTGCGCCATTATATATATTACATATTATACTACTGTATATACATATATATTTCTAAATTTTAACACAGCTGCATTTTTTTCTGTATTTTTAAATATCCTCAATAAAATTTGAGCAATATGTTTTTAGGAAACATTTGAAACCAGGAAACCTCTATATACATATAAGCACCCCAAAGTTACTTAGCTCCAGCATTTTTGGTAAAGTTAGATCTCACCTTGAACGTCCTAGAGAGAAACATCGGTATAGTCAACTGACTCTGTCAATAAGGTTCAATTAAAGAGACACTATTTAACTGTTAAAACTCAAGCTCCAGTCGCTCTTAAATGTATATAGATGTTTTCTGGGTTTCATATGTTTCCTAAAAAAAACAGCCATGAAGAGGGACCAGAAAAGTGAATGGTTCCATCCAATTAGGTCCTCTCCTCTTCTGGTTCCTCTGTATTGGTGATAATGATTCCCATGGATGGAGCCTTGCTTTAGAATCTGTGGAGAGCAGGAATGCAGTTCTGGAAGGTAGATGCAGAATTTCTTGATAGCGGTACTGGAGCAAATTGATTAAAAAGCTCTTTCCTACCCCCAGAATTAAGCTGATATGATGGTATACTTTCAGGGACTTATATGCATGGGATCACAAAATGTCCTAAATTGTAAGTCCGAATGCAGAGTAACAAAAGGTAATGTAGTTAAAGGGCCATTTACCTCACTATAAGTGTTCTTCATGGTGTTAAAAAGCAAACGATTGTATGTTAAAAAGCAAAAGTTTTAAGTCTGTTTAAAAACACAGTCTGTCCTACCTAATGACAGTTTCATAATTAATAGCTTACAACCAGGCAAGTGTTGAGGACACTGATTTAAAGATGAGGGTTAACCTCTGTTTTTATTTTGCTCACTACATAGAACTATAGCATGTGTCTGACTGGGAGCATGTCAGTGACTCATGTTAACACATATTTAATTTATTGAAAACTTAGTGAAACATGTATGTATATGAAAAATTCAAAAAAGTAGTTTAGGAGATCTTTACTGTGATGTGGTCCAAATTGTGCTGAATTAAGTGGCCATTTAAGGTAGAAAGACCAGCTAATCTAATCACTCAGCAGGATGGGCATCTAAGACCTGTCCTTGCAAACTGGACCACAGCATGTGAACCACAAAACTACATACACAGTGGGGGGGGGGGTGGAAGTATTTGATCCCCTGCTGATTTTGAACATTTGTCCACTGACAAAGAAATGATCTATCATTTTAATGGTAGGTGTATTTTAACAGGGAGAGACAGAATAACAAAAACAAAAAAAACAAGAAAAACGTATGTCAAAAAAGGTTTAAATTGATTTGCAGGTCAATGAGGGAAATAAGTATTTGACCCCTTCGACTTAGTACTTGGTGGCAAAATCCTTGTTGGCAATAACAAAGGTCAGATGTTCCTTGTAGTTGGCCACCAGGTTTGCACACGTCTCAGGAGGGATTTTGTCCCACTCCTCTTTGTAGATCCTCTCCGTGGGCCTCATTCAATTGCGATTTGGCCAATTGAATAGGGGTCTAAATAAGCACATAGCATATTTTTTTAAAAATAAGTTTTTAGTTAGTGAAAACCTTGCTTTTGGATAGATGTTTACTAACTAAAAACTTCTTTAAAAAAAACATGTTTTGTGCTTATATAGAGCCCTATTCAATTGGCCAAATTGCAATTGAATGAGGGCCCAAGTCATTAAGGTTTTGAGGCTGAGGTTTGGCAACTCGAACCTTCAGCTCCCTCCACAGATTTTCTATGGGGTTAAGGTCTGGAGACTGGCTAGGCCACTCCATGACCTTAATGTGCTTCTTCTTGAGCCACTCCTTTGTTGCCTTGGCTGTGTGTTTTGGGTCATTGTCATGCTGGGATACCCATCCATGACCCATTTTCAATGCCCTGGCTGAGGGAAGGGGGTTCTCACTCAAGATTTGATGGTACATGGACCCGTCCCTCATCCCTTTGATGCGGTGCAGTTGTTCTGTTGCCTTAGCAGAAAAACACCCCAAAGCATAATGTTTTCACCTCCATGTTTGACGGTGGGGATGGTGTTCTTGGGGTCATAGGCAGCATTCAGTTGAGTTGATGCCAAAGAGCTCGATTTTGGTCTCATCTGACCACAACACTTTCACCCAGTTCTCCTCTGAATCATTCAGATGTTCATTGGCAAATTTCAGACAGGCCTGTACATGTGCTTTCATGAGCAGGGGGACCTTGCAGGCGCTACAGGATTTCAGTCCTTCATGGCGTAGTGTGTTACCAATTGTTTTCATGGTGACTATGGCTCCAGCTGCCTTGAGATCATTAACAAGATCCTCCCGTGTAGTTCTGGGCTGATTCCTCACCGTTCTTATGATCATTGAAACTCCACAAGGTGAGATCTTGCATGAAGCATCAGAGCGAGGGAGACTCGCAGTTATTTTGTGTTTGTTTCATTAGCGAATAATCACACCAACTGTTGTCACCTTCTCACCAAGCTGCTTGCTGATGGTCTTGTAGCCCATTCCAGCCTTGTCTAGGTCTACAATCTTGTCCCTGACATCCTTGGACAGCTCTTTGATCTTGGCCATGGTGGAGAGTTTGGAATCTGATTGATTGGTTGCTTTTGTGGACAGGTGTCTTTTATACAGGTAACAAACTGAGATTAGGAGTACTCCCTAATCTCAGCTTGTTAGCTGTATAAAAGACACCTGAGATCAATACTTATTTCCCTCACTGACCTGCAAATACATTTATAACTTTTTTGACATGCATTTTTCTTGGGTTTTGTTTTTTTGTTATTCTGTCTCTCACTGTTAAAATACACCTACCATTAATAGTGGACAAACGTTCTAAATCAGCAGGGCATCAAATACTTTCCCCCCACTGTAAAAGCCTATATCAACACCAGTCCTGTTCGACATGGACACAATCTGTATAACAAAACGTTAGCCACACAATGTAAAAAATACACACACAATAGGTATTCACTAAGGATGAGGTTCTCCAGACCCTAGACAGACCAAGCAAGGGAAATCATGATTATTATAGGGATACCCTGGGCTGGAAACAACAAAGCCCAAGTGTGTCATGTCCATCTTGGGCTGGGCCAGGAAAGACATTCCCTTTGGAGAGACAGGACTAAGATCCTTTGGGGAAGAAAGAGAAGCTTCTCCTGCATCAGGGCTGTCGTCACACAGGTTTTCCCCAAAAATGATTTTATGTCCATGACTGTTAATATTGTTAGTTGACAGACAGGTGTCTTTTTTTCTTCAACTGCAGTGATCTTTTTTAAATTGTGAAGATTGTTAGTTTTAGGAATGTTTCCATCTTGTCCATCTTGAGTACTTTTTCTGATAGCTTGAAGCCTGAGGATCAAAGGAGGAAGCGTTCTTTCAGGAGGAAGCTGAGAGGCATGCAACATAAAAAAATAACTGCAAAACCTGCTTTTGCAAAAATGTTGGTTCCTCTCTCACACATACAACCTCCACCAAAGTATCAGGCCTCCAGCAAGGCAATCATAATATGTAATAACTAATAACTAATTTTAGGATATTCATTATTTACTTGGTCAAAAGTCAATGTGAATAATAAATGTCCTATAATCAATATATGTTGGTATTAGTTTATGTTCTCAAATATATTTATGTATTCTCTGCTGTTCCTCTAAATAATTTCATGTAGTAACTAGAGTTTCACTGTGGTATATGTATCTTTCCGATTGAAGTTGTGGCAATGCATTCATGTTTAATCATTTATTTTACTTTTAAACATAGAATGTTATTAGAATAATATGTAAATGTATGGCATATTTAATGCACTTCAATTGAAATCCTCCTGTTAACAGAAGGATAGATCTTTACAGCATTGTTATTTAAAAGAAAGATTTGTAATACAGAATAATGGTGAACAGTAGGATATATGCTAATTATGCTTCCATCCTATTACAAGCCAATATTTTCATGCTCTCACCCTATGTGAAATTGCAATCTGGGTTTTAGTTTAGAAAAGACAGTGTTTTAATGCTGCATCTCACTTTTCCAATTTCCATTCTAAAACTTTTGGCTCTGGAGTATGTTATGCTTGGCTGGAGTTAAATGATTGATCCAGGCTAATTACATGGTATTCTCGTACTGTAAAATTGCATGCTCTTATAACATTTGGTTGTCAGGAAACTTTAAATCATTTTGTTAGGGCTAACCTGCTTGTTCAGACATGACCCTGTTATATATTTCTGAAGCATCTGTTAAAATCGAAGCAGACCTGCAAACGGTATTCACAACGCCAGTCGACTCAATTAAATACAATAATGAAATAAATCGGAGCCCTTTTTGGTGACCAACTGTGCAGCAATCCATATGGGATATCTAATGCAAGCATTTTTACAGCTGTCAATCATTTCAAGAAAGCATCAATCATTATGTCATACCCGACTCCCTATTTATATTCAAGTACAAAAACGATCCATACATTATATTTATTGCAAAAAAAATATAGTCAGACATGGTAAAAAAAAAATAATATGTATGATAGTCTTATCTAATTTTCTTAATTTAAACTAATTTTGTGTTGCATAGGAAATAATATTATATATTATACTTGCATTGTTTTACTTTTGACTGATTTTGACTGAAGACACAAGAATTTGAAAAAGTACTCTTACATAAAATGCTTGATATGAGCTTTTTAAAAAACAAACAAAAAAAAACATAGTAAAGTGCAATACACACCTGCCGACCGGCATAGAAAATTAGATTGCATTAAGTGTTTTTTACAAGCTATAATAATAGCTATAATAATAAGAACCAATATATTGTAAAATAAAATTAAAAAAAACAATGAATGAAATCTTCCAAATTTGTTGTGGCATGTGGTGTGTAGTATAATACAATACAATAAATCCTGTTAAAATTGTATTAAAGCAGCCCATTTCTACCTCAAAAACCAGTGGGACAATAATAGCTGGTGCATTTAAAAAAATTAACAGTTCATTAAAGGGCCATTTACCTCACTATAAGTGCTCTTCATTGTGTGAAAGAGCACAGCATTCTACGTTAAAAAGTATATATTTTTTTAAATTGCACTAATAGCTAAAAATCTAACAGCCTTAAATTGCGATTCAGTAAATTTAAAAGGGCTCTAATTAAGCCCACAGCATATTTTATTTACAGAAGTTTTTAGTTAGTGAAGACCTTGCTTTTAGATAGAAGTACATTAACTAAAATCTTCTGTAAAAAAAATTATGCTGTGTGCTTAATTAGAGCCCTTTTAAATTTACCAAATCACAATTTTATAAGGCTGTAAGGTCTTAGGTCTGTTTACAAACACACTGCTGAGTGTTCCATGTTTAACAAAATCTGCTGAGCAGTGAAGGCCCAGTGAAGACAAAGATTTATAGTTTTTCATTGAACTTCAGGAATGCAGCAGCAGATATTAACCCCCAACTATACACTAATCCCAGCAGTCCTTTATCTGCACAGATCAATTTGGGAAGGGTTATCTCTATTTCTGCTTGTGCTCTCTGCATGGAGCTGTTGCTGCAAGTCTGTCTGGGGGCAATGCCAGTGACTCATGTAGACATTTCATTTATGATTTGAAAAAGGCATCTATTTCAATAATTCAAAAAATATTTTAACATGTTTTTAGGAGAACTTTGCAGGGATGTGGTCCAAGTTGTGCTGAATTAACTTGCCTTTTAAAGCCCACCCCATCTCAAATACTTATGGAACAGAGGTTACCAATGAAACTTGTAAAAGGCATATGACTCTCCATTTTAACTTCCCGAATATAATTAAAAACAAATATAAGAAAAAAAGAATCAAAATAAAAGTATGGAATATCTTGGGTGAGACACACAGTGGTATGTTAATCAAACTGGTGTGGTTAAGAGAGGTTAAGTGGTGCTGAAAAAAGCTTATTAAGGTTAAATTGAAAAATTATCCCTGCTTACTGTTTTTTTCTAAAGAACTTATAATCAAACTGGGATAAATTCTAACTTGTTTCAAATATAGCCTCCAGTAAAATCTTTGCTAGAGGGGTTGTTAGATCTACTTTTTAACATCAACCAGGTTTAACAACAGAGTGTTAAACATGGCATTTTCTTTAATGTGTGTGTGTATGTTTGTATGGGGGGTACTCATCAAAGGCATCTAAGGGAATTAAAAAATAAAATATAAATTGTCAAGTTTATTCTATACAGCCTAACTGTAAAAAGGTATAGCGACTATAATAAATATTCCTCATATAATAACATAGAGACTGGAAATAGTAACAGTACTTAGCTCCTTCATGCTTCCATAGCCCACACACAAGCACACACTGCAAATTCTAGTTTCTTCTCCTCCTCCTGCACCTTTACACCTCATCCTCATTTCTTCTTTTTTTGTCCATATTCTCTGTAACTTCAACTGCTTCTATTTTAAATGCTTTATTTGTTTGTGTAGAGACTTTTTCTCCAGCATCTTTATGTAGACACTAACCATTCGCATTAATAGCTTTTTTTTATCCAGCATGATCAAGCCATTTTATGCACCTGCACTGTGTAAAATGCAAACTTTAACCCCAAACTCTAGCCATCACACAAATCTCTTACCAGAACCATAGTCATCTCCAATATCCCAACCCTTTTTCTCATTCCAACTCTATCCCCTGATTTAACAGTATTCTTAATAACTATAGTTACTTTACTTTAGTCCTGTCTCTCAATATTATGCATAGCTTTAACCTCAGCCCAAACCTTTAATCTTAACCCAAAACCTAGTTTTAAACACAATAGTTATATTGTAAGAGTAACAAAACTAGGCCACTAGGCCCGGGTCCTTGCACAGATACATCACTGACGCATACTGGTTGTTAGTCTATTGTTGTTAATAAACTGTTATCACTTTATCTGTATGGTATTTTAAATATCAGAAAAGGACATTCCAGTATCTTAACGACATGTCACTGGACTTCAGTAACACCCGCAAAGGTATTTTTCTTCCACTTGTTAATCAACACTAAGTCACTTTAACAATATCGCCCGCAAGTCTTCACTCTGTTCAGTTAAATGAGGCTCTAATTTTGTTCTATTTTCTTTAAATAAATCAATGCAATTCTACAACAGTGCTTGTTAAAAGGTGCTCCATGTCTTAAAAATAGTAATAATTATATATATATATATATATATATATATATATATATATATATACTATTATGCAAATAAATATTAACAGACATATATGTAGACTGAAGAGGAGGATTTTGCTTCACTGATTGTTGGGATAATCACTCAAATATGTTTCCAAATATGAAAGTTAATTGGTAATCTTAATGCATCCCTGATTTTTAATGCAACTCATTTACAGCTGCTTGGCAGAAATGCAAGAACAAGATGTATATTCGTCCACGTCTTCTTTGATATGCACAATAGCATGATAATATCTCACAGTTCCTCTTCTCACAGAACTGCTTTGCGGCTCACTCCAATGTTTAAGATCTTTGTTGTGGTATAATATTGTTACTGATCTGTGAAGTCTGAAAATCTGGCAGCAGAGGGCGTATGCTCAACTGCAAAAGAAAATGAAGCAAAATGTAGATTTAACCCAAGAATGCCATACAATCCAGTCATATTATTGGACATGATCCGTCGTTTATATGTAATTTATTATCCTTTATTTGTAACACGCCAACATATTCTGTAGTGCTCTATAACAGAATAAGTTAAATAATTGCATACAAGAATAAAAGTTGAAAATGACAACACTACATTAACATTATAAAATATTAGCATTTATGATACTGTCATTTTATTATATAATAAATATGGATTCCTAGGTATAATCTACCCCAAATATTATTGAATTTCTCAGCTCGTAAAATTACAAGTTTGGAATGTCCATTATATTAAGTTAAGCTACTATATAACTTAATAAGGTATCCACCAATATGTATTTTTCCTGAATTATATTTTTATTTTACAATCAATTATGCACTTTGTTTTCCTCACAGTGTATTATATATAATATTTTTTAATAATTAAAAAACAATGGATTTAAAAATAAATGAATTATTGAATCCATCCAATTTTTTTTATTTTCCCTAAATGTTTCTTGTATTTAAATGAAATTTAATGTTACCTGTTCGAAACATATATTTACTAAATTTATACTGTTTTATGGTTACAATTGAGAAAGTGTGTTTTAATACAAAAATATAAATGCACACATTATGGCAACATATTGTTTTCCCATTCTCATAAACACCCGCTCAGATGTAATTAATATTAAAATAACCGTATTCCTATGATAAACATGCTTGAATTTAGTTTTTACTGATTTTGGCCCTCATTCAATTGCAATTTGGCCAATTGAATAGGGCTCTAAATAAGCATATAACATATTTTTTTGAAATAAGTTTTTAGTTAGTAAACATCTATCCAAAAGCAAGGTTTTCACTAACTAAAAACATCTTTAAAAAAAAATATGTTATGTGATTATTTAGAGCCCTATTCAATTGGCCAAATCGCAATTGAATGAGGCCCTTTGTCCCTACCACTTCTACTGAAAGGTTATTCCACTTACCTACATCCCATTCTATAAAGCTCTACTTTTACAAACGTAAACCCTCACACCTACAATAATGTATTTAATAATTTAAAAATAAAAATAATAATTTACAACCAAATACTTAATTACAATTTATAAAATCAATACACAGTTTCGAGGCTTGTTTCATTTTGTGGCAGTAATACAAGTAATACGTTCCAAATTGCATTAAATATGTTTTATTCCTGGAATACATATACGCAGTTAACTATTTACTGATAATTAGTGTGATAGTTTTGTTTTTTTAAACATTAAATCTGTTTATTATGAAATACTGTTGAGAATTAGACATCCAAGTTTTATAATGGATTGTCAATTTATAGTATTGTTAAAAGGACCTCAGGACTTGCTGAAAAGATATTTATATCGGAGTTGTGTGATTCAATATAAAATTCAAATACATTTGTGCCACCTGTTGGATTTTGTCCCTAATTGCACGCAACTGTAATATAAAATAGTTTTAAACAATAATAGTTTGTATTAAACAAGATGTATTATTTGTATTTGCAACATTAATAGATTGGTGTAGTGAATCGGTTGTGTTCAGTTTGCTGCACGATTAGTATACATGTCAAAATAATATTATAAAGAAATGAGATTTGAAATTGCATTCTTATATTTTCAGCTTTTGAAATGCATATTCCTTAAGGCCAAACGAGGTAGATTTCTATAAAAACTCAATGTCACAAACTCAACTTCAATTGGAAATTCTTGTATAACAACAACATGGCTGTCAGTCAGCACTTGAGCTTGTGTGAAGGGATACTATTTTAAAAGAACAGGATAACTAAAACAAGAAAATACTGTGGACAACATCATATCATTATACAAAAATAAATCAATGTAATATTTCGAATAAATACCAAATAAAATATAATATAAATATTTGATTAAAATATTTGTACAACATATATATCTGTGCAAATGCCTACGATCTAACATTCCAATTTGCTTAAACGATCTCCGTAATCATTTATTTAAATATATTATTTTGTTTAACTGGACTTGAAAACAGAATTATTTTATGAATATAAAATAAATAATAAAAGTTCTACTTTATTAAATTTCAAATTAGGCTGCAGTGTCATCTACCATTTTGTTTTCTGCTGATCGGTTCCCAGAGGTGAGAAGAGATTTTGGATGCACATTGGGAATGTGGAAGCTATAACTACCAGTGCTTTCAGCAAACTTATTAGAAATTCTAAAAAGTAGAGAAAATGGAACCCTGCAGTAAATAAAAATGCAGATAAAAGTAAAAAAAAAAAAGGTTGTATTTATTTATTGTTTGCTTTCTAATTATTAAATTTAATTATTTAAAAGACTATTTAGAAAAAATACTATAGTGGCAAATATAAGTAAAGGGTTTAAGTGCAATAACAAATATATTTGTGGCACTACGTAATGTTAGAAGGCATTCTTCGTAGGGCAGTCTTACTAGACATCCATGATAGGGTCATTGAACACTCTATCCCTTGTGAGTGACCATCTTGTATCCCTGCCAATAACCTTTGTAACATTACCTTGAGGAATTGTATTCTGTTCTCACATTTCATACTTGTGCATATGGTGACAAAATATTTAATCTACAAACTTGCGCGAAAACATCATGAGGGCAGATGGGACCTGTGAAATATCAAAATTATGCAATATGAATTTAGAAACACTCGGAACAAAGCACTTTTATATAACAAGTATTTCTATGAACTACATCAATGTTGTCCAACGTCTAGCCAGATTTTTATCAGCATGTTAACTGGTTTATATTAGCTAGTGAGCTGAGTATAGTTATATATTTTGTATAAAATAAGTAAACATTTGGTGATTTATAAATGATATCCCAACTGTTTAAACTGTTCCAAGATTTTATTTTAATAATATCAGCTTTTGAGGAGATTTCCCATGGCATTCAGTGGACCGCAGAAACAAGCTGGCAGGCTGCATACTCCCCACAGGCTGTCACTTGGCCAGGACTGAACTGTATAAACTAGGAATGTAGCAATGGTGGGCAAGAGCAGGCCCATAAGACATTAGGAGAGAGGTAAAACCCTCTGGAAAGAATATCAACAAGCTCAGATACCCCGATGATACTAATCTGATGGCTGAAAGTAAGGAGGAACTAAATGACTTAATCATGAGGATAAAAGAAGAGAGTGCAAAAGTTGGCCTGCTGCTCAATGTTAAAAAGACAAAGATCATGGCAAACGGAAATCTCACTTCTCTGCAAATAGACTGGGAAGAGGTGGAGGCAGTGACAGATCTTATTTTCCAGGTGTAGTCAACAAAAGAGTAGAGTGTTTTTAATCTAATATTGGGGACAGTGAGAAATTAGTGCTGGTGGGATCACGGAAAGTGGTTTGGGGCTGTTGGAAAGAGGATAATTGGTATAACAGGTAAGAGATGGGTGCAAGGGACTGTCAATAGCGAGCTTTGTGATGAGCAAAGGTCAAATGCAGGAAATGTATGGAGAAATATAATAAGTCACAATAATGTTACACAGGACCTTGCTCAGGCAAATATGGCTCAGCGTCAGGCCTTTTTATAAATGGGAAGTTTTTGAGTCATTTGTTGTTATGTCGTTCAGTCGTATCTGACTCTGTGACCCTATGGAGCACAGCACTCCAGGCACATCTATAGTCCTTATCCATGTGTCATTGGCAAATATACTACAATGAGTTGTCAGTTCCTTCTTTAGTGGACTGCCATTGACTGACCTCTCTGCTATGACCTGCCCCTCTTGGGTGACACTATATGGTGTAGCTCACAGGTTCATTGAAGCACACAAGCGCCTTCACCATGACAAGGTAGCGGTCCAGAAGGGGTTTTAAGCCATAGATGGCAACAATTACCTCAGTCTTTGACATCCACTCTTTATATCCACTAGAATGACCCATTCTATAGCAACAACTTAGTGTACTGCTCTGGGTGAAAATTTGTTTTTGAGTCACCTACAGAGATGACACAGCTTGCACAAGAATTCAGGGCACAGAGACAAGAGATGAGATGATTTGAGAACAATGAGAGACACAATTAGGAATATTTAAAGGTTTTAACACATAGCATGACAATGTCTGCTTGCTGTCTAACAGCATAACACTGATAGTTTGAATCCCCTCCTCTGTGTCCATGTTCTTAACTCAAAGTGTAGTGCTGCAGGTCAAAGAAGTGTGAGGTGGCAACCGGAGCTAAGAAACTTAGGGTTCCTGACAAGTGAGTATGTAAATATTACATTGAGGGGAGTCAAATTAATTAATTAGACATAGTTAAAACATATATACAAAATAAAAAATGCCAAAAGAAGCTCATTAAGTAAATATATTGAAGTTTTTATCATATCTGAGTTTATGAATTGATCAAGAGAAGTGTCTGACAAGAAGAGGTAGTATCCAAAACATCTCCAAACCTGAGCCTTATGTAGCCCTGCTCATTGAAATGTAAACACTATGAGGGGAAAAAAAGTGAATATTCTGTGTAAAAATAAGATATGAGGAAAGAAATGTATTATTTTTTTATGCAAACATAAGCCACTTATCCACTCCACTGTGTGCTAGTCCAGTAGGCAAAAATACGATTTTGACATCAAAGGGGCATTGAAAGCATTTCTTGCTTTGTGGCATCTGAAAGAAGGCATTTGATAATGTACCTGTGTGTATTTCTTTTTTTCAAATGATGCTCTCAAAGCAGCAAAAATAGATTCAAATGTTTAACTGCTCTGGGGCTTGTCCCTGTCTGCCAATAAGCAGTAACATACCTGTCTGCTAATGACATCTAGAGATGTAGGTATGCACTATGCATTTCAATAATAAAACAGGTTTTACTTAACATTTTTCATGCATGCAAAATACCACTTTGGTGCTCTTTTAAATGAATGAAAAAAGATTTGTATGTAAGTCCCTTCCAGCCATTACTCTACAATCCTGCATGTCTCATTCTTCGAATAATGACAAATTAGGAAGAAATGTAAATTGAAAAAGAGATTCAAAACATTGTAATAACAAACTCACAAACTGCAATTTTCCTTTACATAAGTTCTGGATAATTTCTCTAGTGCGGTGGACCCAACTTCGTCCTCTATTTCACAGCTCCCGTAAGAAAAGGTAAGAGTGAAGTTAATTTGTAAAACCCTTCCGAGCTATCACATCACACTTGTAAATCATAGGGACTTCATGGTATAGGGGTTGATTTTAAGTGTCATGTGGGTCCTAAAGACCCCATGGTCAAGGGTGAAAGAAGCAAAAAAAAATTTGGGGGACAGAGTTTTAAATTATGTGTATATATATATATATATATATATATATATATATATATATATATATATATATAATGTTGTTGTTCAGTCCTTCAGTCGTGTCCAATTCTCAGTGACTATATGTCATATTGTGTCTGGTTATGCTCATCCATGTAGTTTTCTTGGCAAAGATACTGGAGTGGGTTGACAGGTCCTTCTCCAGTTGTCCGTGATTTGTCTGACCTCTCTGTTATGACCTGCCCATCTCGGATGACCCTACATGGTATATATATACGTATATGTAAAGAATGTCATCTGGCATTTGTGGGAGGGGCTTTCTCCCAAAGGTCGAATGATCGGGGTAGCGATAAGAACCATGGCCCTCAGCTATGGAATGCCCTGTCAGACAAGTGGAATAACGTGGTGAGGGGTAGTTAAGAAGTGCCGGGTGCTACCCTGCTCAGAGGGCCGGATGAGTCCTTGCGTGAAGCAAGGACTGCTGATACATCCGGGAACAGCAGCGATAGCAGATAAGGTCACTAGTGACCTTAAAGTGGTTCTCTGAGGGGAGAGAAGAACTGCTGGTAACCCTGGGATCAGCAGAGACCAAGGAGGAGGCTACTGGAGGGGAAGTGTATTAGGCGATACAGGAAAAGACACCGTCAATAGATGATAGGGCAATGAGACTGCCCTTTCGGGCAAGAAAAGGATACAGAATCTGCACAGCAGGAGGCTCTGCATTGTATTTATAGAGGTGACAGAAGTGGTGCCCGAGAAGGTCAATAAGAGAGCGTAAGGAGGGTAGAAGTTTAGTAGATTTGTGCTGCCTTGCATAGACAAGCAGGTTCAGGCCCAGATCTATAGCAGGAAAGAGTAAGGAAGTCAGGATAACTTACCTCGAAGAGATATGAACAGGTGCTGAAATGAGAGAGCTGAGGATGGCAGAGAGAGGTGAATAAACATGGACAGGCATAGTTAGACAATAGAGCTGAGAAGCATACTGCAGAACATAGAGTAAGAATGAGCATAGGTACAAACTGCTCAAGTGAGAAAAAAGGCCAAAAAATAAACGAAGGAGCAGCAGTACCCTGCATGACACAGAGCTATATGAGCTGAGGTGCAAACAGGAAAGCTGCAGAGAGCCCAGCCTAAGGAAGAGGTGGGGCTAGAGAGGGACTGACCATGTATGAAGCAGCTGAGGACCCCGCCCGCGGAAGAGGTGGAGCGAGAGAGGGACCCAAGCACGAATATATAAATATATATATATATATATATATATATAGTAGACTCACACATTGGCTCATAGGCACAGACTGGTCATAAAGGCACAAGAGGTGAGGGGAGACTACTGAGTGAGATGTTGATGAAAATGTGGGGGGGGGGGATATGTCCCCCCCCCTCCGCTTCCTACTCCCTTGCCCATGGGTATAATTTAGATTGCAATGGGGGTACATTGTTACCCCCATATTAACATGTTAAAGTTAGGTGCCATAAGGGTCCATCAGAACCCCCTTGATTTTAGATAGAGGTCCGTAAGGATTCATATGGGTTTAATGGACCCTCCTTCTCACAACACACAGGGTCCTTGAACAGCCCCTGATGGCCCCTGAGTATTGAATGGAGAATTCTGGGGGATACCAGGGCTTATAAGGGGTAGTGGGTATTAAACAGGAATCCCACGGGATAAAAAGCTCATAGCGTGTCATATGGGTCAAAACCCCCTTGCATACTTTTTTATTATTTACCACATCCCTGCCATGGGAAGGTATTTATATAGATAGATAGGATTTAGGAGGAAGCTAGTATTGTGTGTTCATGGATCCCATTGTGTAAAATGGCTATGGAGAATACTGAGATTCAAACTCAAATTAGCTTTTCTATACTCCAGTAGCCTACTGAAAGTTCTTACTGGAGCAATGGAATAGACACTTTTGTTTGGTAGACAAGTTGGTGGTTAAATTAATAACTTAAAGAAATGTATATTTAAAGGTATATTTACATATGTATAATTCAGAATACAAAAATATATATATATATATATATATATATATATATATATATATATATATATATATATATATATATATATAATATTCTAAGTTTTTTAATTGTTCCAAATATTTTAATATTTCTGTGTGAGGATAATTTCCCTGGTGGACAGTCGGCCATAGAAATCAGCTGAAGGACCTTATCCAGCCCTCAGGCAGCCAGTGACAGGCCTACTTTAGAGAATTATTTTTCCTTCCAGAATTGCAGATCTAGATTGGATGTACCCCCATCCAGTGCTTTCTTGTCTGAAAAAAAACCCAGAAAAGGCCAATCTTTTTAAACAGGACTTGCAAAACATGTTGTATTCCAGAACAAGTATGACCTAACAGTATAAACCCTCAGTATGTTTCTGGAAAAAAAAATCAGATTTTTGCATGTTGTTTCATCTTGGTTTTCCAATAATTTTCTCTTTTATTTTCGATTTCAATACATATATAACATGTCTGATTAGCATGTGATCTTTTTAATTCATCAGGTAAAAAGTAAGTTTAGCACATGAAACAAATTCAAGAAGTTAACAAAGATCCTTTGTTAAGTAAACCTAAAATTTAGAAACAACTGTCTTAAGGTGCGCAAATATTTTTCTTGGGAGACTGATTCTTCTTTATTACTAGTCCTGGATGAACTTCAAAGTTTTATTGTTTACAACAGTGGTTACCAATTCTTTTTTGTTCTGTATGATCATATTCAAAGATTAGGACTTATTATAACAATAATTGCTGGGAGGGATTTTCAAGACAATCAGTTGGAACACCTGCCATTTTGCAGTGTTATGCCATGGTTTGCTTTGGTTTCAAGCATAACAGATCATTATCAACTAAATATACTGGGGGAAGGGGGGGGGGGGATTTACTAAGCACCTCTGTTGACTGAGATTAGTTGAGAATGGGTTGTGATCTCCCCACAGGAAATAGTGCACAGTAAATACATGGATGCACATCTAAATCACTTGAGATACTTAATACATTTCTCCACTGTTTCACTGTACTTTTACCTTTAATGACGAACTGATGAGAAGAAATCAACTCATCAGCAGTTAGCCATTAAAGACATTGTGTTAATGCTACATTTGTTGTTTCTGTTTTTTTACTAAAAATTACATGAATACTCATCTATTCTTCAGAGCATGGTACTACCCTCTCTATTCTTAAGAAGGAAAGAGTGGATGAAAGGAGGGAGGAAATCAAGAGAATGCAGATCAAATATAAGTTGTGAATCCAGAAATGGTTAAGATGGAGTGAGAGAGATACGTGAATGGAGATTAGGAGTAAGAAAGAGTAACGGTTAATTGAATAAAAAGATAGTGGAATAAAGGAGGTAAAAAGTGATGGCATGGAGGAGACAGATGAGAATGAGGTGGGTACAGAAAAATGCGTGGTATGGAAAGTGAATGGATGAGAGTGGAAAAAACATGAGTGTGAAAGATGAGACTAGAAAAGAGACTATTGTAATGCAGGAAAGTAGATGAGACAGAGGAGAGTAGATACAAGAAAAAAATTATGGCAGAGAGAGAGGAATGTGATTTCGAAAAATACATCATAGGTGTAGTATGGAAAGGGAATAAATGAGATTGGAAAAAAGATGGATGTCATAGTTGAGGTCATAAAAGACAAGAATGAGTTGGCGGATTGGTGGAATGAGTGGAATGGAATGGAGAAGACCTGAACAGGAAAGAATAAAATGTTAGATGTAGGAGAGTGAAGGACAAGGGATGTGATAGATGAGATGGATAAGTCAAACGAGAGTAGAAAGGGAGGATGAGATGAAAAAGGAGTGGCAAAGGCAGTGATGAAAGTTGAAAAGGGAGTGATAGGACGAAGGAGAGGAGAAGTTTGAAATTAGCTTAGTGTGAAACAGATAATGAAAAAATTAAGAAGAAAATAATTAATGGGGAAAAGTAAAAATATGGCTGATATGGCTTTCAATAAATGAGAATTGTAGAGTAAAAAATGTAATGAGTGAGAAATTACTGAGAAAATTGAGAAATGTATAAGAAATGGGTTAGAATTAATGGAGACAGAGATTAGTGACAGGGAAAAAGACAAGAAAAAAAAAAAAAAGAGATGCGTACAAAGTGTACTTACTATTTCTATGAACATGTCAGTACAGACCTAAGAACAGTGTGTTTTTGTTCATCCCTCTTCAAGGTCACATTGATGCCAAATTAGAAAATATGTTGTCAACAACACTGTCTTACTAATTGTACCACATTGCATAAATAAAACCCAGCCTAGTTAATTGCCAGACACGTTAAATAACAAAATATAATTTTTAGGAGGGACATGACTTTATAGGGTTAATAAACAAGCTAGAAACACATACCGATTCTTTGTGGTATGTGTATAGCACCTATAAATTGTATCACTTGGATCGAGATTCCTGTCTGGGTGTAGGTTTAACTGGCTTGCATTGTTGAGGCTACTCACACTAAACTAACAGAGTATTCTTTCCAAGACTATTTATTGATTTTGGATGTCTTGGATGGTTACGTGGAAATGTCAGTCTGGGAAGGCATCTTGTATTCTTAAATGTATTTCTGCAAAACAGAGATTAGCAACTCAAAAGTAGAATGACCAACAATTAATAGATGTCAAATTTATTTTATTGATAATATATTCATAAATTGAGTTTGAAAACACAATGGCATATAATCCCTAATGGTTCTTATTAGATAGCTTGTCTTCCTATGGTCTCCTAAGAACTTATTTTGCATGCCCCTAAAAATTTTTTTTTTTATAGATTTTGACAAATCATCTACATAGAATACCATAAAGCAGGGGCGGGCAAGTTCGGTTCTGGAGGGCCACATACATGCCTGGATTTGATGATATCTCTACTGTGCACAGGTGAGTCAATAAACTTCTTTCAGTACCACCATTTCTCATCTGAACATTAGAAGAAGACAAGTTGGTCAAGTTGTATATGTAGGATGTTTCCAGGGTATCCAGCAGGGTGTTTGATGATAATTTAAATGCCATGTTAAATGTTTGTGGCTATGCTAAACGGCTTACAAAATCAGGTTCTTAGTGGCATTAAAAATGCATAGTAATTTGGTCTAAATAAAGAAAAATGTTGGTTGAATATTGAAGATAGTTTTTAATTAGATAATCTATGATTGTTGCTTGGTTTTTATTGTGTTTGAAAAAAAACATCCCCTAATTGATTTAAGGGGTGCGTAGACTTTGGTGACTCAGAATCTATTTTTCACTATTCATATTAACATGATCTACCACCATACCAACAGTGTATTAACCTCCTAAACAGTAATCCTGAGCGTGACGGGGTTAATTTTAAGTACCAAAATCGGTAACCCCCGAGCCATGCTCAGGGTTTCTGCATGGAGGATCTGGAGGGGGCCCAGTGCTGCCATATTTGCCTGGGCCCCCCAGCTCACCATTCTTCCTCCTCATCCCTCCTTCCCCCTGATCATCCTCCTCCTCTTTCCCGTTCTCATCCTCCTTCCCCAGTTATCATCCTCCTCTTTCCCCCCTTACAATCCTCCTCCTTTCCCCCCTATGATCCTCCTCCTCACTTCCCACTGATCATCCTCCTCACTTCCCCCTCTCTCCTTACTTGTAATCAGATGAGCTGCCTGCTCATCTCTCCCCACGCAGCCTGTCTTCCGGCAGTGAAGTGACCGGTATATGCTAATGATAAGCGGGATAAGGGGGAAAGGGTGGTATGATTATGTCAGTATTTTTTTATGTACCGCTTTAACATTCTAAATACTGACATAATCATACCACCAGGAAGGTTAGCAGTAGCATTCAAGCAAGTATGAAAAATCAAGTACATACCAAACATAACAATATTTGCAACTGTGTACGGACATAAAACATTTTTTGGAAAAATCTTAATTTTTAAAGACTTTGCTTATGAGTACAGGAATCTACTTTGGGTTTGTTACATTACTTCATTAGAGCTGAATAATGGGGGTGGGGGGGCTTGGCTATCAATGGAGAAAGAGGTAGGGGAGGAGGGAAGAGAGAGATTTTGTTGAGATTATTGGTTAAGAATGAAATTGACACCACACCACTTCTTCCTCATTGGACCGGAAGCAGGCTCTGGAAATGCAGCCGTATCTCTCCAGAAATGTAAATGTATTCACACATACTCATCTTCCACTTATGTGTCACAGATTCCACCAGGGCCCAAAAAAGGCATCACATTTTTGTTTCTAATTAAAAACTGATTAATTATGATCTTTATGACTCAACATTTTTACACAAATATTTTTTTTCATTGTACAGTGGTCCTTGGATGAGAAAACCACATCTATTCCCCATTGTAATCCAACTCCTAATAAAAGGCTAATCAGAAGCAACTCCAACTAAACATATTCAAGTAGCAGAGCACAGCCCAGGTGAGGCCGGTACCCTTTTGCGTGAAGCACGCCTAGGCAACTGAGTGGTTTACCTAGATATAAATCAAGAATTGACCATGATGGTGATTAGTGAATTTGATAGAATGATGTAACTACATCATTTTACAGGTTGTTTTTAATATTTACAAAAAAAAGTGGTGACCATTTTATACTGCTTATTCATCTAGAAGATGTCTGAAACTTCTAAATCGATGTGGCTTTTCTGTGTATTACTTGAGGTCAATAACAAAGTGGCGCATCTTACAAATAACCTGTAAAAGGCGTTGCAAATAGTAATTTCTACGAGATTCACTTGTATAAGTATGTAAATATTCATACTGTTATTGTTTTCTTTTTGTTGCTATTGCAGATGATAGTGTATTTATTTTAATAATATAGTCACATACTTTATATAATAGCTTTGTATTTTTTACGTTGTAACTTCGCCAAGCAGGCTATGCAAGCCAAATAATTAGCTTTGGGTTTGTCTAAATGAAAATTTGTTTCCTGTGTCTCATATAAAAGACAAAAGAACACTATACCTTTGTGTGATTAGTTAAAACCTCCCAAGAATGCTATAATACTTACTCTGTTCTACATGAGTAATATATTATTGTTTCTGTAATTGCTGTCACCTTTGGTATATTAGCACAGGAACGTGAAATTTGTATATTAAAATGTTAAAATTATCGCCAAGATTTTTTTTTTATGATTTTGTAATTTTCTAACTATAAAAGTAGACAATAAAGCAAGAGACATAAATAACTAACTGTGCAACATTTTTAAATATATACAAATAAATAATTAAATAAATAAATATGACCATACAGGGATGTATAAAAAATCAATAACCATTCACAATCACAAGCATCACTGCTTTTTCTTTAGAATCCCACTAGCTTTACTGACAGTAGTATTGTGTCATTAAAGGATTGATGAGAAGGAACCATTAAAAAAAACTCAATGGAAGTATAACAATAAAATGCTTGGTAGTATACCCTAAAGGTCTTCAAAAATATTTACCATAGTTTATTTTCACTAGAGAATCAATATATTGCTCAGATATTTTCCACTGTTTAAATGGTATCAAATGGTAACTCGAAATGGCCAACAGGAACCTCATCTCTAAAAGCCAATACAATTGTTGATTTCATTTGTTGACATCTCCTATTAGATTTATTAAATAACCTGTAACTTGATACTTTATACAAGATTGGTTTTAATCCTGAAAATGTATTTATTTAATGGTGTAGAATGATATATATATATATATATATATATATATATATATATATATATGTATATATATATATATATATATATATATATATATATATATATATATATATATATATATATATATATATATATATATATAGAGTGGATATAAAAAGTCTACACACCCCTGTTAAAATGTCACGTTTCTGTGATGTAAAAAAATTAAACAAATCATTTCAGAACTTTTTCCACCTTTAATGTGACCTATAAACTGTACAACTCAATTGAAAAACAAACTGAAATCTTTTAGGTAGAGGGAAGAAAAAATATAAAAATAAAATAATATGGTTGCATAAGTATGCACACCCTTGATCTAATATTTTGTTAAAGCACCTTTTGATTTTATTACAGCACTCAGTCTTTTTGGGTATGAGTCTATCAGCATGGCACATTTTGACTTGGCAAGATTTGCCCACTCTTCTTTGCAACAACACTCCAAATCTGTCAGAATGCGAGGGCATCTCCTGTGCACAGCCCTCTACAGATCACCCCACAGATTTTCAATCGGATTCAGGTCTGGGCTCTGGCTGGGCCATTCCAAAACTTTAATCTTCTTCTGGTGAAGCCATTCCTTTGTTGATTTGGATGTATGCTTTGGATTGTTGTCATGCTGAAAGATGAAGTTCCTCTTCATGTTCAGCTTTCTAGCAGAAGCCTGAAGGTTTTGTGCCAATATTGACTGGTATTTGGAACTGTTCATAATTCCCTCTATCTTAACTAAGGCCCCAGTTCATTCTGAAGAAAAACAGCCCCAAAGCATGATGCTGCCACCACCATGCTTCACAGTGGGTATGGTGTTCTTTTGGTGATGTGCAGTGTTGTTTTTGCTCCAAACATATCTTTTGGAATTATGGTCTGATGAAACCAAGGTTGAAGGTCATAACACCTTTTCCCACAGAATGTGTTTTTGCAAAATGTAGCCTGGGTTGGATGTTTTTCTTCGTAATAAAAGGCTTTCGTCTTGCCACTCTACCCCATAGCCCAGACATATGAAGAATACGGGAGATTGTTGCCAGATATTCCTGCAGCTCCTTTAATGTTGCTGTAGGCCTCTTGGTAGCCTCCCAGACCAGTTTTCTTCTCGTCTTTTCATCAATTTTGGAGGGAGCTCCAGTTCTTGGTAATGTCACTGTTGTGCCATATTTTCTCCACTGGTTGATGACTGTCTTCACTGTGTTCCATGGTATATCTAATGCCTTGGAAATTCTTTTGTACCCTTCTCCTGACTGATACCTTTTAACAATGAGATTCCTCTGATGCTTTGGAAGCTCTCTGTGGACCATGGCTTTTGATGTGGGATGTGACTAAGAAACTTTCAGGAAAGACCAACTAGAGCAGCTGAACTTTATTTGGGGTTAATCAGAGGCACTTTAAATGATGGCAGGTGTATGCTGACTCCTATTTAACATGATTTGGAATGTGATTGCTTAATTCTGAACACAGCTACATCCCCAGTTATAAGAGGGTGTGCAGACTTATGCAACCAATTTTTTCTTTTTTTTTTTCTTCCCTCGACCTAAAATATTTCAGTTTGTTTTTCAATTGAGTTGTACAGTTCATAGGTCACATTAAAGGTGAAAAAAGTTCTGAAATTATTGATCTTTGTCTAAATTTTTTTATAGCACAGAAACCTGACATTTTAACAGGGGTGTGTAGACTTTTTATATCCACTGCATATACAGTATGTATTAGTGCAATAATGGGCGTAGAAGCCCCCCAAAAATTGGGGGGTATAATTCAGCGCTACACATAGGACAGGAAGCAGGTGCGGATCTACCGCTGATGTACCTGGTGCAAGGGACTGGGGCCCTGCTTTGGGGGAGTGGGGGCATTATTGCAGTGCCCCACAAATTTTGTTTTGTTCTGCTTAAATTCTAAATGCCCCTAACCCGCCGAATATAATTAAAAATTATGTTTATTTATAGATAAAATAAATTATGAGTCAAAGTTTTCATGGGAAAGACATACTGCTCCATATCGCCAAATCTGGTAATGCATGATTACGTTTAATTTTGCTGTTTCTTGTGTCTCCCCCCATCCCGCCCAGTTTCTATGACCCTGAGTGCAATAATGCAATGATATATACTTCATATGCAACAGGACATCTTCCTTAGTGAGTTTATTTCAGTGTTGAATAAAGTCTAAATAAACTGAAATTCTGATGCAAAAAGGCATAATTATGGTCGTTATTAAATAGGATTTGATAAAAAAATTGAATTCCGAATTTGCTAAACTATTGACATATTTGACTTTTTGTTATCTTATGATATTTAAACTTATAACATTATCTGATTTGCATGTTGCCTCCTCTGAAATATTTTATAATATGTAATACGAAGTAGGTGAGGAAGATGCCTTGGTGTCTAGTGAGAGCAAGCAGATCACAGCATGTATTGGCATGCTATGATTGCTTCTGCTCTCTCTCCTGCTGTCTCCAGTATTTCATTTTCTTGCCGGCTGTCACTTAATATTGAAAGTCGGGTGTCCTGGTGACATTACATGATCTTGCAAGATCAATGATGTTACTAATATCTATCTATCTATCTATCTATCTATCTATCTATCTATCTATCTATCTATCTACTGTCCGCAGCCTTTCCCCTAGCTGAGCTAGTCATTGCAATTGGCATTTTATTACAAGATCAGCTCATCATTACCACTTAGTGGTTAAAGGACCACTGATATTCTCATACAATAAGATTTTGTTGGTTCATTTAATTTGTGTATGTATAGCCATATACAGTGCCTTACAAAATAATTCACCCCCTTGGCAGTTTTGTTGCCTCACAACCTGGAATTAACATGGATTTTTTGAGGATTTGCATCATTTAATTTACAGAACATGCCCACAACTTTGAAGATGTTATTTTGTTTTGATTTTGTGAAGCAAACAACAAATAGGACAAAATAACAGAAAAAGTCAATGGGCCTCATTCTATTATCGGCCGTAAATCGTCCGTAAGGCTGCGATTCCTTGCGGGGGTTCAGTTAACTCGCGATTCTATTATACGGCCCCGCAAGGATCTCCTCTTACGGCCGGCCGCATATCTTGAAACCGGCCGTAAGCTCTGAAATCTAAAAACTCAAAAATAAATTCAAGCCTGCACTGTACAGCTCTGTAAATGCTAGGGATCATATTGGGGGATATGAGGATTAAGAGTAACCCACTCTCAAGCTTGCACATCAGCCCAAACCCGAGTTCAAATTAACTCTTTATTTTCCGGCGGCGGCGTGGGCATGTCTGAGGTGCTCCAAGCACTCTGGACTTTTTACATGTATATTTTACGTATATTAAAAAAAAATTATTTTACGGATTTGAGTATAGGGTAATTATGTGCTATTTTTGCTAACACCGAATATCACTTTATAGACTCTGCAAAGTGCAGGATGGCTTTATTTGGGCTATTTTATGTGCTTAATTGGTGCTAGCGGGACCTCTTTCCTGCAAGTAAGCTGCGGCTTGCTTTTAGCCTTGCAGAGAGGGTTCCCGGAGCAATTGAATTGCAAATAGGAATTTCTTACGGCCGATTTCCTTGTGGCCGTTTTAGATCAAAGGATTTCCTCCGGCGCGAGCGGCCGCAAGAGATAGCAAGGCACCGGCCGCAAGCCTGCCGGAATCCCCAGCCGGAGGGGAATAGAATAGCCGGAAAGCTTATGGCCGGTCCTTGCGGCCCCGCAGCGGCTGCGGCCGATAATAGAATGAGGCCCAATGTGTATAACTATTCACCCCCCTAAAGACAATACTTTGTAGAGCCACCTTTTGCGGCAATCACAGCTCCAAGTCCCTTTGGATAATTTTCTATGAGCTTGCCACACCTTACCACTGGGATTTTTGCCCATTCCTCCTTGCAAAACTGCTCCAGCTCCTTCAAGTTGGATGGTTTGCGCTTATGAACAGCAATCTTTAAGATTTTCTATGGGATTAAGGTCTAGTTTTTGACTAGGCTATTCCAACACATTTACATGTTTCCCCTTAAACCACTCAAGTGTTGTTTTAGCAGTGTGTTTGGGGTCATTGTCCGGCTGGAAGGTGAACCTACATCCTAGCCTCAAATCACGCACAGAGTGGTACAGGTTTTGCTCAAGAATATCCCTGTATTTAGCACCATCAATCCTTCCCTCAACTCTGACCAGTTTCCCGGCTGCTGAAAAACATCCCCACAGCATGATGCTGCCCCCACCATGTTTCACTGTGGGGATGGTGTTCTTTGGGTGATGTGATGTGTTGGGTTTGCGCCAGAGTGTTTTCTTTGATGCAGGAAAAGTTTAATTTTAGACCAGAGCACCTTCCTCCATACATTTGGGAGTCTCCCACGTGCCTTTTTGCAAACTCAAAACATGCCATTTTGTTTTTTGCTGAAAGTAATGGCTTTCTTCTGGCCACTCTGCCATAAAGCCCAACTCTATGGAGCATACGGCTTATTGTCGTCCTATGTACAGAAACTCCAGTCTCCGCTGTGGAACTCTGCAGCTCCTCCAAGGTTACCTTAGGTCTCTGTGCTGCCTCTCTGATTAATGCCCTCCTTGCCCGGTCCATGAGTTTTGGTGAGCGGCCGTCTCTTGGCAGGTTTGCTGTTGTGCCATGTCCTTTCCATTTGGTTATGATAGATTTGATGGTACTCCTGGGGATCATCAAAGATTTTAATATTTTTTTAATAATTTAACCCTGACTTGTACTTCTCAACAACATTGTCCCTTACTTGTTTGGCGAGTTCCTTGGTCTTGATGGCAGTGTTTGGTTAGTGGTGCCTCTTGCTTAGGTGTTGCAGCCTCTGGGACCTTTCAAAAAAGGTGTGTATATGTAATGTCAGATCATGTGACACTTAGATTGCACACAGGTGGACATAATTTCACTAGTTATGTGACTTCTGACTTGTACCAGAACTTTGTATGGGCTTCATAGCAAAGGGGGTGAATACATACGCACATACCAATTTGTTTCTATTTCTAAAAAATAATTTTATGTATATATTTTTCTCATTTCACTTCACCAACTTAGACTATTGTGTTCTGATCCATCACATAAAATTTCCGATTAACAAAACATTGAACTTAAGGCTGTAATGTAACAAAATAGGTAAAAAGTCAAGGGGGGTGAATACTTTTGCAAGACACTGTATATACTGTTTGAAATGGTTATGGATTGCAAGAGCGAAGCCTTTGTTGGGCACATTTGCATATCCCTATCAAGGTTCCCAGAATGCAGTGTAATAACTGTATTTCTTGGAATTCTGGGCATGAAACAAGCTTTTTAACTTGTTTTAGATGTTCAAATGAGAACATAATTGTACTATTTATTATATATATACTAGCTACTTGCCCTTCAAAAATTACGGGATTAAAATTGTAAGGCTGGCAATGCTGTTTGCCACACAATGTGAGGCTTTTGCTCCTCTGAGCACCTTCGGCGCTCATCGCAAGGCCTGCTCTGATGATGATCCCGTGGATCATAATGAGCGCCTTGCGGTGCACATTGTGAGACTCGCAATGAGCGCCTTTGGCGCTCATCTCATGGCTCACATTGAGCGCCTTCAGAGCTCATGGCGAGCCTTTCCTCCCACCTACTGTAGGGGCCGCTCGTTGCAGGTTTCGTTAACCTGCAAGTTTTGAGCTTGAGAATGCCATGTGTCTCTTTGCAGCATCTCCCCCTGTCCCTTCCCTGTGTGTTTGTCCTCTGTATGTATGCTGAATGTTTACGTGTTACGTGCTGAAGGCCTTTTGTTTTATTTTTAAAGTCCTGCATGCCTGCCATCATTGGTGTAAGTGTTAATGTCTTTGCCATCGTGTATTTTCTAAATCCCGCATGCTCAGTCTCGTTTTCATCCAGTTTCTGAATTTTTTACGTTTTTCGTCCGCCGATTATGTATTTGCAAAAACTCACACATATGGCAAAATCGCTTGCAACCTCACTCCCAGGCTTCATGATTCTCCACCCTGTGCTGTCTGTGAGTGTGTTATTATATTTGTTAAATTATTGTTTTGTTTTTTAGGGTTTTTAGATTTACACTCTCGGTTCGCAGTTGCGACCCTCACAATGCAGCCTAAGTCCTGCACCGTACACGGCTTGCCACGCTTCTCGAGGCTTTGCAGTTGAGCACCTTCGTCGCTCATCCAGCCTAAGTTCTGCGCCGTACATGGCTCACCTCGCTTCGCAAGGCTTCGCAGAGCCTAAGTCCTGCGCCTACACAGCTCGCCTTGGTCTCTAAGGTCTCTAACATCCACCAGCTCCGTGATGTCATCATGGAGGAGTGGAAGAGGACTCCAGTGGCAACCTGTGAAGCTCTTGTGAACTCCATGCCCATGAGGGTTAAGGCAGTGCTGAAAAATAATGGTGGCCAAACAAAATATTGACACTTTGGACCCAATTTGAACACTCCCACTTAGGGATGTACTCACTTTTGTTGCCATTAGTTTAGACATTAATGGCTGTGTCTTGAGTTATTTTGAGAGGACAGCAAATTGACACTGTTATACAGGCTGTACACTTACTGCTTTACATTGTAGCAGAGTGTCATTTCTTCAGTGTTGTCACATGAAAAGATATAATGAAATATTTACAAAAATGTGAGGGGTGTACTCACTTTTGTGAGATACTGTATATATATCACTAATATAGTTTCCGTATGTGTCTAACGCTGGCCGCCCATGCGCACATACAGAAACTATATTACATAGACTGCTGTGTGCAGCTTGTGCGCGCACAGGAGGGTGGAGGGAGATATGGGAGGGAGACAGACACAGGGGAGGGAGAGACAGAAGGAGGGAGACAGGGTGGGGGTGGGAGAAAGATGGGGTGGGAGATGGGGAGAGGCAGGGGAGAGAGAAAGGGGGAGAGGGTGGGAGAGAAACATGGGCGGTGAGATAGGAGAGAGACATTGGGGGAGAGAGACCTGGGAACAGAGAGAATGGAGGGGAGAGTGAAGGAGGGGAGGGGGGAAGAGCGAAGACTAAGTAGAGGGAAAGAAAGAAGAAGGCGGAGAGAGAAGGAGGGATGGAGAGACAGAAGGAGGGACAGAGAAGGAGGGAGGGAGAAACAGAAGGAGAGAGAGAGAATGAGGGAGTGAAAGATAGGGCACAGAGAGAGAGTGGGCATAAAGACAGAGAGACAGTGCACAGGGAAAGGGAGAGAGCGTACAGAGAGAGAGAGGGCGAATAGAGAGAGAGAGGGGAGAGGACCCTCAGGGAGAAAGACAGAGCAGATGATAAATTACGCAGTCATTTATGACGGGCAAACTGCTAGTATATGCTGTATATATATGTGGGTGTGTGTGTACATATATATGTGTTGTATGGATTAATATTTTGTTTGTTGGGATCAGTACACGGAGCAATAAACCCCTCAGACGTGGAGCAGTCTGCGAGCAGTCATTCACAAGTTTAAACACAAAGATATTTGATTTTATTTCTCAGTAAAAAAAAGCACCTATTACAAAAAATTCAAAAAGTATTTTAACATGCTTTTGGGAGATTTTAACAGCGATGTGGTCCAATTTGTGCTAAATTCAGTGGCCCTTTAACAATACATTTATTTATGATAGAATGTCTTTACTGACTTTAAGAAAAATCTAATTTGAAAGATAATTTTCCATTTTAAGGGTTGATAATATATATCAATGTTAACAGCATATTACAATATAAATTATAGTAAAAATCTGTTGATACTGCTTGGGTAAAATTACAGCTAGACAAAGTGTTTCAGTAAACTAATGCACTTAATTTGTTATGTATTTAGTTTTTGTTTAGTTTTTTCCAAATTGAGACATTTCAAGGGTTTACTTGAGTAGGATAAATTATTTTTGCATTTCTACTATGGAATAATGGTAATACATTTATTCTTTACAAATGTCTATATTGATTGGCACTATATTAAAATATTTTTTTGTAGCAGGCAAATGACTTCTAAAACAGAACTACAACTATAATTACTTTAATTATAGGCTTTATTTGGACATTCTGCCAAGATGCTTATAAGTTTGTATAACTTTTCATGTTTCCTCTGGAGCAGCTGCTTTTAACGTATATAGGATTGGCACAGTAGCTCATGTTAAACACTCACCTGTAGGAGAGTTACAATCTTGGCTCTTATCTTACTACAAGGCGTGTATCATGTTAAACGTAGCTTGTTGGAACATATCCCTATAGAAGCTGCTGTTAAGCTTATTTTTGACAAGTTGACATGTTTTTGTTATTTTGACTAAACTTACATTCTTTGCTTTTCTTATGCTGAACCCATAACACATAAAAAGTCTATACACACATATTTGCTCATTTAAAATTATCAATTGAGGTACTTGATGTAAACAAAATGCAGAATATAACACATTATGGTAATCTTATAATCAAATTATGCTACTGAATTAAAGAAGCAGAAATACTGATATACCACCTTAGTTTTTTTTTCAATTCTGGATGCTGGATTTTCATCTATGGTGACCATAACAATGATTCCTCAAGGTCCCCCCAAAATATTCATACCCAAAATATACATATATGTCTTTTAATACTAAAACTTCTGGATCGCTACCTTGTCATGGTGAAGTGGCATGTGTACTTCAATGAAACTGCAAGCTATGCCATGTATGGTCACCCAAAATGAGATTCTATGCACTTTTCAATTTTTTTAAAGAAAGTCTATCATTATAAATATGAAAATATTTTCCAAATCTATCTGCAGAAAAATGTAAACAAAGTTTTAATTTGTTTGTAAGTATGACATCTGATTATTCTACAAAAAATAATTAATTTAGATAATTAGTTTTAGGAAATGAGACCAAATGAAAAACAGAATGATTATGATTGAAAACACAGACCACAACAAACTGTGAGGTACATACAGTATATCTACTTAAAGTCTGTATCAGTATCACAGAGAAAGAGTGGTACCAGGTAAGCCTTAAATTCACAATATGTAATTGCTAAATTAAGACAAATACAATTACAAAACCTTTATAATTGATTATAGGCTTGTTATAAGCATCCAAATCGATATTAAACTTAATAAATAACTTCTAACATAGTATAGCCCTTCTGGATCACTACCTTGTTGTGGTGAAGGGGCTTGTGTACCTCAATGACGCTGTGAGCTATACCATGTAGGGTCACCAAAGATGGGCAGGTCATAGCAGATAGGTCAGACAAATTGTGGTACACTGGAGGAGAAACTGGCAACCGACTCCATTATCTTTGCCATGAAAACCTTATGGATTAGCACCACCAGATACAAGATGTGCCTGGTGTACATAGGGTCACTGAGAGTTGTGTACTGTGGTCCATAGGGTCAGTGAGAGTTGGACATGACTGAACGACCAAACAAACAATTAAAATGTATATCAATTAGCACTACCAAAGCAAATTTGCAGAGAGAGTTTAAAGGGAAATGGAGGTGTCCTTTCCAAACAACTGCTACAAAGGACTGTCTTCTATAGGTCAGGCATACAATGTTTGTATCATACTAGACGTACTAGCCAATGAAATCTGTCTCAGCAGTATTTTAGTAGCATGCTGAAGAGACATACCCTTTGATTGGCTAGAACATCTAGTATTCTGTTCTTGTAGTTAATACTATTATTTTAAAAATGATACTACAACTGCCAGAATCCATTTCAGAGAAGAAATATGGGGATGAACATCAAAACTCACCCAATCGCATCAATTGTAAATCACTGGCCATTTTTCTTTCTGCAGTGTTAGTGTATTAGGTTGGAAAGAAAAATTAATCTCATAAAAGTTTTGCAGAGTTCGCTGAGGCTGAGATATTTTTTTTATTTGAAAGTATTGATGTTGTGATCTCAACAAACAGCTTCAAAGATCCTGGTCATAAATTTTGGAGGATTAAAATTTGGTTTAGAAGGACAAAAAAATACAAACTTTCCATTAGAAATACAGTAGACTCTCAGTTATCTGGCACCTCCAGGGATTGGTACATGCCAGATAAATGTAATTTCTGGTTTCTTTAGAGTTACATATAAAAGAAGCCTAGATTAGCTGCACATAGGATGCTCTACTAAGTATATTTGTCAGTGAGGAATGTTCTAGCAGCAGCAGCTTTCACTCCTCACTTACACACAGGTAGGATCAGCTGGAAGGTGCGGTGCAGAACCCAGGAAAGTTACGCCAACACTGTGCTGTCACTCATGCCAGTCTGCTTCCAGGTAAAACTGAGTTGCAGAGACGTACAGAGGATGAAATCTGGGTGCCTGTAAGCATTTTGTAGCATGATAACCCGGCTCCTGGTATTTGTTGAGCCCTGTAAAATATAATTTTAAGTACAGTATTCCATTTTATGTCTGGATGCTTGAGTGTTCTGGTTAACTGAAAGTCTACTGTATACTGAAAGAAACCTTTTGGGTTGCAAAACACACCAAAATAACAATTGTGAATTTTTATACACTGGATAAGAGTTAAAGAATACATTATATAAGTGTAAATTAGCCATATCAATAATGTTACTAATGGAAATGTTATGAAATTAGTGCATTTTTTATAGTACAAAAATATTATTACTTTTTTTTCTATTGGTCATTTTATTGATTCACACCAACTTACAAAATACGTTTTACATTTACTCTATATATATGTTCTCTATACTTATAATATTTGGCTATGGTATATTTTTTTTAAATATTCTTGTAGGCAACAAAACCTACGATATATATCATCAATAAATCTTCATTAATTTACTAAAAAGCTCCAAAGTGTTTTTTAATTAGTTATGTTTTTAAAATGATTTATGAATGTACTTATCACAGTGAATGACTCAAACATGCAGTAAATATTTTCAGTTATATTTAGCTTAGTATAATTTATATTTTATTCTTAATTTATGTATATTTTATAACTTCTATGTAAATATATTGATTTTGCCAACTAAACGTATAGCAAGCAGGGTCTGTGGAGAACGCATTCAACTTCACATCTTAAAAAAGTGTGTATTTTCTTTGAATTTTGATGGCATTCCTTCAGTAATAGAAAATAATCCTGGTATTTAGCCAAAAACACAAAGATAGGACACTTAAATACAAATGAGTGTTTACTTTTTTAGAATAAAGTATAAATAATATACCTCAATATTTTTGTAAATAGGATCTTTCTATTTTTTAAATAGAAAATATTGGAATTCTAAAGCAATTATGTGGGGGGGTCTACATTTAAATAGAATATTTGTCAAGCTCTTATTGACTTGAAAGTCCTGCATAAAATAAATTTAAAGAAAAAGCGACAAAAAAATCATTAACAATAAGTTAAAGATCAGAAACATATTTAAAGAAATTGTGTGAAGTGTGAACTGCCTTTTTCACTGTGGTACTTATCAAAAACAATATATATAATGAGGTATTTTGTTATATTAAGAAAATGGAAATGAGATTCTATGCACTTTTCAATTTTTTTAAAGAAAGTCTATCATTATAAATATGAAAATATTTTCCAAATCTATCTGCAGAAAAATGTAAACAAAGTTTTAATTTGTTTGTAAGTATGACATCTGATTATTCTACAAAAAATAATTAATTTAGATAATTAGTTTTAGGAAATGAGACCAAATGAAAAACAGAATGATTATGATTGAAAACACAGACCACAACAAACTGTGAGGTACATACAGTATATCTACTTAAAGTCTGTATCAGTATCACAGAGAAAGAGTGGTACCAGGTAAGCCTTAAATTCACAATATGTAATTGCTAAATTAAGACAAATACAATTACAAAACCTTTATAATTGATTATAGGCTTGTTATAAGCATCCAAATCGATATTAAACTTAATAAATAACTTCTAACATAGTATAGCCCTTCTGGATCACTACCTTGTTGTGGTGAAGGGGCTTGTGTACCTCAATGACGCTGTGAGCTATACCATGTAGGGTCACCAAAGATGGGCAGGTCATAGCAGAGAGGAGATAAATTGTGGTCCACTGGAGGAGGAACTGGCAACCCACTCCAGTATCTTTGTCATGAAACCTTATGGATAAGTGCAACCAGAAACACAGATGTGCCTGGCGTCCATATGGTCACTGAGAGTCTGGCATGACTGAAGGACTGAACAATAACAACAACAACATAGTATAATTATTTTTACTCATAATCAATAGTTAAAATCCTTTTTGTTTCAAACAATATAAACTGAACAAACTTGAGGCCCATACATTTACAATAAATTAACGTGATTTTTACAAGCCCTTTTAAATCTTGATTTATAAACTATTTTAAAGGATTTAGATTTTTGTATAGAAAATAAAGGAACTAGAGTAGTTTATGGATGGATGGTTACTCTTAAAGAGCTAGTAACAACTAATGTCCCATATCACATGCAATCTTCCCTCATATGGCAAAATACATTGCTAATCCTTGGGAAGCTTGAAAACATGTGTGTTATTATATATAGCTCAAAAAAGTGTAATTAAAACCAATTTAAAAAAAAGCGCACCATTAGTACTCATATGGTTATAAAAAAAGAAAAAAAAAGTAATTATATAGGGAGTACATATAATAATAAATATCTTATATGCAAGTAGTTAAATACACCACTCCTTATTGCCTTAGACTACTGTGTGTCACTATTTTAAAGGATACCATTTAAGAAAAAGTGGTTACAAAAAGCATTCCAATAATGCTGGATTCTTATGAAACACTAAAACCTGCAATGATGCCACTGCAGGATTACGGACTACACATTTGTTGTGAGTTTGCCATGGAAAGATTGGACTAGTCATTTTACAAGTACTTTTTAAAGGGCCACTAATAAAAGCTGCACACATTTCAAAACTCATTATTAATTTAGATATGTTCTTAAAATTGTGGACACCATAAAAGTACATAAATTTCTTTAAATAAAAACCCTATCAAGTCATATTAAAATGTCTGACATTGGACTCCAGCTGCACAATGCTATGTTTCCAACAGCACTTTCTGGCAGTATGCTGGTCCAACTGCATTAATATTCAGGCTTGACTTCATCACACACATGAAACAATCACTGTAAACCTTAGTTTTATAATAACATAGGGCCCTATTCTATTGCCAAATTTGTAAATGTATACACACTTAAAACTACTCTTAATATTGCCACATATTCTATTAGCTACTCACAATCCGACTACGAGTTACCCACTCACAATTACAAAACCTGCAAAACAGTCCTTAGAACTCCATTGGTTTTAGCACAGCTCGATTATTATGAGCTCTAAACAATTAAAGTTACACAAAATTGATACTCTATTAGACCCGTAGCTCTAGCTCCCAAATAAAGTCTGACCCACAATTGAAAAAAGTATCAAATTTCTGTCAAAAATAGGGCTTTTTCAAACACTTATTAAAGCTATAACAGCTATCAAACACACAATCCTGCACTTTAAGAGCATGGGAAGGGATGGAAACATATTCAAATTAGTTGCAGAACAGTCTCAAAACCACAAATATGCAATTTAAAAATATTATTTTTAAATTATATTTCTTAGTAATATTGATACTGGGACTCAAGGGGTTAATAAATATCATGAAACCCATATGGACTAAAACAGATGCTTTAATGCATTTTATAGAGTGCTAGATTCCTTGATTGTGAGCCTGATCGGGAAATATTACTGAATGAATGAATTCTTAGCCTCTGATTGCAGATTACGTGTAACTTCCATGTTTTCTGACACCATGTTTTCTGTCTCATTTACTATTGGCTGTGTAAAGAAGTAAATTCAATATTGTCAGATCATATGATCACCCCCCCCCCCCCCTGAAGTCTGATTTTAAAACTCAAGGATACAAGTTCAGCCTTGCGATTGGGATTTGAGAGCTGGAGTCAATAGAATACATTTAAACACCAACAGCCTTATTAAATTGTGATTCAGTAAATTTAAAAGGGCTCTATATAAGCACACAGCATATTTTTTTTACAGAAGTTTTTAGTTAGTGAACTTCTATCCAAAAGCAAGGTCTTCACTAACTAAAAACTTCTGTAAATAAAATATGCTATGTGCTTATATAGAGCCCTTTTAAATTTACTGAATCGCAATTTAATAAGTAGTTTTTAGAAAACACACGCAGCAAAATTTATGAATTTGAGGCATTTGTGAGCAGCCAACAGAATATGGCCCATAGTAATTAAGGTTGAAAACATTTTTTTAGTCCATCAAGTAACATATATGCCCACTGTACCTATAATACAAACACTTCCAAAAATAAACATAGCTGTTGCAATCACATTGCACACAAACAATAAAGCAGAACTTACCTGTTTCATATGGATAAATACCTAATCACACAAGTCTGCAGTATTCAAGACTATTATATGTTATATTTTTGTTTAAATATGTATATTAGAAGCAAAAATATGTATATATTTAAAATAAATATCTGAGAAACATCCATTAAATAAGAAATGGGATTAATTGTCAGTTTCCTTTCATTTTCACAAATAATATTAAACTGTAGAGTAATTTATATCCTTTCTAGATGGAATATTCTATTTTCTGATAAAATGCTAGTTTGGTGAAAGAATGGACAAAACAAATATAATACTGTTTTACTTAAAAATGAATTTAATTTTAAATTGGAATTTTGTTTTGAATAAAAAAAAGTTTGATGTATAGTTTTTCTAATCCTGAAGGGTTAATGTTATTAATTTTTAAAGGGCTTTCAGACAGTCAATCGTAACAAACCTTTGCTTGACTGAAATATTATGAGACTCAGGTGAACATGTGCCATGCCATTCCCACAACATAAGCCAAAATGGCACTCAAACAAACTGAACATTGTATCATTAAATTTGTTATGCTGTTATTTTCTGGTTTTCGTTTGAACACATCCTACAAAGAAAAACTAATTTAGAATCAAATAAATAATGATCTACAACAATTAGTGGTCCAAAAAGACTAGCATTGAAGTGGAGATATCAGTATGTGTAAGACACCGCCCTTGATTCTTTCTCCCCTTTTGTTCTTCTATCCAAATACCTTTGAGCAACAAAATGATTCTTTTTTTACTTTCCGACAGATCCATTACCAGAGGGAAAAAAAATGTTTCTTAATGGTGTTATTAAAGTTTTTGGCGCCTGTTAGTGGTTTGTGCAATATCTGCAAATGAGTCTCTTCGTGTGAGGCCAAGATGAGATCTAAATGATAGTAAAAGGTACGAGAGGATGAAAGGAATCCTTTCCTGGAAAATGAATGATACTTTAATTAAGCAGAACAAATACACTTGCATTATTATCTGATATACCACAGGGGATAATAGTGTAATTTGATTTTCTCATCAGACTTATTAACTGATGTTCATTATGTTCTTTCACATTCATATATCATTTTTAATTTCAAATAAACATGGCAAAGAGATCAACGTATAGTCTGTGTAACTATATTGGAAAATGAATTTGCATTAATTGGATAATTTAGCGAGTGGAGCTGAATGATTGCTGGCCCGCAAGAAAAGCAAAACTAGAAATCTAGAATTTGTTTATGATTAGCTTAGTGCAATTAGACTGCATGTTTCAACAGCATTAGACAAGAATAAATTATCTTGAATTTATTGTATACAAAAGTAAAACATGTTCTCCAACATTTAAAGACTGTGTTAACATTATTGGGTATGGTGAAATAAAATAGGTAGGGCAATAACATGAAACATACTAATAGAGAAACAATATAAATAGGTTATTTTTATTGCAGATAATGATGTTCTTTGTGTATGGCATTGTTACATCTATTATGTACAGGAAAACAATGTATGTGGAATAGGATATCATTTTAAGAATTTCTATAACAGCATTTGTTGAAGTTTTGAAATTAGCAAATAACAGTGATTTCAAAAAAATATATATTAACACAACAGCTGTAAGATCTTCAGCAGTGAGTCTAGAGAAAAATACTAATAGCTAAAAAAAGGATTACTAAACACTGAGTTTTATGTGTCCATAGCATGCCAAGTATGCCAGGGTCATATAATTGTGTATATCTGTAATGTTGTAGGAGTGGGCATAGATATCATAGGCTACTACTTTAAAATTAACATTAATTACAGTAGAATTATAATATGGGAATTAAATCGCAGTGTCCAGGAAAGAGATGGCCAGTAAGCCTTATGCATATCTGATCTGTAACAATATTGTGTTTTTGTTCCCATTGCTTTAAATATAAGTCGATAAGAAAGCACAAGTATCAGCCCTTGTTTATTCTTAATTCACTGGTAAGGCTAAGGTGGATCAAACACATTGGCAAGGTCTATTGGCCCTTTAAATGGGAAAGTGTGCTGGTAGGCATTGTTTTATGATAATCGATTTTGTTGTATACATATCTGATTATAAGCACCTTGTACACAACTGATATTCTTTTTTTGTGTCCTTCTTTTACTTAAAAAAATGTTTTTTTGTTTTTTTTCACAATACTGCATGGGAAATGGTGCCATCAACATGTTCTCTCAACTTTATTGGTGTCAAGTGTTACTAAATGAGCCATCTTAAATCAGGATATTTGTATCTATTTCCAGTGATTTTTTTTTATCATGTATTCCTGTGGAAAGCATATGGGAGAAACTGTGTACTATATTTGTGGCAATACACCACAGAATGAGCAGGCCCTTCAAGGTATTCACTAAGCCTGTCTCATTATAAGTCTACTATGGGCTCTTTAGCTTTCAACCACTTACCTTTCTGACTTCTGCATTTATTGCAATTGCACATGCAGGTTTTAAAGAGTGATTGCTGATGCACAACCTCAATCTATAATACATTGAGGGAATACAGTAGAAGAATGTATTCATCAGATACAATAAATTGCAGGGATATGGCAGAGAAATTTATTCATCAGATATTGTAAGATTGTAAGAAACCTCTCAGTAAAGGTATTTTTTCTTATTATATTCTTTTTTTTTTCTTCTTCAGATCCTGAACTCACAATAACACAACCCTGCTTCTAGCTTCATCCTTCGCCTTTTACAGCTGATACCCTGAACCCACCGCAACATCTCTCACTCAACCCTGCTTCTAGCTTCACCCTGACCTTTTCAGTTGAGAACCTGAACCCACAATAACCCTGCTTCTAGCTGCATTCTGACCTTTTCCAGCTAAAATCCTGCATCCACAGCAACATCTCTCACTCTACAACCCTGCTTCTAGCTGCATTCTGACCTTTTCCAGCTGAGATCCTGAACCCACAGGAACATCTCTCACTCTACAACCCTGCTTCTAGCTGCATCCTGAACCCACAGCAACATCTCTCACTCTACAACCCTGCTTCTAGCTGCATCCTGAACCCACAGCAACATCTCTCACTCTACAACCCTGCTTCTAGCTGCATCCTGAACCCACAGCAACATCTCTCACTCCACAACCCTGCTTCTAGCTGCATCCTGAACCCACAGCAACATCTCTCACTCCACAACCCTGCTTCTAGCTGCATCCTGAACCCACAGCAACATCTCTCACTCCACAACTCTGCTTCTAGCTGCATCCTGAACCCACAGCAACATCTCTCACTCTACAACCCTGCTTCTAGCTGCATTCTGACCTTTTCCAGCTGAGATCCTGAACCCACAGGAACATCTCTCACTCTACAACCCTGCTTCTAGCTGCATCCTGAACCCACAGCAACATCTCTCACTCTACAACCCTGCTTCTAGCTGCATCCTGAACCCACAGCAACATCTCTCACTCTACAACCCTGCTTCTAGCTGCATTCTGACCTTTTCCAGCTGAGATCCTGAACCCACAGGAACATCTCTCACTCTACAACCCTGCTTCTAGCTGCATCCTGAACCCACAGCAACATCTCTCACTCTACAACCCTGCTTCTAGCTGCATCCTGAACCCACAGCAACATCTCTCACTCTACAACTCTGCTTCTAGCTGCATCCTGAACCCACAGCAACATCTCTCACTCTACAACTCTGCTTCTAGCTGCATTCTGGCCTTTTCCAGCTGAGAACCTGAATCCACAGCAATATCTCTCACTCTACAACCCTGCTTCTAGCTGCATCCTGAACCCACAGCAACATCTCTCACTCTAAATCCCTGCTTCTAGCTGCATCCTGAACCCACAGCAATATCTCTCACTCCACAACCCTGCTTCTAGCTGCATCCTGACCTTTTCCAGCTGAGATCCTGAACCCACAGGAACATCTCTCACTCTACAACCCTGCTTCTAGCTGCATCCTGAACCCACAGCAACATCTCTCACTCTACAACCCTGCTTCTAGCTGCATCCTGAACCCACAGCAATATCTCTCACTCCACAACCCTGCTTCTAGCTGCATCCTGACCTTTTCCAGCTGAGATCCTGAATCCACAGCAACATCTCTCACTCTACAACCCTGCTTCTAGCTGCATCCTGACCTTTTCCAGCTGAGATCCTGAATCCACAGCAATATCTCTCACTCTACAACCCTGCTTCTAGCTGCATCCTGACCTTTTCCAGCTGAGATCCTGAATCCACAGCAATATCTCTCACTCTACAACCCTGCTTCTAGCTGCATCCTGACCTTTTCCAACTGAGATCCTGAACCCACAACAACATCTCTCACTCTATAACCCTGATTCTAGCTGCATCCTGAACCCACAGCAATATCTCCTCACTCCACAACCCTGCTTCTAGCTGCATCCTGACCTTTTCCAGCTGAGATCCTGAATCCACAGCAATATCTCTCACTCTACAACCCTGCTTCTAGCTGCATCCTGAACCCACAGCAACATCTCTCACTCTACAACCCTGCTTCTAGCTGCATTCTGACCTTTTCCAGCTGAGATCCTGAACCCACAGGAACATCTCTCACTCTACAACCCTGCTTCTAGCTGCATCCTGAACCCACAGCAACATCTCTCACTCTACAACCCTGCTTCTAGCTGCATCCTGAACCCACAGCAACATCTCTCACTCTACAACCCTGCTTCTAGCTGCATCCTGACCTTTTCCAGCTGAGATCCTGAACCCACAGGAACATCTCTCACTCTACAACCCTGCTTCTAGCTGCATCCTGAACCCACAGCAACATCTCTCACTCTACAACCCTGCTTCTAGCTGCATCCTGAACCCACAGCAACATCTCTCACTCTACAACCCTGCTTCTAGCTGCATCCTGACCTTTTCCAACTGAGATCCTGAATCCACAGCAATATCTCTCTCTATATCCCTGCTTCTATCTGCATCCTGACCTTTTCCAGCTGGGGTGACTTCACTGCTACAATGTTTTCACTCCTAGACCTAGATTTTAACATTAGTTCATTGAGTGTATTTAGCCTGTGTCTGTTAAATGAACTACAAGTATCCTCTGTTGATCTATGCAAAGCCATGCTTCCTGTGTTTGCTTTCCCATGCACCTCCCGCTCTCCTCCCCACCCTCTCTCTCTGTGAAATTGCTTTACCTTGCTCAATATCATTCTTTTCTTCTTCAGATCCTGAACCCACAGCAACATCTCTCACTCTACAACCTACAACCCTGCTTCTAGCTGCATGTAGTTACCCTCCCACCTACCCCATCCACACATACTCATCTTTAAGTCTGGTTCTTTTATATCACCTGCATTTGACACAACTGCTACAGATACAGAATAATTACGTTTTTACTCTCCTCAAATATCTCATCCTCCCATGCTCTTATTAACGTAACTCTCTCTCTCTTTCTGGCCTATTCAAATCCCCAATTTCTATTCCTGTCCACGTTTTTGCCACTTCCATGCCATTTAGATTGTAGGTCTGCGAGCTTTCAATCTTCGAAGGAGTGTGGGAAAAAGTACCACGTACCCAAGATTTTAAGCTCAAAGACAGGGCCCTTCATTTTGCAGTGTGTTGCTATTGTGTTTTTATTTTGCTCAACCTTGTGCAGCGCTACGGAATATGTTGGAGCTTTACAAATAAAGGATAATACTAATAATAATTGCCATACACAGCAGTGATGTTGCGAACATCAAATTTTCGGTTTGCGTACCGCGGACGCGAACTTCCATCAAATGTTTGCGAACGGGCAAACCCGGCGAACCGCCATAGACTTCAATGGGTAGGCAAATTTCAAAACCCACAGGGACTCTTTCTGGCCACATTAGTGATGGGAAAGTTATTTCAAGGGGACTAACACCTGGACTGGGTCATGCCGGAGTGGGATCCATGGCAAAACTCCCACGGAAAATTACATAGTTGATGCAGAGTCTTGTTTTAAGCCATAAAGGGCATAAATCACCTAACATTCCTAAATTGTTTGGAATAACATGCTTTAAAACATCAGGTATGATGTTGTATCGATTAGGTAGTGTAAGGGTTACACCCGCTTCACATTAACAGACCAATGTCCCCGTTTAATGCACCGCAAACAACCGCAAACAGTCCCTTTGCACAACCGCAAACTCCCCATTTGCACAAGGTTGGATACCAAGCTAGCCATGTCCCGTTCCTTGTCCTCACTGATGTCATTGAAGGTCTCTTCCTCCACCCAGCCACCAAGGGTCCCCGAAAGGTGACAACAAGCCCCCTGGGATGCCTGCTGTGTTTGGTCTTCCACCTCTTCAAAACCACCTTCCTCCTCTGACTCCTCTTCTTCAGACTCCCAGAGTCTGGGGGCTTCCACTGCCCAGCATGGAATATTATACACAGGTCAGAGTCTGGGGGCTTACACTGCCCAGCATGGAATATTATACACAGGTCAGAGCCTGGGGGCTTCCAATGCCCAGCATGGAAGATTATACACAGGTCAGAGTCTGGGGGCTTCCACTGCACAGCATGGAAGATTATACGCGTTGCCTCTGTCTGCGTTATTATAAGGTGTGTACTGTTAAGTAGTACTATTCCTATCGGTTTAATCCCTGTTACGTCCATCAGGGAACGTGTATATGTCATGGATTTTTGGAAGCGGGAGATGGAAAAAGATGCTTGGTCGGTCCTCCCACTTTAAATTTGGGGCACTGCGCGTGCAATCTAAGGTGCCACCAGATATGAGTGTCACTGTGCACTGGCAAAAGTTGGCAGAGTAGATGCAATAGGCTTCACACACACGCCTGTAGGCAGGCAACTGCTATACAATCGATTACAGTCAAAAAAGTGTTGTTTTATGTCACTGTACAATATGGTTGCACTAGATATGACGTATCACTGTGCACTGGCAAAAGTTGGCAGAGTAGATGCAATAGGCTTCACACACACGCCTGTAGGCAGGTAACTGCTATTCAATCGATTACAGTCAAAAAAGTGTTGTTTTATGTCACTGTACACTATGGTTGCACCGGATATGACGTATCACTGTGCACTGGCAAAAGTTGGCAGAGTAGATGCAATAGGCTTCACACAAACGCCTGTAGGCAGGCAACTGCTGTTCAATCGATTACAGTCAAAAAAGTGTTGTTTTATGTCACTGTACCCTATGGTTGCACCAGATATGACGTATCACTGTGCACTGGCAAAAGTTGGCAGAGTAGATGCAATAGGCTTCACACACACGCCTGTAGGCAGGCAACTGCTATTCAATCTATTACAGTCAAAAAAGTGTTGTTTTATGTCACTGTACACTATGGTTGCACCAGATATGACGTATCACTGTGCACTGGCAAAAGTTGGCAGAGTAGATGCAATAGGCTTCACACACACGCCTGTAGGCAGGCAACTGCTATTCAATCTATTACAGTCAAAAAAGTGTTGTTTTATGTCACTGTACACTATGGTTGCACCAGATATGTCGTATCACTGTGCACTGGCAAAAGTTGGCAGAGTAGATGCAATAGGCTTCACACACACACGCCTATAGGCAGGCAACTGATATTCAATCGATTACAGTAAAAAAAGTGTTGTTTTATTTCACTGAGCACAATATAAGCTGTTAGGTGTTAGCCTGTCACACACACACACTGGCAGGCAGGCATATGCAATTAGATTACACAGAAAAAATATATAAAATAAAATAAATGATGTTCTAGCCCTAAAAAGGGCTTTTTGGGTTGCTGTCCTTCAGATGGAAGGTTCTGGAAGGGAGTGTATGCTGCTGATTGGCTGGAATGTGTCTGCTGACTGTGAGGTGCAGGGTCAAAGTTTCCTCAATGACAAAGAATAGGGGGTGAACCAAAAAGCGCATGTGTTCGCCGTTCGCTGCGAGCGCGAACATGCCAAAATCGCTGTAAATAGTCCGCGGGCGAACTGTTTGGGACATCACTAATACACAGTGTAATTTATTTTATAAACAAGGCTACAAACTGTTAATATCAGTGGTGGTGCACCAGGGCTGACAACAGAATAGGGGCCCTCTACTGCCTGGAGTCACTTTCTTTATTAGGGGAGATCATTTTGTTTTATAGAAAGGTGATCTTATCACCTTAGTGGTTTTCTAGACACCTACATATAATTCTGGCTTTTTTATTGACTTACAGGCCATAGTTACAAGGAGTAGCCCTCCATTCACTAGCTCTGTCACTGGTGAATATAATAAAACTAGCGACTTGTCCGTCAAAAAATGACGGCAATAAAATTGTAAGGCAGGTAATTCTGTTTGCCACACATTGTAAGGCTTTTAGTCCTCTGAGTACCTTTGGCACTCATTGCGAGCCTCTCCCCTGCTCTTTTTTTAAAATAAATATATTAAATTAATTAATATACTTTACCTATTTGTAATTAATATATCCAGCAATCAATATGTTTTTCCTGCAGCATACAATGTACATTTGGACTGTTGTTGACTTGAGGAGAAACTGTCAGCAATGTATGAAGTGTGCAGTGTAAATAGGCTGCGTGCGTGACGCTAAACCGTTTGTTTAGTTGTGTAAAGCAGCATTTTAGATTGGTAATGTTATTAATTTTAAGTTAGTGTTGTAAAATGGCGGGGATTGTCTATGTGTTACGTATGTCTTGAGCATTTTCCGTTCTTCCTTATAGTGTATTTTGTAGCTTGTGCGTTCCTGGGTAAAAGTCGTATGTGCCTGGCGGTGTTTTTCGTGTTTAGGGGTCGTGTAGCCTCATTTTCTTTTTTTTTCTTTACTTGCATAGGTGATTTTCTAGTGGTGAAACTCTGTAAATTCGACTTAAATTCGGGTGCAACCTCACTCCCAGATGTCCTGGCTGGTTTATTTATATATTTTTTTCGATGTGCGCACTTCGGCCGTTTACTTCGGATTTTTTGCGGGTGGCGTTTTTTTTTTCTCTAAATTTCTTTTTCAAAGTGTTACGGGACGTAATTTTTGCAGGCGATTTTTTCAAAGTGCTACGGGTCTCACACTGTGAATTGTGTATTTGAGTTTTCTGTTGATCTGTAGTCCCGCGGGATGTAGGTATGATGCTTAAGATGCAGGGTCGGAGGGATGAGTGCCTATGGCGCTCATCTACACCAGTGCAAGGAGCGCCTTCGAGGACGAGGGCCACAGTTGCAGCGGGCTCGCTTTGCAAGCCCGCAGTTTTAATGTTGCGTTACCGAAGTTCTTTTGCTGAGAACTATATATGTGATAATAAGCACATAGCTATGAAATTGGCTTAGATTTTAGTCACATAAGAACTGAGATAGTCTATGTTATCCTGCACATGTTTATCTGCAATAAGCACCAGAGCATCAAGTTATTGTCATACATTAGGGATTAAATTCCAAGTGAATATTCTTGATCATTATCCTTAACACAGCCTTAACACAGCTAAATGGTGAAGGCTTAATATGGGATAAGAAGTTACTAAGAAGAAACATGTCTTAGTGAAGTCTGTTTTCTAGTGAAGCTTCGTGAATCTAGGCTAGTGGATATCTTTGGACCAGTCCTACTCATTTGCAATTGGAAGAAATAAAATATAGTGTCATGGTAAACCAGCACTCTTAAGAATCAGAAATTTAAAATAATAAATTGTAGACCTTTATTAAGTGAAAATCATTTGGAATAAAGAATTGCATTGACACATTTTTAAAAGGCAATAGTGAGCACTTACAATTTCCAAAAAATCCAGTAACAAAATCATGTAAAAAAAAATAATCTGCAAATTCTTTAAAATCTGCTGGCCAGGTTTGTCTAATCTAATTTGTCTCTAATGAATTCTTACTACTTGTAGCAATTTGAGGCTGCAAGGTGATTGTTTCCGAAGTTGCAAAAGTACGTTTGTGCTGGCATTGCAAATATCTGGACAGCTCGGTAATGTAAACTGGTCTCTTTGGTGTGAATGAATCACAGGTCATGCACTCTGATTTCTCTCAAAATTAACAAATATAACCCATTTTCCTTAGTACCAAATGTCAGTCTTTTTTGTGAAGCTGTCAGGAAATAAGGTGAGAAACTTAGATATTAAAACTAATTGAAATATTGTTTTAACCTCACCAGAATGATTATATAATTTATTGAAGAAAAGTTGAATGTTTGTAGTAATGGGTATAACAAACTAATGATACAATAATACTAAACAATGTGTAGGGTTGAAACAGAAATATGCAACCAACATGAAATATAGAGAAAGAAAGGTATATATTTATGATATATTGTTAAAAAATGCAAATGGCAGTGTAGATATGTACAAACAGAAATGGGATGGTGACATAGATAAGGATATCATGTAGAAGCAGTGGATGGTAATTTGGAAAAGTGCAAAGAAAAGTTCAGTGTGCACCCAAGTAAAGGAAGATCCTACCACCTCACGGTGGTATAGAACACCAGTTACTATGTAAGCGATTTAAATCTGGGGTGGGGTGATTATTGAGGTAAAATGTGTATTTAATTATATTTTCTAGCTAAAAAAAAACATTGTAAAGCTGTGGAGAATGGGGCACATTTATATTTCAGTGGTGGACATGGACTTGTGTGGAGGTGTCCTGGTAGAATGCCTATGAGCTCATTAATGTAATTACATACATTTGGTTTCAAAGTGATCCCCTTTTTCACTGCTAGACTATACAGAATTAAAAGTGATCAAAAATACAATGATACTAGCTTGTCACATTAAGTGTGCTGCTAGACTGGCATTGGCATTTTTATGGAATCAAACAAGCATTGCATCGATGGAAATGTAAAACATTTGAGAAGTAGATTATACGGCTCTTTAGAGGTATAGCAGGAATGTATACACAACAACATTTATATTAGTATTATTATAATTATTATAGTGATATACATTGACATACTTCAAAAACGTGTGTATTTTAATCAGAAAATATAAGCAATTGTATATCTATTAAAATTGGAAATAAAATAGAATGTAAGCAGAAAAAAACAGACAGTGATTTGTTAATTAAATCAAAAGTAGCTTGTCAAGATGTCGGATACACTGATAGAAAGCCATTGTAATGCTTTTTATTTTGACATAGACATACAAAATATGTTATCAATAGAATATTGTATCGCAAAAGAAGTACAGAAATAAATAGGTCAATACCAGCTTAATGTTAAAGCTACACCTATGATACTGTGCACACCTAAGCCACACAAAAAATAACAGAGGAGCAACTATGTAAAATACACAAAGGACAGTCTGACTCTCGAGTCAGCTCTAGCAGGTTGGGTACAATGACCTAGAACAGAGTATATTTAAACATCCCTGCTTGTGTAGATAAATAGATATTAATGTCTTCACTGTTGACATCAATCGAGTCAGAGGCTTTTATTACAGTTGTCTTCTACCGGAAAAAACATCTGAGAGCAAACTATAAACCAGTTTACTAATATTCCAGTACCCAGATATCCCAGGCTGATTAAACGAGACTCTGTTACTCAAAAAGGAAGTTGATTTAATTTTAATGAGTCTTAAAAACTGACTATTCATTGTATTCACAGTTTTTCTCAACAGTAAATATATTTAGAATTGATTTTATGTCTTCTGTACGCTAATGTGTGGCTCAGTCTGCTAATGTGTAGTGCTTAATAAGGGTAGGAGAGGGGTCTAACTGTCAAATAACATTGCAGTTCTTTTATTTGGCAAACAGACTGTAATCCTAATTAGCAGATCAAAACAGAGCCAATCATTTGCATATATGTAAAGCAGCAACAACATGGCATTTCCCCAGATTGATTCCCTTTTACATGGGCTTTAAAAATACTTTTAGGAGTCCATTTAAAGACTATAAAAAGTATAGGGGATCGAGATTCAAGGTTCAGATGGTGTGTTCAAAGATAACATAGGACTGCCATTGACAAGCAAAGAGTGAGTTGTTTGTCTTCAATGTAAGTTACAGATACATAGTTACATAGTTACATAGTTACATAGGGCCTCATTCTATTACGGCCGCAGCCGCTGCGGGGCCGCAAGGTCCGGCCGCAAGCTTTACGGCTATTCTATTCCCCTCCGGCCGGGGACTCGGGCAGGCTTGCGGCCGGCGCCTTGCTATCTCTTGCGGCCAAGGAAAGCCTTTGATCTAAAAGGGCCGCAAGGAAATCGGCCGTAAGAAAAGCCTGGTTGCGATTCTATTGCACCGGGAACCCTGTCTGCAAAGCTAAAAACGAGCCGCAGCTTACTTGCAGCAAACAGGTCCCGCTAGCACCAATTAAGCACATAAAATATCTCAAATAAAGCCATCCTGCACTTTGAGAAGACTATAAAGTGATATTCGGTGTTAGAAAAAATAGCACATAATTACCCTATACTCAAATCCGTAAAATATTTTATTTTTAATATACGTAAAATACCCATGTAAAAAGTCCAGAGTGCTTGGAGCACCTCAGACACACCCACGCCGCAGCCGGAAAATAAACAGTTAATTCGAACTCGGGTTTGGGCTGATGTGCAAGCTTGAGAGTGGGTTACTTTTAATCCTCATGTCCCCCAATATGATCCCTAGCATTTACAGAGCTGTACAGTGCAGGCTTGAATTTATTTTTGAGTTTTTAGATTTCAGAGCTTACGGCCGGTTTCAAGATATGCGGCCGGCCGTAAGAGGAGATCCTTGCGGGGCCGTATAATAGAATCGCGAGTTAACAGAACCCCCGCAAGGAATCGCAGCCTTACGGCCGATTTACGCCCGGTAATAGAATGAGGCCCATAGTATTTAAGGTTGAAAAAATACTTTCAGTCCATCAAGTTCAACCTTTTAAGATCTCCTTTGATCTGCAATATGCGGATTAACTATTAATTCATTAGTTGTTAATTAATTATTAATCAATTATTTAATGTTTTTTTTTTGTTTGTTTGTTTTTTTATTATTATTAATTAGTCCAGAGGAAGGCAAATAGAAAAAAAAAAAAAAAAAAAAAACAAGCGAGACTTAGCCAATTGTCTAAAGGGGAAATGTTAAAAATTTGGATCATTACTGTCTCTCTAATTATCCATGATAACCCTGAATACCCTTTTTAATTAGAAATAAATCTAGTCCCCTTTTAAAGTTATCTATCGAATCCGCTGTCACCACCTCCTCTGATAGAGAATTCCACAGATTAACCACCCTTACTGTGAAGAACCCTTTTCTTTCTTTGAGGTGGAATCTTTTTACTTCTAACCTCAAGGGATGTCCTCTTGTCAGTTGAAAACCTCTTGGCACAAAAAGCTCCCCCGACAAATCTTTATACTGACCCTGGATGTATTTATATAAGGTAATCATATCTCCTCTTAGACGCCTTTTTTCTAGAGAAAATAAGTTTAATTTGGTTAGTCTTTCTTCATAACTTAGCCCCTCCATTCCCCTTATTAGTTTGGTTGCCCTTCTCTGTACCTTTTCCAGCTCTAAAATGTCCTTTTTATGAAGTGGTGCCCAAAATTGTACTCCATATTCCAAATGAGGGCGTACTAGAGATTTGTATAGTGGCAGAATTATATTTGCTTCCCTGGCTTCTATACCCTTCTTAATATATGCTAATATTTTATTTGCCTTTGCAGCTGCTGCTTGGCTTTGAGCACTGTTACCTAGGTGGTTGTCCACAAGCACTCCCAAATCCCTTTCAATATCTGATACACCTAGATTTGCTCCATTAAGATTATAAATTGCATGGCTATTTTTCCTTCCCAGATGCATAACCTTACATTTATTCGTATTAAATCTCATCTGCCATTTAGATGCCCATTCCTCAATTTTATGTAAATCCCCTTGGAGGGAAAGCACATCATTTTCTGATTTAATTACCTTGCACAACTTTGTGTCATCAGCGAAAATGGAGACCCCACACTCCAATCCTACCTCTAAGTCATTAATAAATATGTTAAAAAGGAGAGGACCTAATACTGAACCCTGAGGAACCCCACTTACCACATTAGTCCAATCGGAGTATGTTCCATTTACAACAACCCTTTGCTTCCTGTCTTTTAGCCAGCTCTCAATCCATGAGCAGATATTTACTGCAATTCCTGTATCCCTTAGTTTGCCCAATAGTCTCCCATGTGGCACTGTATCAAAAGCCTTTGCAAAATCCAAAAAGACTACATCCACTGAGTTGCCTTGATCCAGGTTCCTACTAACCTCCTCATAGAAACTAATTAGATTTGTTTGACATGACCTATCCCTCATAAACCCATGTTGACTCCTACTTATAATCCTGTTCAAATAGACATATTCTTGTATATTATCTCTTATTAACCCTTCTAAAAGCTTCCCCACTACAGAAGTGTGGCTCACTGGTCTATAATTCCCCGGATTTGCTCTTGCTCCCTTTTTAAATATAGGTATCACATCAGCTTTTCTCCAGTCATCTGGTAGAGACCCTTTGTTGAGTTAATCTTGAAAAATTAAATATAATGGTTTGGCTATTACAGAACCCAGTTCCATTAGTACCCTTGGATGTATTCCATCAGGAACCGGGGCTTTATTAACATTTATTTTTTCCAACCTCTTTTGGATTACTTCCTTTGTTAACCAATTGTTTGGCAAAGGTAGTGTAGCCCCATTATGTCGCAGTGTCCCAACCACTGGTACCTCCCTTGTGTATACCGAAGTAAAGAACCTATTTAGCTCATATGCCTTCTCCTGGTCACTAATTTTCAGACAGCCTGTTTCACATTGTAATGTTCCTATAGCTTCCTTCCTCGCCTTCTTCCCATTAATATACTTAAAAAATATTTTAGGGTTAGTCTTACTCTCTTTTGCAATTAATTTTTCATTTTCTATTTTAGCCAGTCTAATCGCGCTTTTGCAAGCTTTGTTGATTTCCTTGTATTCCCGTAAAGCAGTCTCTGTCCCCTCTTGTTTGTATAATTTAAATGCCTGTTTTTTAGTCCGTATCTTGATCTTTAAATCATTGTTAAGCCACATGGGCTGTGATTTACTCCTTTTACTTTTATTCCCACACGGTATATGCTGATGTGTATGTATATTTAGTAAGGATTTAAATGTTGTCCATTTATGTTTAGTGTTTTTACCTATCAGTTCTCTGTCCCAGTCTATACTTTGTATTGCTGCCCTTAGACCGTTAAAATCTGCCCTTTTAAAATTAAGAGTTTTTGTTGGCCCCTTAAAATGTTGTTTTTTTAATTCAATCTCAAATGAGACTGTGTTGTGATAACTGTTTCCCAAAGGTTGCCCTATTTCAACATTTGATACAATATCAATATTATTTGTAATGAGTAAATCTAAGATATCTTCATTTCTAGTAGGCTCCTGTATAACCTGGGCCAGATAATGATCCCTGAGTGTACTCAAGAACCTGCTCCCCTTAGCTGAACTGCTGGTCTCATTTATCCAGTTTATTTCAGGGTAATTAAAATCTCCCATTATTAGAACTTGCCCGTGCTTAGCTGCATTTCCAATCTGTAACAATAATTGTATTTCCTCACTTTCAGCTATATTTGGGGGTTTATAGCATACTCCTACTAATATTCTTTTGGAATTTGCTGCTCCGCTATTTAACTCTACCCACAAACATTCAACTTTATCACTAGGTCCACCATAAATATATTCTCTGACTATAGCCTTAAATTCAGGCTTAGAATACAGACAAATCCTTCCTCCTCGTTTACCATTGCCTCTATCTTTCCTAAATAGGTTATAACCATCCAGATTAACAGTCCAGTCATGAGATTCATCCCACCACGTTTCGGTAATGCCTATTAAATCCCATTTTTCATTAATTGCTAATAATTCTAACTCTCCCATTTTTCCTGGCAAGCTTCTGGCATTAGCAAGCATACACCTTATGTTATGAGTCTGTAGTTCTGAAGTGCCTGCCACTGAACTTGAATTACTTAGTACTACCTCCATATTGACTATACTACCCCTCCCCCATCTCCTCCCCTATGAGTTGTTAATTCATCCCTTATACCCTCTACACTTTCTACCCCATTACTTATATCTAGTCCCTCCCCCCCACCTACTAGTTTAAAAACTCCTCCAGCCTTTCTAACATCCTATCCCCTAGTACAAAAGCTCCCTCATCATTAAGGTGCAATCCATCCCTACTGTAGAGATTGTACCGAAGTGAGAAGTAAGCCCAGTGCTCTAAAAAGCCAAACCCCTCCTTAGTGCACCACATCTTTAGCCACGCATTAACCTCCCTAATCTCCTTCTGCCTCCCTGAGCTAGCACGTGGCACTGGTAGTATCTCAGAAAATACTACCTTGGAGGTCCTTGCCTTCAGCTTATTACCTAGTTCTCTAAAATCATTCTTTAGGACACTCCATCTTCCACTAACTTTGTCATTGGTACCAATATGTACCAAGACCGCCGGTTCATTTCCAGCCCCTCCCAATAATTTGTCTACCCGATCCACAACATGACGAACCCGAGCACCAGGGAGACAGCAAACTGTTCGATTGCTGGGATCTGGGTGACAAATCACCCTGTCTACCTTCCTAATAATAGAGTCCCCTACAACCAAAACCTGTCTGTTCTGCCTATTCTGCCCTCCCTCTTCTCCATTAGAGCTGTTCGCCCGGCTGTTAGAGGGAACAGCTCTATCTGGCATTGCCATTCCTGAATGGACATCGCCAACAGTTTCACTCAATCTGGCAATTCTGTTGTTGTTTGCCAATTCAGAACTAGCCTGCCTCCTCCTGTTCTCCCTGCTTCCCCTTGTAACTGTAACCCAGCTGCCTCCCTGGACATCCTCACTAGCCCCAGCTCCACCCTCCATGCTAGGCCCAGCTAAACTGTGCTCAGTGAGCACCAACCCCCTTTCCAGTGGAGCAATATCACTAAGTGCTGCAATTCTCCTCTCCAGATCTCCAATTTGAGCTTCCAGAGAGGCAACATGCTCACACCTCTCACAGAGGTATGGACCCTGGATCATCTGTTTCAGTATTGCATACATATGACAGGATGTACACTGAATAAGGTTGCAACTGGACTGACTCATAATTATTATTATTGTCTACGAAATTTCAGTGGGAAAAATAAAGAATATAATATAATATATTTATATAAAGTTTTCCTCCTTTGCACTATAAATCTGCCCTCCCTTTTCTTTGAAGGCCCTCCTTTTATTTAAACTCCTAGGCTTTTACTAGAATTGCACTTGATACTGAAAATGTTCGCACGCTCACAAGTTCCCCTTCAGTTGTTGTATATGGGTTGTAGACCTGTTATTAACTTTCTCAAGTCAGTTTATATGAAAAGCATTGGTTTTACATCTAAATTATGTGAAAATTTTATAAATAATGATTATACTGCACTGCAAACTCTGGCCTAGGAAACAATGACCCTATATACCAGATTGAAATGTATTTTCTGTTTAGGTTCCCTAGATGCATATTGTCCTCTGATCTTAAGCATACAGCCAAGAAAGAAGCTCACAGGACCAAAAAGCATCAATTATGATACATGTTGTTGGACCACTGTGGTCAGTTTCCTTTTCTACATGGGTTTTTGGACTAGTTTCTGAACAAAAAATGATAATAGGCAAAAAGTTTTTTGCAAGCCAAAATATAGAAACATAGCATTCACAACGTTTGTATGTAGTTACTATTTACCTGAGGTAGCCATTTTGCTTTCTTGTCTGCTGTTTCATGTAACTTTCTCTGAAGGGTCTGTTCTTGTAAACTAATAAGCTTCCTTTTTAGCACTGATGAGAGCATTCACAGCTATGTATGCAAGATTTCCATTGTCTAGACATACATTTCCTGTGTATTCAAAGTCTCCTCTCCCAAGGAAGCTGACCTGCTGAAACCAAAAGGTTATAATTCCACAGCAGCATAATTGTGTATAAAAGGTAATACATTAGAACAGGAATATTATCTTGTGAGAAATAAATAGAGCTACTCCACCCAAATAAAAATTCGCCAAATACAACGTTTTGCTCATAGACTCTAAAACACACATCCATAGTACTAATATATTGATATGGCCCATAATTACCATATTTCATTATATAATATACCTGTTTTACTGTTCTGCTTTTCCAGTTCATATTTGTATTGCTTTGAAACACTGTGGGCAAAAGCGTTATATATAAATATAAGGAAATACATATTTATTTTCAACACTAATGTATCGGTTCTTATAAATAGTACAGCTTGAAGAATGAGTAGTAATGCATGTACACCATAGATTAAAGAGAGGATGTCCTATATAACTTATACAGAGTTATTTTATAATAAGTATTCATATCTACAAAGCTAGACTGCCCAAAAGGCCAACGGGTGTAATGAAAATGAATCAGCGGCAGACAAGAGGGCTCTCACTGAATTATGTTTCCTATATAAATCTCCTTCTGTACTCTTCCATTTTTTGGCTAATCTTCCATTTACCCTTCTTGTTCCATCCACACTGTGTTGTCTTCTGCCCCCTCACTGCTCCTTTACTATCTTACTCAATGACCTGTGTCTCTGTTGCTTAATGTAATGTTCTTTTTATCCACTATGGGCCTCATTAAATTGTCCAAAATGTAGTTACTGTAGTCCGTAATGTAACCCACAAAAGTTACTGCTTTTAAATTGCAAATAGCAATTAAATTGCTAAGATTCCTCAATTGCTTTCATACCTGTAGATGGCAAATGTAGCCAAAGATCCTATGAGTACAAGAGGGACTCACAAGGGGGATACACACCAGTTCTTAACACTATAAAAGCAAATTAAAAACTCAATACTGTACTTTAAAATAAGGGGAAAGCGATGTAAGAATTATAATTAATTGCACAGCAGTCTAAAGATAGAAAATCTGCAATAAAAAATTATTATTTTCAGGTTTTATTTCCATGTTACATCAATCCCGGGAATCAAGGAGTTTATACATATCAGGCCACCCACATGGACTATAACATTTTCTTCATTCATTTTTATTGATTTTTACATTGCTGAATTGCAAGCCTGATCGCATATCGGACTTCTAAACACTAATTGATTGTGGTTTAAACGCCATATTTTACTGACGTCATGATGACGGGTCTCATTTACTATTGGCTGTGTCTAATTTGTAATTTACAGGTTTGCTTAATTAATCAAGATCATGCCCTGAAATGGAAGAATGGTTTACCTTTTTGAGGCTTCTGTACTTGAGGCCTTATTCAATTTAATCAATCTGTAACTGTTGCAAATTTCAAGCCTGCAGACTTACAAGCTGTATGAAGGCAACTGGGGGCTTGGAATTTAATGAGGCCCTATGTCTATTACTGTTACCCCAGATACTGCATATACTCAACACTATTATCTATTTTCCTTCTGTAATTAAAATTACCCCTTCTATTTACCTCTTTCTCGCTTAGGGTGCGAGAGGTCCCGGGTTCAAATCCCAGACAAGCCCTACATTTTAATACAAGAAAGTGATCCACAGTAAATGGAAAAATTATTCACATGAAGAAAGCTTGCAGTTCTTGTATCTTCTAATGTATTCATAATCCTTAAGGACAGGTCCAAAGAAAAATAAAGTTTATCAACAAAATCACCTTCCACTAATTGTATTTCCCTTATACCTGCTTATTTATCACCTTTTTATTCCTCAAGACTACAAAACTTTCTACTATGCCTTAGGTATTTCAGGAATACGACAGCCAGTATATCAGTTAAATCTGGCCCTGAATTCACCAAAACATGTTTTATACCGTGTTGGAAATATGTCCATAGACAAATCAGAATTGGAAGAATGTGGCTAGATCTGATGTCATATGCCAGAAGAGATACATTATTGTTGAAAAAACTTTGTGCCTTTGAAGAGATTTTGCACATCCGCACAGGGGTCATATATCCCCTATGCAAAATCTTTATAGAGGTTTCCAATAGTCTGTAGCTAATTGAACCCTTGGAAAGGTCCAAAAAGGCCTTGGTCCATTTGTTTGTGTCCCATGTTTGGTTTAGGAAGGGCAATGACAATTGCTTTAGAGGATGTGAAATGCAGGGTGATTTTATACGAAGTAATAAGAAGTCTGGTTTAAGACTACCAAATTAATTGCGGACATACTCGACTACTCTGGAACCGACTATTGAAACTTGCTTGCTGGGCATTCACTCTGCTAATTTAAATAAACAGGAATAATAAATTGGCTCTATTAATCTTTCTGGCAGCTAAAACATTATTGCTAGGTCCTGGAAAGACCTAGCAATAATGCCTATTGCTCGGTGGCAGCTTACCACAAGATTATAACATTATGAAACTCTCCAGAGATCTCATAATACATCCAGTGGAGACATCATAAGAGTCATAAATATAGAACATGACTGAAGGAAGCATAATTTATTTGCTAGCTCAGCCTGGACCTGAGTAGAAAGACCTTGGGGAGATATTTTAGAGTGTTCAAGTGAAGTACTTAGGCAGCTGGAGACAGTGGTAAGAAGAACTTATTATAACGACTGTATCACTAGTAAAATGTATATATCAACCTATATGACTTCAAACTATCTCTAACAGAACATAATTAAAAATTCAGAAGAGATGCACAGGCGCTCAATCTGTGTAATAAAGTAAGTTTGTTCTATAGGTCTGGTTACCTACTCAGAGAGCAGTTTCGTGTAGCTCACTTGTGCCCTTCACAGAGAGAAATACCCAGCACTCAAGTACTAGGCAATTCTACTCTGCACAAGAGAAACAGTAAACCCCAGACGTACATTTTAGCCACTCTTGGGCGGTACTCTCTAAGGCCCAATTAGCACGGAGTCCATTTCTGGGGTAACCTATCACCCATAGGGAGAACAAGACCCAATGGCCATTTGCATACACATGGACTCATATAACCTGCCCTACGATCAATATGAGCAACATCTCTGTGTCCAAATTGTGGCAAAACAAAGGTTCAGCTGCCCACAAATGCAGCAAAATGTGAGGAAAAAGTACTCGTGGAATCCTTGATCTTCTACAGGGATCATTATTCACAACTCATGCAGAGGTACATCTCACCAGATACTGATTTCAGTTTGAAAATGTTGAAACGGACAAAGTCATCAGCATCTGCCAGTTTGGTTTGAATGGCAAACAAACCATATAGATATTGTAATATCAATGTCCCCAAATGATTTTCCCTTGTGCTAGGGGACTGGGGGCATTTTCTATTTACTATAATTTAAAATTATTCATCTCACGCTCAACTATTTTAATTCTACTGGTATATTTCAATTCTCTTTTTAAGTTCATTAATATGTATCATATAATGCTGGCAAAGCTGTTTGGTCTAACCTGTCAATCAGCATATTGGAAACTTTGTTAGTGAATCAGGTATGTACAGTATATAATGCAATAATTATGTAACTATTTTATGTTTATTTCTATATAATTTCAACGTAACCTGTCAGGGATGTAAGAAGGATTAAAAACCTAATAAATCTAATACTTATTTACATATTTATGGTAAACCCTTCCTGTATACTCAAGAACAATAGAAATTAACATGAGTACACTCCTTAATAGAGTCCTAATAATGGCGAAAATATGGATTAAAGGTAATACTTCAACCTGAGATTATTATAGATGTACAACAATAAATCTAGACCTACACAGAGATACCAACTTTGAGCCCTATTCAATATGAGACAAGTATATTACTTTCAAATGTAATTTTGGCTGCAAGAGCTTTTTTCAGTAATGTTATACACAAATTCAATGCACTTTACTCGAAATATAACGGATCTCACCCGACATACGTAAATCCTGTCTTCTCAGTAACATACTAGGTGTAGAATTATTTGTTTGCTCGTAATATTACACCAAACATGCATCTTACTTAAAAATGAGGATGTCATGATATTGTATATATAGGTACAATGAAAAAGAAAAAGGACCTATAAATGTGAGTAAGCATTTTGCAAGTAGATAAGTAAATTTGCAGACAGGGCTAGCCCTTCAATAGACAATGCATTAGAGCACCTGTTTCTAGTCCATGTGAGTCTCCTGATATGTAATAACCTCTTGAGTACTGGATTCTGCGTTACTCTGGATGTTGTATAGTGACACAACATAAAAACAAAAACATCATATTTTTAAATACCACATACAGTATGTGCCTATGGGAATGTTAAGTGTCAAATTCTGAGGAACCTCCATTCTTTTGTATTTTTTATTTTTGGTGCTTTTCTGTCTTTTTCACTGTTGCTGCATGTATCAGAGATGGTTTAAAAAACATTTGCGAGTGGTGTTTAGTACCTGTAAAAAAAAAATGAGAAATGTGATACTTTTCCGATTTACGTGTCTGCTGTACTGTGCGTGCTCTGTAATGTCTGAATTGCATAGGGATTTAGTAAAAAAATAAAAAAGAGTCACTCATAACATTTCGGATGTGAAAAAAATCAATGGGAAAGCTTGCATTCATTACCTGATCTAGTTTATCCGTAATAATCAGGGGTAGCTCACTCGCAATCATGCTGCAATGGGTGGATAGAATAGCTTGGGAAAGTTACTTAGCACTTTTTGCCTGTGTAACCTTGTGAAATAGGTAATTGAATGGGGGCCTTTGTCAGCAACTCCCAATCTTTCATAATATTAGTTTTACCCTCATGGCTTTGGTAATCTATGTAAGATATGGCTTATAAAGGGATCATTTTTAAACATTGTGTCTTTAATAAGTGTATCTTATAAAATATATGTAGTTGTATAACTCTTTATAAGTGATGATATATATAAATTGTGTTCAGTCACAACTTATCACAAACAACTGTGCCCTGAGAAACTTGAGGTGTGACTATCTATTCGATTGTTTATTGGTTATTCTAACCACAATCCTAACATACAAATACTCAATTCTGGTTGGCTGAAATATGACAGACACATATTTCAGGAAATCAGAAGATTATAAATAAGCTATGTAAGCCAGAGGTGAAGACAAAAGCCATATTTGACATGGGAGGTCCCCTGAGGAGAAGCTGTTCTTAGTATTTATTTTTTAAAGAGCGTCTGATTTTTTGGGGGGATGGACATTTCTATGACTCAAAGATGAGAAGTGTAGGTATTCAAGCAAGAAAAAAGATGCCTTTTTCTGGGTTTGCCTGAAGATGAAGACTGATTGCTTCACAGGGATTTTTTTCTGTATGTGCCTGCTTATCCAGGGCTAAAGACTGATGCTGCTTATCCAGATTGGAGATTAAGGACCAGGGCATAGCAGATCATTGCTGGAGGGTCCATCTATTAAGTCTTTTTTTTCCCCACAGTTAAATACTGTTTTTCCTCTATTTTTATTAATTGTAATTTATTTATTTAAATTAATTGTAAATTCTGTTGGGTTTTTTTCTGTCATTTTTTTTTCTGTATTTTTTCAGATTATGTAGTTTGGGTCCCTCAAGGAGGTATATAGGGATCCCCATGGTAGGATTTAAGGTGCCATGAGGGTTCATAGGGACCACTATTGCATCAGGTTAAGCTGCCATGATGGTAGGGGGTCAATATTAGGTGCCATCCAAGTCCATAGGTGATGATTAATGTTTGGTCAATAGTGATCCCCCTATGAGGGTAGTTATAGGGCCTTTGGGGATCAAAATGGCCCCCAATATAGAATAGGGACAATAGGGATCTGAATTACCATGAGGGGCTAGATTAAGCTGTCATGAGAGCAGGGCCCTCTAACCATTTCAGTTTTTTACTTTATCTTTTTTTTATGTATCCACTGTATAACCTGTACTTAGTGAGGATTAAGTTTGAGCTTTATAAATTAATGGTGATCATATCAAAAAGTAAAAATGCCATAGAGATTGGAAGATTGGGACTACTGTACATAATCCTCCAGAAACAAAATGTAGTCACAATTGTTACACCCTTTGAGAAGATATTGTAACCTCAGCAAAGACTGAGATATAAGACATGACTGGGGTAAAAGGTATGTGTGTGCAAGCAAACCCTTACTTATAGACAAGGTTTGTACTAAATATTTATTGTGTGAATATTATAGGTATAGTTTCAGAACTAGGGCTTGCCATATATGTAGGAAATTAACCAATAATTAAATAATTAATTTATAATTTCTACAAATAATAAGTTCTTTTGGACAAATCAATAAACAAACATATGAATAAGTTATAATTAAAAGATATATTTTGCATAAATAAATATACGGTTACACAATGGGTTTTAGACAAACAGATAGACAGAAGGGATAAAACGATATTTGCAAAAAGATACGTATATGAATAATATACTACATTATTACTAGATACTACACCAAAGGTCAGCAATATCTTCAGAGTCCATGTGTTTAGGCCTCAGGTCACACCACGGTATGGCTTCTGCTCAGCTGGGCACTCCTCTGGATAGCTCTTCTGGACACCTCTTCATGGACACACACACACTCCTAGACTTAGACTTAGACTGACTAAAACTCTCTGGGCTTTTGTATATCTTTCTTGGACACTCCCCCTTAATATGTGACTGTTCATCTCAACTGAAATCATCTCACCAACCCCCAAACTCCATAAAAACTCCATAAATGGGAAACTCACACACACAGATGTTCACTTGTTTACATATAAACACTCTAGGCCAAGAGACCCCCTATTATGTTGTCTATATGATAGATGCAAGAGTCCACCACACCCAACTGTTCTTTTGCTTACCCAAAAACAACCTCAGGCATAAGCCTTTTTTGATCCCCAAAGGCCCTATGACTACCCTCATAGGGGGATCACTATTGACCAAACATTAATCGTCACCTATGGACTTGGATGGCACCTAATATTGACCCCCTACCATCATGGCAGCTTAACCTGATGCAATAGGGGTCCCTATGAACCCTCATGGCACCTTAAATCCTACCATGGGGATCCCTATATACCTCCTTGAGGGCCCCAAACTACCTAATCTGAAAAAATACAGAAAATAAAAAATAAAAATGACAGAAAAAAACCCAACAGAATTTACAATTAATTTAAATAAATAAATTACAATTAATAAAAATAGAGGAAAAACTGTATTTACCTGTGGGAAAAAAAAGACTTAATAGATGGACCCTCCAACAATGATCTGCTATGCCCTGGTCCTTAATCTCCAATCTGGATAAGCAGCATCAGTCTTTAGCCCTGGATAAGCAGGCACATACAGAAACAAATCCCCTTGATAGAAGCAATCAGTCTTCATCTTCAGGCAAACCCAGAAAATGGCATCTTTTTTCTTGCTTGAATACCTACACTCCTCATCTTTGAGTCATAGAAATGTCCATCCCCCCAAAAAATCAGACGCTCTTTAAAAAATAAATACTAAGAACAGCTTCTCCTCAGGGGACCTCCCATGTCAAATATGGCTTTTGTCTTCACCTCTGGCTTACATAGCTTATTTATAATCTTCTGATTTCCTGAAATATGTGTCTGTCATATTTCAGCCAACCAGAATTGAGTATTTGTATGTTAGGATTGTGGTTAGAATAACTTCCCCTTTTCTGCCTGGTTAAGCTTCTAATCAATCAGGATGCAGGGATTGAAAAGCAAAGTTTGAACTATAAGCATGGGAGCTCCTCCTCCGAGAAGCTCCAATAGTGTAGTTATTTTTATTTTATAGACTGGTGATTTTTTTTTTCAGATGGCCTTTTCCATGGCCCACAGATGAGCATGGGTATCGAAGCAAGATTGGAAAGGCCTTTTCCTGGATGGCCCAAAGATGAGGACGATTTGCTTCAATCAAGATGGATGAATTTCTGGATGTAGGGCTAAAGATTGAGGATCAGGGCAATGCAAACAATCTCATAGGTTATATAGGGGCATGGGGTCTATAGCAATTGGGGATAGGGACTGTGAGGTTCCAATAAGAACCCAGAGGTGGTACATATAGTTTATTAAGGTGGTGGTAGGATTGGTAAAGGGATATTAGGGTTGAATGCCCCCCCCCCCCCAAAGGACACAGGTTGGGGGAAAAAAGGCACCTGATGACCCACTTCTCTGGGTGCAGAGGTGGTCTTGGGGGTAAACCGAGGCTCATTTATTAGTTATTGGGAGGTAGAGGGGCATAGTTGGAGGGGATGGATGGGATCATAAACCACTGCATTACTTTTATTTATTGTTAACCACTTCTTTGCTGTGATTGCAGAAAGGTATAGTATAACTTTAATTGTAGCGAAGGCTGTGACATACCTACCACTTGTGGTTTAGGCTCAACACAAGTGCGTGCAGAGCCTACAAAACTTGCACTTTAGTAATCACAGTTTTGTTAAAAATAGAGCATTGACACATATTAGCGAGCAGTCACAACAGATTACAGGTTATAGTTTTTTCATGGGCAGCAGGTAATAAAAACAATAGTTCTAACGTGTGATCTTAGCTTGTAAATATTGTCACAAGTGCTATGCAATCGAGTCCCCAATCTCATAAAATTTTAGGGGATTCTACTAGCCTTTTTTCACTGGATATTTTGTCAACAGCTTCAACATTATGAGCAATCTTGTAATGTACATGAAATGAAATTAAACTTAATAACACGATTCACATTGTGCCAAAATAGCTACACATATGTTTCTACTAAATATGTCTGATGTTTTTTTTTACAAAAATAAACTAATTCAGGCTTGAAAAAATCTGAAGGAGGAAGTGCTAAGACTAGGGCCTAACTTTATGGTGTGCACATAAGTTCTACCTCCTTGCAGAGGCAAATAAAACCTTTCACAACTAAGAGGAGTATAACAATACATAGATGGGAGCAGACAGAAATTTTCAAAGAGAAATTAAGAATGGGTCCTAGAGAGTTTCCCATTTGGAGCATATGAGTATGGCCTTCAATTTATCTGCCACTCACTGGGAAACTTTTTTTAAATGTTAATATTTTTACTTAAATCTGTTAATAAATAGTTGCAGTTGTTAGAAACACTCATAACCTCATTTATTTTCATTATCAACACATTCTCAAGTGTTCTAGTATCAACATTAAAGTAACCAGATCACTGAAATTAATGGAACATAAAAAATGGATGGAGAAGAGCAAAGTCTTGCTACAAAAATATAGAAACACAAAATATAGATTTGACAGTGGATAATAACCAGAACTTGCATCTAGCATGACGATTCTATCTGCCTACAAGGCATTTGGCTTAATTCTCATGATAGCTTTACCCTTATCCAAGACATGCTTGAATACCTTTATTGTATTTTTCCAACCACCTCCATTGGAATGCTGTTTGACTTTCCTGCTACTCTCTCTGCATATAATAGTTCTTACCCTCCAACTTCAATTCATGGCCATGTAAAAAGAATTTACTACTTTTAAAATCTTAATTTTCTTGCAATTTTTGACAGTTTTCTTAAAATGAAATCTTTCATTTTTATATGAATATTCAAATGAAAGAATATCTTTTAATTCTCTACATCCAATTTGGTCTGTACTAATTTTACAAACTTCAGGCTATGATATATGTAAAAAAGCCACAACTGCAGAAGTATTATTCATATAATATTAGGCGTACTTAAAAACACATGATAGCCTAATTTGTTTTCAGCATTTATGACAATTCATTTATAAAATGAAGACAGACACTATTATTATGTGGTGCAATAGAACGTTTAATATGTCATTTTCGTATGCGTCTTCCTTTTTCAGACATTGATAAAATGACAAGTAGTAAAACAAGTTGTGAAATGATGCATGGGTTTTCTAGGCAAATTAATAAGCGCCTGAGAGCAAGACATATTTAATCATAGAGAAAACAGAAATCTCCACTCTAATTGTATGTTTGAAATACAAATGTGTCTGCTCAGTCATACTGTATATTGCGCTTTTGAATGTGTATATATTATGGCCAAAATAGATGAGTACACTATTATTAACTAAGCTTTTTTATTCCAAAAATATGATGCACATGTACTTAAATATTTAAGTGCTGCTGTTTAATATTTAAGGCACTGAATCTCCACTGAGCCAGCCATATCATACCCACTGGGGTTATGCTACAGCAAGCAGCTCGTTTTAATAGACTTCACACATTAAAAAAAAGTCAGCCACGGTTAAGTCACAGTTCAACTTAGAGCCAAGGGGCACAATATGTTTCTTAGGTCAAAAGCACACGTCCTGAAGGAACAAGTGAACTAGAACAGTGTCTTGTTGTTATTAATCCGGAAATTGCATTCTTGGAACATTGCTGCTTACTATTGGTGCTAATTTCTCTGCTTTTGGCATTGCCTTCTCTTGGTTGATAATGTCCTTTGTTCCACACAAGAATCATGATCCAACGGTCATAACTGACAATCAATATATTATATTTACATATTAAGGAAAATATTGTTGAATCATGTAATAACTATGATTTTTCTTTTGTAAGATTTCGGATGAACTTCTTAAAATGCTTAAGTCTACTTGATATGGATAACACATTTAGGAAAACCTTGTTTTTTGTTTTGTTTTTCTTAATATTTCTACAATTGTTTAGAAAAGAAGTATTTTTCTTAGTGACTTTGTTTTTCTAAGTAAACCTTATAAAGCATATAAAGCAGTAATAAGTATAAGATAGTATTTATATAAAGTATTTGTAACAAAACATGTTCATGAAAATAAGTATATTTCTGTAGCCACTGATTTATAGGCTAATACATGTTTTTCTCATGGAAGAGTTTAGATTGGAAATGGACCCAAAAGGTAAGAAACATTTTAAAAGTAGTAAAACAAGAAAAGGGCCAAGCATAATTGAGTTACAATGAGATAATGAGGCTTACACACCTATTGATGGAAAGTACATACGTGTGCATGAGCAGAAAAAAAAAACTGTAAAAAGGTACAGTGCTCTAACAGATAAGCACTCGGCGATGAGATCAGACTAGTCTTAATTAAACATCCAGAATTGCACAACTAAAGACTGGATGAAAAAGATTTATTGGCAACAAAACATGCATTTTAAGCTATTTGAATAAAGGATGTTTTTTTGTTTAAGTTTCTAAAACAAAGAGGTATCCCTGACATGTGTAGCTATAAGCGAAAACTTTGTGATTAACTTTTCTTGTTTTCTTTCTTAAAACCTTGTTGGTCTGTTCCCACACTGTGACCAAACTTGTCCTCTCCTTCTCCCTCTTTGCTTACAAAAAAACAAACTGCAATTATACATCATTGCAAGTTTGAACCCACACATGTTCCACAACTCACTGAAGACCTGTCCCCTCTGCCTATCTCTTACAATACTCACTCTTATACATAATAGAGAAGAGATGATGTTCAATACACATACCATAGGCAACCTGATCTTCCTTCCAGCTATAACCACACTATTGAATTCCCCATCTTGAAAATACTTGTTAAGTATAAATTGGGGCACTCAATCCAGAAATATTATTTGTAAATCGTTTATACAACTTAGCAAAATCTTATTAGAATCCATATGCATACCTTTGGATACTGTGCTTAAAATTTTGCATTGAGTCTGTATCAGTTGGTGGTCATAGTGGTAGATATGTGTACAATCTCACATGTCAGTTGATACAAATCATCCATGGTCTTTACATAGATGTACTTGAAGCATAGCCAATAAGAATGAAAGGCAAGATGTGGTTTGAACTACCTGAAGTAGATCACCAAGGGCAACTGAAGTACTAAGAAGTTGTTGTTTACAGTGATGTAGGAGGACCATTTATCATAAGCATATGAGGACAGTTCTACATTTATGATTTCAAGGTGGTTTTAAATGAGACACTATCAGTGTGTGTAACCCACATTGCTTAAAAGAGTCTCATTATTTCTATGAACCTGTAATGTTTGTATACAAGGTAGTCTTTTAAAATGAACTGCAAATTCATTATTACTAACGCCTGGTATTAAGAGAATTAGTATTTGCTCATTTTCTTAAAATATTTCAAATATCAAAAACAATCAAATATTTGGGATTCACTTTTTTCTTCCTATGCTTTCTATCATTTGCATATAGTAAACAGAGACTTATATTATGCCCAAAGCTCTGTATTGTCATCAACTGGAGGTCAGCATTTTTTCTATATTGTAATTCACATCGGTAAAATCAAGATTTGGCTTTATGTTTTTAGAAAGCAAAATACATAAATATCTTTACGTTTATATTTTTCAGCCTTTACATTTTTAACTTTAATCTCAGCTGAATATGTATTCTATCTTTTCAGGAGGATGTGTCCTTGTAAATTAATAACGCTCTAGCAATAGATGCAACATTCCCATTGTTCCTAAAGAAGCTTCCTTTCAATTCAGTCTCCTCACAATTCAAGATGTTGGTCAGTAGAAGCCAAAATACAACATTTCTCCTGCATCATAACTGCATATAATGTGTAATAAAGTATACCTCTATAATTTTTTATTTGCTTTAGATATTGCATTTCCAAGTTTACAATCTTGTAAAGTACTTTGGGAAAAAGCACTATGTTCATGAGATTTTAAGCTCAAAGACAAGGCCTCCATTCTTTTACCATGTGGTAATATTTTATTTTTCTTTGTACTTAACCACTGAGAGTTAAAAAAAAAGTTATAAGGGGCCCCCAAAAAACCTCTTCATTTTAAAAGGGCAAATTTAAATGGTCCAAGTGCAACAATACAACATATAGACTGGGACAAAGAACTGACATTTAAAGCTTTACTAAATTTACAGACATTTCATCATATACCATGTGGAAATAAAAGTAGATATAAATTGCATCCCATGTGGCTTAACAATGTTTTAAAGATTAAGATAAAAGTAAAAAACAGGCATTTAAATTATACAAAAAAGAAAACATAAAGGCAGCTTTTCTTCTGTATAATGAATATAACAAACCTTGCACAAAAGCTATTAGAATGGCTAAAATAGAAAATGAAACGTTAATTGCAAGGGAGAGCAAGACAATATTGAAACCTTAAAATGTGAAACAGACCAACTGATAAATAATTACCGGGAAAAGGCAGATAATATTTGTTTTCTGTATACACAAGGGAGGTACCAATGGTTAGGATCAGGCAACAAAATGGGGCTACACTACCATCACCAAATAATTGATTAACCAAGAAAGAAATCCAAAAGAAGCTGAAAAAAATAATGTCCCAGGTCCTGATGGAATACATCCACGGGTACTGAGGGAACTGGGTTCTGTAATACCCAAACCATTATATCTAATTTTTCAAGACTCACTCTTCCAGATGACTGGCGAAAAGCAATGATGTGATACCTTTATTTAAGAAAGGAAGCAAGAGCAAATCCAGGGAACTATAGACATGTAAGCCTCACTTCTGTAGTGGGGACATTTTTAGAAGCATTCTTAAGGTATGGTATACAAGATGATATACATGTGAACAAGACAATAAGCAGTCAACATCGATTTATGAGACATAAATTAAATTAGTTTCTATGACGATGTAAACAGGAACTTGGATTGAGAGCTGGTTAAAATACAAGAAACTAAAGGTTGCTGTAAATGGAACTTACTCAGATTGAACTAATGTGGTAATTGGGGTTCCTCAATGTTCAATATAAGGTCTTCTCCTTTTTAACATATTTATTAATGATTTAGAAGTAGGACACACAGCCTTTACTTTTCCACAATCCCACATCCACTTTAGACTCCTTTGACATTGTAAGTGAGGATTAAGTCTCTAGTCTACTATAAGTCTCTCGCCTTACAACTTGTCCAATTGATTTTATTCCATCACATCCTCTTCTTTGTCACTCCCTCTGACCTCCAAATTTCCATTCATCATAGGACCCACCTCTTCTCCATCTTAAATCCTTCCTTGGTACCTAATTAAAATCTTTTGGATTTTAGTATCATCTATAGGCAGATGACACTCAAATGTACTAATCAGCACCAGTTTTATATCCCTCTCTTCTAGCATGAGTTGCCAACTGCCTCTGAAGCATATTTTTCCCCTGCTACTCAAACTCAACATGCCAAAGACTGAACTCCTCATCTTCCTGGCCTATACTACAGCTTCTACTCCTCAAATATGTATTACTGTTGACAATGACATTATCAATCCCACCTGTCAGGTTCACTGTCTTGGGTTTCTACTGAACCCTGCCCTATCTTTCATTCCTCACATATAATCAATAAAAAATCATGTCATTTTTACCTAAAAAAATCTCTATATGTCACTGCTAAGACCCACAGATTTCAGGGCCACATGCACCTCACTTCTCTAATTTTTGGTTGTCTCTTTTGTTGGTCAGATCTCAGCACCCGAGCCGAAACACCTCTTAGGAGAACTCAGGACATTAGAGTTTGCTATATCATTGTCTGAACCTAATTTATGTACAGCGCTACGGAATATGTTGGCACGTTATAAATAAACTATAATAATAATAATATTAATATATCACCCTCCAGAAGAAGATACTGGCAGACATTCCTTTGGTTTAGAATGTTTCACTCAGCCTCAGACACCACTGTTACTTAGTGAGTGCCCAACTCAGACTCCGACACCATCTTGATTTAGTGTGTCCAAAATCAGGCTGGCACTTCTTTATTTTCAAGACACATTTTCAGATAACACAAAACGTCAAAGACTCCCCCGCCCCTCCTGGGCAAAATAGGGCTTGCTATACTACCCACCCACCTGATTTCCAGATGTATAGAGGGGTCTGGCTTTCTGGTCATCGTTACACATTTACTATCAATACTGGGTATCTCTTCAGGCAGGGCAATAACTGTCCAGGGTTATCTGTTTAGGTCCCTAATAACCCAGGTCTGTGTTTTGCTCTCCTATTTACAGAGGGCTATAAAACTAGCTTTCCCTCATGACTAAAGCCAGAGGTTTCACGACTGTCCAGCTCTTAATAGCTGCAAATCCACTTAAATTTCTGTATAATCTTTAACCCTTTGTTGTCATTAAGTGAGGGTGCCTTATTTCTCTTGGTCTACAGATCTGGTGTTACAATCCTAGAGCAATAAACTATCTTCTATTTTCTTTACTGAGCCAGAGACAATGCATCTGCTTGCATTAGCTTGGCGGTGGGGCACTCCTATTGCTAAATTTCTCTATCTGGTTTTAAAGGATTGTTTTGCTTATATGTGCTATTAAAGAATATATTTCACAAAACAAACTAAATGCCCAAATACATAAGCAATATGCCATGACAGTAACTAGCCAAAAGCACATTCTAAACACATATATAATAACTGATTAACCCCAAAAGTCCAGTGGGGGCCCTTTTGGGTATGACTATCACTATCTTACACAAGCCACAACTAAAATTCTAATTCATTCTCTCATTATATACTGCAACTTGCTCCTTGCTGTCCCCCCATCACTCCATCTCTACTCCAATCCATAATGAACCCCACTGCTAGACTCATCTACCATATTGAAAGCTCCTTGTTCTCAGCACCTCTCCGTCAGGCACTACATTGGCTTCCCTTAGCCTCCATAATAAAAGCTAAAATCGTGACTCTAAGACTTAGAGTTCTTACAAAGCCATCAATAATAGTACACCCCCTTATATCTTTGCTCTCAAAATACCCCCAACCTCCCTCATCGATCTACTAATGACCTTCTTTCCCCCTATCTTGTCACCTCCTCTAACTCCCGCCTTCAGGACTTTTCTCATGCTGCCCCTACTCTAGAACTCCTTGCCTTGCTCTACCAGACTAATTTCCCTTCTCAAGACAGTCTATTTTGTATATACCACTACAGAAAATGCTGGCACTTTATAAATAAAGAGTAATAAAATAATAATAATGACACTAAGTATTGCAAGGTAGCTACATTGGAAAATTATGTGCTTTCACGCCAAAAAGGCCCTAAATTAGAAGAATAGGCAATTTAATGAGAGTTGAGATATAACAAATAGATGTAGAGTTATAGAATTTTGAGGAAAAATAAGCATGCAAAATAAATTGAGCACCTCTATTTGTGTTGTTGTGTATGCAAATGACTGTTAGGGCTTAGCCTCCCAAAGGATAATACAGGACTCCAGACTAGTGATGTCCCGAACAGTTCGCCCGCGGACTATTCGCGTCGATTTTGACATGTTCGAGTTGGCAGCGAACGGCGAACACATGCACATTTTGGTCAGCCCCCTATTCTTTATCATTGAGGAAACTTTGACCCTGCACCTTACAGTCAGCAGACACATTCCAGCCAATCAGCAGCATACACTCCCTTCCAGAGCCTTCCATCTGAAGGACAGCCTCCATTTTAGAATCATTCTGAAGCTACATTCATTGAGAGAGGACATATATTCTAGATAGCCAGGCTGTGTATTTAGCTTCCACTACAGACCTGAAGGACTCATCTGATATCTGCTGCAAGGACAGCAAGCCAAAAAGCCCGTTTTAGGGCTAGAACCTAATTTATTTTATTTTATTATTTTTTTCTGTGTAATCTTATTGCATATGCCTGCCTGTCAGCATGTGTGTGTGTGACAGGCTAACACCTAACAGCTTTTATTGTGCTCAGTGAAATAAAACAACACTTTTTTGACTGTAATCGATTTAATATCAGTTGCCTGCCTACAGGCGTGTGTGTGAAGCCTATTGCATCTACTCTGCCAACTTTTGCCAGTGCACAGTGACACTCATATCTGGTGCAACCGTAGTGTACAGTGACATTTAAGAACCCTTTTTTGACTGTAATCGATTGAATATCAGTTGCCTGCCTACAGGCGTGTGTGTGAGGCCTATTGCATCTACTCTGCCAACTTTTGCCAGTGCACAGTGACACTCATATCTGCTGCAACCTAGTGTACAGTGACATTTAAGAACCCTTTTTTGACTGTAATCGATTGAATATCAGTTGCCTGCCTACAGGCGTGTGTGTGAAGCCTATTGCATCTACTCTGCCAACTTTTGCCAGTGCACAGTGACACTCATATGTGGTGCAGCCGTAGTGTACAGTGACATTTAAGAACCCTTTTTTGACTGTAATCTATTGAATATCAGTTGCCTGCCTACAGGCGTGTGTGTGAGGCCTATTGCATCTACTCTGCCAACTTTTGCCAGTGCACAGTGACACTCATATCTGCTGCAACCTAGTGTACAGTGACATTTAAGAACCCTTTTTTGACTGTAATCGATTGAATATCAGTTGCCTGCCTACAGGCGTGTGTGTAAGGCCTACAGCGCCTACTCTGCCAACTTTTGCCAGTGCACAGTGACACTCCTATCTGGTGCAACCTAGTGTACAGTGAAATAAAAGAACCCTTTTTTTTTCTGTAATCGATTGAATATCAGTTGCCTGCTTACAGGCATGTGTGTGAGGCCTACAGCGCCTACTCTGCCAACTTTTGCCAGTGCACAGTGACACTCATATCTGGTGGCACCTTAGATTGCACGCGCAGTGCCCCTAATTTGAAGTAGGAGGTCCGACCAAGCATCTTTTTTCCATCTCCCTGTTCCAAAAATCAATGCCATATACACGTCCCCTAATAGTGGACGTAAAAGGGATTAAACTGATAGGTATAGTACTACTTAACAGTACACACCTTATAATAACGCAGACAGAGGCAACGCAGAGAGAGGAGTCTGAAGAAGAGGAGTCAGAGGAGGAAGGTGGCTTTGAGGAGGTGGAAGACCAAACACAGCAGGCGTCCTAGGGGGCTTGTTGTCACCTTTCGGGGACCCTTGGTGGCTGGGTGGAGGAAGAGACCTTCAATGACAAGGAACGGGACATGGCTAGCTTGGTATCCAACCTTGTGCAAATGGGGAGTTTGCGGTTGTGCAAAGGGACTGTTTGCGGTGGTTTGCGGTGCATTAAACGGGGAGATTGGTCTGTTACTGTGAAGCGGGTGTAACTCTTACACTACCTGATCGATATAACATCATACCTGATGTTTTAAAGCATGTTATTCCAAACAATTTAGGAATGTTAGGTGATTTATGCCCTTTATGGCTTAAAACCAGACTCTGCGTCAACTATGTCATTTTCCGTGGGAGTTTTGCCATGGATCCCCCTCCGGCATGCCCCAGTCCAGGTGTTAGTCCCCTTGAAACAACTTTCCAATCACTATTGTGGCCAGAAAGAGTCCCTGTGGGTTTTGAAATTCGCCTGCCCATTGAAGTCTATGGCGGTTCGCCGATGTTCGCCCGTTCGCGAACATTTGATGAAATTCGCGTCCACTGTTCGCGAACCGAAAATTTGATGTTCGTGACATCACTACTCCAGACATTGACTCTTTGCTCACTGTGCCTTAGGGAGATCAGCTACACCCTACTGACGAGGCCCAGCTAAGGCTGAAACATATATCTGGATATTACTGTTTCTTCGGTTCAGGGTAGAATTGCATGGTATTTGGGGGCTGAATCAGACTGACATACTATTGGAAATTTCTCCCTGACTAGGGCAACAAATTTAATAAGGAGAATGGAGCTATGAAGAAAAACTAACCAAATTATACTTATTTTCGCTAGAAAAAAGCTGCATAAGACATGATATGATTACCTTATATAAATACATCCAGGGTCAATATAAGTCTTTGTCTTGGCAGTTTTTTGTGCCAAGAGGTTCCCAGCGGACAAGAGGACATCTCTGGAGGCTAGAAGAAAAATAGTCTCCACCTTATGGAAAGAAAAGTGTTCTTTACACAAGGGCAGTTAGACTGCGGAACTCTCTTGTAAAGGAGGTTGTGAACGCAGAATTGATAGGTAATTTTAAAAAGAGGTAGGATATATATATATATATATATTTAAATGGCATTCAGGGTTATCTTGGATAATTAGAAAAAAAAGGATTATTGATTCAAAGAGAAATCTGATCTTCAGCATTTGGGGTCAGGAAGAATTTGTTTTCCTCTTATGACACAATTAGCAATGTTTCAATGTTTTTTTTGTTTGCCTTTCTCTGGATCAGTTAACATTTAAGGATCAGAGGAGATCAAAAAAGGTTGAACTTGATGGACTAAAAGTATGTTTTCAACCTCAATTACTATGGTACTATGTTACTATATTACACTGTATAGCTTTGTAGAACATGTTGGTGCGTAACAAATAATGGCTAATAATAATAATAATAATCAGACAAATCACAGTCCACCGGAGAAGGAACTGGCAACCCATTTCCATGCCTGGCATGCTGCAGTCCATAGGGTCACTGAGAGTCGGACACGACTGAAGGACTAAACAACAACAACAAATGTATTTCCTGTAATAAATGTTTTGTATACAGACAGGAAAAGTGTAGCCATTGGAAAGCAGAGATCAGGTCCCAGAGTGAGAGACAAGGGGTAGTTGGAGCTAGCAGAGGAAGATAATCAAAGATAAAAAACAACATATCACTACAAACGTTATGAAACCTCAAATGAAACAAAGGTTTGAACAAAATACAATTTAGATTTTTTTTTATTCATTTGTATTATGCTTTTTTTGTTATTTGCATTTGGCCACTGCTTTACGACCCTTTTCAGTTTTAATTATTCAAATAGATTGTAGTCAGAATGGATTCTGTGGGATAGACTAATATGTTGGGGGGGGGGGGGGATTTACTAAAGTTAACCAGTGATCCTACTTCTCAGGTCATTATCCAATTTATTAAAGCCCCTTCTCCCGTGAAATACCTAGCTCATTGCGACTGATCGCGAGTTGTAGTGAATAGAGTGGGTGTTATGGGTGTATTAGGGGAGTGTAAACTGCATCTATCGTGAAAACCTGAGTTTGTGAATTAACTAAATCATCATTCAACTTTTTTTTACTACTCGCGATGCTGAATATTCACAGTAGCAGAATATTTTATATTTAAATAAGATAATATAAACAATATTCATCCATTAATATACAGTATATACACTGCTAGTTGTTATATATAGCAGTATATGTTGAATATAAATAGGTGAACATTAGTTATATTATTTTATTTAAATATAAAAAAAATAGCATTACAGGGTTGAATTTGGTGAAGTTGAATATTAGCATCACGAGTAGTAACATGTTTCAGAACTCTATGGGACCTCACAATGTAATCATAAGGACCCCATGGCACCTAACAATAACTTCTATACCATGGGGGTCCCCGTGGATCCCCATGGCACTCTAACTACTACTATATTATACAGGAGATGCTTAGTAAGTCTTCTACGGTATATATACTGTATATATATATATATATATATATATATATATATATATATTATTGTGCAGGACTATTAACTTGTAATGCAAGTTCTTTCAGTAAAGATTTGTGTGTTAATATTCTGTTCTTAAACACCATGCAATACGTTTTGCTAAACTTTGTGACTTATGTAATTGTAAAAACAAGCCGCATTGTCAGAAAAAAACATCAAGTTACCGATAATATTTAGCATTTTACTATTTTGAAACCGAAAAAGGAAACATTCTCCAATATATTGTGAGTGCTAGATATAAACAAAGATATAAACAGATGCATTTCAGTAGTATTGTGCATTCACAATAGGCTGATTAGTGAACTGTACTTACAAGTATGTGTTTTTATTTTCTGTTCAAAATTTTTTATTTACATGTAGGTATAAACTATTCGTGTGTATCTGAAGTTGCTGTTACATCAATTTTAGGTATTTCCAGTCTAAGTGCAATGATAAGGGCCACTATACAATGAATATATATATATATATATATATATATATATATATATATATATACACACACACATATAAATCTATATCTATTTATCTATCTACACATATATACATATATACAACAATATATATATATTTGAAAACTTTGAGTCTAAGAGCACAATTTAGAACTGAAAAATAAAGTAAAGTGAAGCCTGCACTTGCAGATTTAAGGAAGCTGCAGCCTTGAAGTTTTTGTTTTGGTTGCCAATACCCTGATGGTGTTCACCCAGGAAGGGCAGAGTCCCAGAGAGGCCTGGGACTACAGTGTCACTGTGAGTAACTGGAAGAAGCCAGTATTTTGGACTGTTCAATTGATTGCTTTGTTTGTTGGTTGCTACACATTATTAAAGTGATTAACCATTTAAAAGGCCTCCTGATTCCTCCATTATAGCGCCAGAAACAAGGGCACGGATCCTGAGTGTATGTCACAATATATGTATATATATATATATATATATATATATATATATATATATATATATATATATATATATACACACACACACATATAATATATATAAAACTTTGAACTATATATATGAAAACTTTGAATCTAAGAGAACAATTTAGAAAAAAATCATAAAGCTGATTTTTATTTAGAACAATAAATGTTGACACCTCAGCTGGAACCTGATACTTAGGTGGAAGTATGTGTGAGGGGAATTTACATTTGTGGAGAGCTATGCTTCCATCTATTCATGCAAATCTGACAAACCAATATGACACAAGTATCTAACACAGATATACAACCTACTTCTGAAACATACATAAATATATTGTCATGATTCAATTCTGAGTAAGTGATGTAACAAATACAAAATAAATGCCTATGTCATAATAGAGTTTTAACAATTTTGACTTTCTCTAAAACTATTTTATGTCCATGACTTACACAGATGTTAATGTTTTTAACTGCTTCACAAACGAATGCCTTTTTGCTTGAACGACAGTGGCTCTTTAAATCATAAAATATCAGTAAATATCACCTCTCTTTGATAAACACCTCCCATAGAAAATATATGGAATGGAGATATTTAACTTTACTTTTATATCCCCACTTGATAAATAAACTCCATGGACAATACGTTTAATGAACGGCAACATAACTTTCCGTTTTGTAGTTGATGTACAATATTCCTTGCCACATCTTTTCAGATCTGCTTCATTCTCCCAACATTCTGGATCTTCAAGACAAACATGATGTTTTAACAAATATGAATAATTATTAGGCTAATTTGTATTGTTTTTTTTCCCATGTGGAGGCAATAAACATAATTATTAAATATTCACATGTGCAACAAATTGAATACCTACTATTACAACACTTATATATCCACATCCTTTAATTTTTTATGATACTTGGGAGGATAGTAATTAAAATACATAGGAAACGGGTTTAATAAATCCACTTTGTACCACTGTTAAATCAATATCATACACTTTCTCCACAGTTCACCTCATACAAACTCATACACTGATATATATTGGGAAAAATTATGGTGAGATGTTTGCAAGGTGTTAACTTTTCTCAATATTACATTGACATCAAAAGGTCACACTCTTAGACGTAATAAAGGTCTTGAAGAACCTCTCCATTCATATGTTATACTATGACACAAATGTAATACGATTTGACATCACACAGAATTTTTTAATCATTTGGACTTTTTAGTAAATAAGGTCCTTTTTCTCAAAGTACAGGATCTTTTTCAAACTTATACAATGGAAAAACATTTTTTTATTATTTTATTAGCCTTGTGACTATTTCTAAAGTGAATTTCATAACCTGACACATTTTCACATCTTGTGTTTGTTGTGCCTGAAGCAACATATGTCCTTCTACTAGACAAACAAAGTTCTTCACGAGAAAACAATAGACTGTGTTTTCAGTTGAGAAAAGTGTACTTACTTTAATTATGAGGAAATAAACCACAATGCAAATATTGTGTTTAATATTTTCAGTTCATTTCAATTAAAATAAGAAGTATTTACTTCAAGTCTTTACTTTCGTGTCTAACCTCCATGAACTTGAATGACCAGATTGACCCCCTTCAATAAACCTTACAATATCTTATCCCTTATGTTTTATCGTAATCTGCAAAATGAATTATAGATAGCAAAGCGGCCGATAAAGAATGACAAAGTCAGAATGGGGTTACAGATGTACAACATATCTTTTATACTGTCATTAGTTGTAAGTGCTAGAAAACAAAGTCTGTACTTACTGTAGAGCTGTACAAGCTTCCGTTTAAAAGAATGATTAGGAATGAAGTGGCCTTCAATGTCTTATCTTTACCAGAGCACTTGGAAATGTGAAGCAACTTGAGGTGTTCATGACATGTAAAATTATTATTTGCAAATTTTTTTTAACAGATATATTACTTAATAAGTTATAAAATGAAATATGTAATAGAAACGGAATATATTTTTAAATTCAAGTATAATTGGACTGCCATTTTATGATTTCACAGGCCCATCAATTCACATGTGACAAATAAGATGTCCTGTTGATTAAAATGGTTGTGTTCGTTGATACCCTCTAGTAAGAAAATAGTACATTTGTGTGAACATTTGGATGTCTATAATAAGTAAAAAACATATTTCTGTGGACAATTGAATGTCTGAAAATGTTTTAGAAACTTTGAAACCCACTACAAATATGAGGCATCCTATTATAAATATCAAATTACTTGAAGGAGATAAATAAAAGGTGAAATATAAAAAAGATTTTTCTTCTGTTTTGTTTCACCAATTATAGATTTACAAAAGAAAAGAACCTCTGAGGACATCCTTTAAACGGTTTGAGAACTGAATATTTTAACAACGGACTGCTAGCTTTGAGCGTGGGGTGCATATAGTTTAGCCAGGTTTTCTGCGATACTAACAGGTTGTGAAACAATCTTTGCGATTGCATGGTTGCAATTTTAGGAATAAAACCACAGTATTCCAACATTAGCTTGTGAGGATCTTAGTCAATATGGCCTAATGAATCCTGGACATCACCAGTAATATTTCCTTATATGTACATCAAATTTAACAGAAATTATACAATATAAATATTAAGTGTGTTTTTCTTTTAATTTTTAAAATTTTGGTGGGAATCTTATTTAGTTATTTTAATCACAAATACAATCAATTAACACGCTTAAGACATTGATTTCATTTACCACTTACCTAAAAGCTGTTCATAAAACATGATAATGAGATTATAGTTTGTTCTAATTATGCTGACAAATGATATATGCATACTGGTAGGAAAATCACTGTACTGCACTGATAAAAGAAATTGTCAGGGAGTGAATCCAGTATATAGCAGGCAAATATTCCAATATATAAGTTTCATTACCATACATTATTTTGTATCATGTCATGCAAGATACCTCATATTTTTTTGAATTGCAAACTTAGGGCCTCATTCTATTAACGACTGTAGGAGATGCGTGGCCGCAAGGACCGGCCGCAGGCTATTTGCCTATTCTATTCCCTTGCGGCCGAGGGCTCCGGCAGGCTTGCAGCCGGCGCCCTGTTATCCCTTGCGGCCGCACATGCAGCAGGAAAGCCTTTGATCTTACACGGCCGCAAGAGTTTCAGCCGCAAGAAAGTCACGGTTGCTATTCAATTGCTATGTAAACCCTCTCGTCATGGCCGTAATTATCTAAAACCGAGCCGCAGCTTACTTACACCAAAAAGGTCATGCTAGCACCCAATTAAGCACATAATAAAGCCATCGTGCACTTTGATGAGACGATAAAGTGATTGGAGGTGTTAGCATTCATAGCACAACATTCCCCTACACTCAAATCTGAAAATCATTTTTAGTTTAATTCATGTCAAATGTCCGTGGACAAAGTCCCAAGGGCTTGGAGCACCTCAGACCTGCAAAGGCTGCGGGATTAGCCTCCGTCAAGTCCGTAAATGGGTAAAATAGACCCACGGGTCGTAAAGGGCTTACTTACAAGTCGTAGCATAGAAAAGCCATCCTGTACTTTTATTAGAAGTGAAAGTGATGTTTGGTTTTAGAATTAATAGCTCAACATTCCCCTACTCTCAAATCCGCAAATAAAGATATTTAACTTCATCTATCATGCAAGCCCGCACGGGTTTGAATAAGGAGCTACGGGCTTGGTCAGTGAAGTCCGTGGGACTTGTACGGATTTTAAAATCAAAGTACAATTTGGCGATGTGCAAGCTTGAGAATGTTTTGCTATTAATCCTCATGCCCCCCCATTATGTTCCCCATCATTTACAGTGCTTTGCAGTGCTGGATTAAATATATATTGGCTTCTATAATGCTTTGTTTGCGGCCCTCAACCTCCGAACCCGTACGGTTTTTAAAAAGGACGAGCCCGCAGGACTACGGGACGGAAAATACACCGTAAATGATATATCGGATTTGGGCGATGTGCTAGCTTGAGAGGGTGTTGCTATTAATCCTCATGTCCCCCATTATGATGCCTAGCATTTACAGAGCTTTACAGTGCCATCTTGAATTTATATTTGCATTTACAGTTTTCTGACTTTGCAGCCGGAAAACAAGATCTACGGGCGCAGGAAAAACGCTTGCGGCCATTTGCATGATGTGCGGGGGTATATATGTTACCTCTTAAATTTAGACTACTTAATTTACTTATCTTGAAAAGGCAAATAGGAAATGTGAATACTTTGTCAGGTTGTTCCCATCACATCTATGTAACCAAATTAGTATTTAGTAGTATATGCATCAATATAAATAAGTTATGATTGGCTATGCAAAGTAATTTTGTTAAGGGGGAAAAGGGAACTGAGATTTGGCAGATGGAGAGGAGCACATTGATGTATTTGAGAAAAAAATCTTTGAAAATAATATAGATGTCAAAAAAGAGTTAGATTGTACAGCGATCACAACTGAATAGAGCACTGGCATTCATGTTACAATGCCCTAGCTGGTATAAGGATGGTTGGGGTAATATTAAGAATAAAGGGTGAGGATTATTTTCGTAATGGATCAAGAAGTAAAGATATGTCCAGTGTCTGTGTTGTGAGTACTTAGGCCTCTGTTAGGTGTTTGTTGGATTTTCACAGTAAGTTTCAAGTTATCAAGACTTTTGATATAAAATAGCTAATTGGAACATTAATTATATTTGTTATATATTGATCAAGCTATACAATTTATTATGAAAAGGGCTCATTGTTAACATTCAGAACCTACAACATGCCACCCATGTAGTGATGTCAGATCTAAAGACAATTCAAGTTCTCACATTTATCTACCCTTGTTCTTCTCTTTGGCTCTGAGCTATTCTCTACTTACATAGTAACATTTTCCCACCAATAGATGATTTATTATTGAAATGGTGCCAGAGGAAGCGAGCATTGGTATTATAGAGACTAATACTGTTAGACTAAGCACTTGTAGGGAAGAAATACAAATGTTTTATTTTTGTTTCAACACAAGTCTTGACAAATCTATTATGTAGTCTTGATTACTCCAAACCATATACATTCGGAAGAAAGAGTTTTACTATTCTAACTTCGTAAATTTACATTGTGTTTCACACAACACACAATGGAGGGAATTTGCTGAGCTTCTCAAGTGACTACACAGTAAATCAAGGGATGCGCACATCAGCTACTTGAGATACTTAGTAAATCCCTTTGAATATGATTGATGGGAAACTCGTGATAAATACATTTAACATATTTAATTTACTCTCAGCTGCTATTTATTAAGTATATAACCTTTAAGACACATTTTTATTTAGAGGGGGAAAAAGTCAGCTAGAATTAGCCTGATTGAGCAATTTTATTTTATTGTTTTTCTTCATTCTGAACTGTTAGGGGAGGGGGGCAGATAATAATTTTGTAGAAAGGTGATATAATCATCCAAGTGGTCAGCTATCCATTTACTTATATTTTTAACTTTTTTATTGAACCCTACAGGGTATAAATAAAAGTTGAATAAGGGGCCCAAATCATTTTGCACTGGAGCCTTCTATTCAATAAGTTTACCACTGTATCTGTTGTCCTCATAATTGTGTTTACTTGTCTACTTTCATCCAGTGACTATTACAGGCATACATACATGCGTCAGAAAATAGCTAGGACTTTTATGTTTTTATCTGTTATCTTTCTTCTCTTTAAGGCTAATTGGTTTGGGCATATTATGTTGTATACTATCAGCCTGTGATTCAGTAAATTTAAAAGGGCTCCATTTAAGCACACAGTATATTATATTTACCGAAGTTTTTAGTTAGTGAAGACCTTGCTTTTGGATACAAGTTCACTAACTAAAAACTTCTGTAAAAAAAATAACCTGTGTGCTTAAAAAGAACACTTTTAAATTTACTGAATCACAATTTAATAAGGCTGTATGTTAAATGTACGCAATGTTAACAAACAAAAAAAACGAAAAAATGAAAAATGTTAGGAAAAGCGTAAGAACAAGCCTTCCACATTGACGTTTGTATCTTCTCCAGGATGTTCTTTTTTTATACTATGCATTTATCATGATGTTGTTCTTTCTTCCCTTTAATAAAAAATATAAAAAAAAAAAAAAAAAAGAAAATAGCTAGGACTGCCTTTTGTGCAGATCCTCTTTGACACCCTGGACACCTAAAAAGGGATACCGTTTTTTAAGGAGGGGAAATGTTAGTTTGTATTTGATAAATCCAATTGTTCTTTATTATTAAGGATCACTTAAAAAGAAAACAAAAAAGAGTTGGAAAAGCAAGATTGATAGTAGAAATTTTATTGTTTGAAATGTTTATATGACTTTATTGAAATCAGTAACAAACACTTTAAAGTTAAAAGTTATATGAAGTTTGCAGTTTAGTCTTGTATACTATGATCTCAAAATTGCTGAATAAAAATCTTTGAAACAAAAAAAGGGATACCGAAATATTTCTAATTTAAAAAGCAAGTTTTAAAAAGTGCATTGCATTTTTCCTTCAATTAGTTATTTTATTGCTAATCAGTAAGCCAATAGTAACAAATGAAACCCTATTTTATGGAAACTACAATGGTATGTGTTTCACTGTACATCTAAAGATAGGAAATAACCCTTTTCCGTCATCTGGGTCTATATACCAGATATACACATACTTGAAAAAATATTTTAAGGCTAGACCTTGCGCAGGAGATTTCCTATAATTTAGGAATAGGAGCAATGGAGTAGGAACTAGAGGACAATGTGAAATAAATGCCAAATATGAGTGAGAACAATGTTAGAGACAAAGCAGGGATTGTGTCAAGTGAGTCCTAATATAGAGAAAAGAAGACTGAGAGTAGGAGGTGGTGAGAAGAACAAAAAAAGTGTGTGATGTAAAAGTTACCAAAATAGCTGTGATGTTAGAGGGACACAAAATTCATCAATATTGTTCTACAGTATCAAACAAAGCATTGATAACCAAGTTACAATTGTGGATTTTAATATTGTAGTAAAGTGAAACATGAACATTTAGAGGCATCTAGTAATTTATGACCATTCAAGGCCTGATGGAGTTCATCTTTAAGCTCAATTAATAATGCAGTGCAGAGACTCTTGTCAAGACTGAGGTTAAAAAGTTTTAGTGATATAAAAGCAGGGAAATCAACTATAAAACAATGAAAAAACATTTTCAACTTGATTTTAATTATGGTGGTGAAGAGCAGTTTAATGACTTTAGTGGCAGTAGGTAAAAGAAGTTTAGCAATTTTAGGAATAGGAAGAAAATGCTACATTCTGAAAATGGGGTAGGGATGTTTGTAAGAAAGGATACATTTATGAAATAGAGTTAAAAGTTGCAACAAAGGTGGTTTTAAAGAAAGAGGTATATATCTCCACTCTATATGTATTCTGTTATGTTGGGTTAAAGTTGATCTATTTCTAATACATAGACTGTTAAAACATAGGGCTTGGGAAAGTTTTATTTTTAATACCATTTAACCTTTCTTATTGTCATTTCACCTCGCTTTAACCTTCATGTTTCTATAAGCAGAAATGCTTAATTATATGTCTATGGAAAGGCTAAAACAGTCTAGTACTGTTGGCACAAACATTTATGTTGACAGATACTTGAATGGTCCATACTCCCACCTTCAGTACTTTTCTCGTGCTGCCCCTATTCTCTGGAACTCCTTGCCTTACTCCACCAGTCTATCCTCCTGCCTTAAAACCTTTAAAACCTAACTAGAAACACATTTGTTTAAAGAAGCATATCACCATCCTTCATAACATGCACTACACTTCTCTCACCCTCCTGTACCACACAAAAAAACTTTAGATGGTAAGTCTGCAAGTTTTCAATCTTGCTTGGCACTTTGGAGAAAGCACTATGGACACTGGCTTCTATTAAAACCCCTGCCTTTCTATTATATTTTTTAAATCCTTCTCTGCCATGGGAAGTGGTTTATGTAGATAGATGTGGGGAGGGGGTGTTTTCATGATGCAACACTGCTGCAGCTGACAGCTATAGTTTAGAATGGGTGACACGAAGCATATAATGAATGTTGAATTATTTGTTTCTCCCCTGAAATAGCAACATTGGGCAATATTATATTCAATAACTTATATAAATGTATAGTTAAAAACTAAAGAGTGGAGCAAAAAGGGAGGAAATATACCTTCTGAGCCTTAATGTCTGTGAAGTTATGAAGCAAATAATAAAGTGCAGCAATATAAATAAGCACATCAACTAGATAATAGAAAATACCATACCCAGATATGTAAGGCTCAGGCGAGTGTAATACTATAACATCAAGTTTTGCACAACTCTAAAAAGTAACCATACGTACTCTCTAACAACAATACCTAGAATATTGAGATTCTCCCCAAATTATTTCACATTAGAACATTTTTGTGCTTAGAATTCTCACACATAAAGTAAAGCTTGAAGTCTTCAGCCTCAAAGGAGCTCAATATTATGAAAAAAAGTGGCATAAATATACCTATTTCAAAAAGTGTTTGGAGCAACAAGTGATAATTGAGATAATGAAATGGTAACTAATGAATTATAAGTGCATCTGAAAGAAAGGTATAATCACTAAGCAGGGTCTACACACTGTGTCATATTTACAAAGGATGATTCAATACTTCTCCTTTTAAATGGTTTTAGTTTCTTTTATTTCTCCCTTTTGCACCACTCTCTATATTATATACTAATAAACTTGTGAATTGTAAATATTTGTAAATACTTTATTTTCCCCTTGTTTTGTTGTTGTTCTAAAAATATCTAGGTAGGCCAAAATCCTCAGATTTGGATGCTGTAGAAAACATGGAAGTGCAAATAATGACTTTTCAAATATTACAGAAACTCTAGATTCTGCTGAAACATATTATTTTGGATTTTTATTTTACCATTTTTAGCATGGAGTGTGAGTGTATTAAGTTCTTTTTTTATTTTTTAACGGCTGTTCCAAGTATTTCTAATATAAACCAGAAAATGGCCATTTTTGAAAAATACAATTTGGACACCATTAAAGCTGATCCAGAAACCTAACAAGAACAACTATATATTCAGTGCAGAGATTAATCATAAACCAAGCTAAAGAGTTCAACTCACACTGGACACATCTAGAAATCATTCTATGGCTTCATCACATTTTTATTACTACCATGTAAAGACATGCTGCTATTAAAACAAATTAAATCAATAGCAAACAATAATCCAGCTCATACTTTTTTTCCAGCCAGGTATTAGCAAACTGATCAAAGCCTTTTATGTGATTAATATGTCTGTGTGCAATTTGGTTGCCAGGTGTGTGAACAATTTAATTCATTTGTAGTTTGAGTATATTAAAAGCAAGTTAAACTGCTCAGATAAAACTAAGTATTGAATTTAAACTAAAGTCAACCCCTAATTTGCGATGTGGGTCCTAATAAAAAAACATATTATAATAAAAAATACACTATGCTATTAAATAAAAATAAAAAATACTAATTAACTACAAAAAATAGAAAACTAAAGTAAAGAAAAAACAATTAAATTACAAAAACTAATGAACAAAACTAAATTACAAAAAAATACTACAGTAAAATAAAAAAGACTACAGAAAATAAAATATAAAGTTACACATACAATAAAATAAATCAATTAAATTAAAAAATGTACAATAAATAAAATAAAAAATTAAACCTGTAAACCCGTAATGCCCATGCGCTGCTCCTCAGTCTTCTGCCCTGGATCAAATGGGCTATGCGTGTTGATAGAAAAATCATGTCCTCTTCTATCTTGTTTGAAGCCATCGAATCCTCATTTTCTGGGCTTTTGAAATGGCCCTCCTACTTAAAAAGCCCATTGCTCTATAAAACATATTGTTTAACCTTACAGAGTTCCTCCTACGAGGAACTCCTTGTCGCAATTGGCTTTTGCCACCCTTTTGCAACTTAAATTCAAATTTCTCTGTAATCTGATTGGCTGAAATATGTGTCATTCATATTTCAGCCAATCAGAATTGATTGTTAGATGTCACACTGTTCATTTTGAGTTTTATTTTAACCAATCAGAATTCTGCATCAATCTGAGTATTCTGATTGGCTAAACAACTTTCCCACTCAAAAAGAGCAGGGTGACATCTAACAATCAATTCTCAATGACTGAAATATGACTGACACATATTTCAGCCAATCAGATTACAAAGAAAAGTGGGTGGCAAAAGCCATTTGCGATTGGGGAGCTTCTCATAGGAGGAGCTCTGTTAGGTTAAACAATTTTTTATAATGTCAGGATCTTTAGGAGGAGTATCCGATGGCTTCAACCAAGATGGAAGAGGACATGATCCTTCTATCAATACAGATAACCGCTTGATCCAGGTCAGAATTTCGATGACCAGGACATTGATGATAATTGTTGGATGGGCATTTAGGATAGGTAAATATATATTTTTTCCTTAAAAGTAGGTAAGTATATATTTTTAGGTAAGTATGTATTTATATTTATTGAGCTGATCCTGGCATAACTCCCCTTAAACTCAACCATATTTGTCAACCACAGCTTTAGAGGCGGGATTAATCCCAAACACCGCCCCATAGTATCTCATTTACTCCCACATCACTGAAAAAGTCCCTTACAAGCAACTGCTCTGAGACCCCTTATCAGTTTGGTGTAAAATCAAATGTATATTACAATTAGAATGCACAGTAACATACCGACCATTTAGAAATGGTCGCTATAGAGATCTTTTAGAGCTAAACCTTGCAATAGTGCCAATCCCCATTTAACTCTTTAAATGGCTGGCTAGTGCTCCCCGATTTACCCTAGCACTGTCAGAGGGCTACAGCGACAAAAAATGCCCTGGTTTGCACGCTTTTAAAATAGCGCTCCTGCATGCAGGAATGCATGTGAAGCGATAAACAGGGTATTGCTGTATGGAAAATTGCAATTCAGTCCCTCATTACTTTCTATAAAAATTGGATTATGTCCCTAAAATATACGTATACAATTATAAGACAACATGCTTTCACATTAACAAATAATTTAATTCTAGCAAAATGGATCAATATTGATCCACCCATACAAGACATAATAATCCTCACTCAAAGACCTGAATGATCAGAAATAGTCACTCCTTCAGCAGATATCAGAAATACACAAATATACGTAATATAGCAACATCTGCATTAAATGTAGACTAGAGAATCTTGACTTGCACTTTTTATGGACATTTACAAAAATTGAACAATTCTTGCATAAATGTTATCTTGGGTACGACAGATCACTAGCCTCACTTTGATATCTAAATGCTCTCTGCTGCTATTAGGGAACACAAAATAAAATAAAACTTTTCACATTGCAGAAATCACATTATGCTTAGCTAGGAAGCTCATTCTTCCAGGATTTCAGCCATAATGTGTTTCCTCTATACTTTGTTACATGACATACGGTAATTATACATTAATTACATTTAGACTAGCTAGATGCCACTGTGGCCTTTGGAAAACAGAACACAACCATTTTTAAGTTGACGAGATTTATTTCTTAAAACCCTTTCAGATACTGCCCCAGAAACTATAAAACTGTAGATACACAAAAGTGATACATGAGGGTACTCTCATGATAATTGGTCTTTCCTTGCCTAGTCACATTACATGCTACAAGAAGAAATAATTAGATAATATAAAGTCTCAATACTTTACTCATGCTTATTTAATTCAAACATTAGACAAAAATATGCATATGTTTATTTTCTTATCTTCATCAAAAATATTCTATTTATTTTCCTTGTAAGACCTAGTAATATTTTTTGCTGAGATTTAGTTTTGTCTTCATACTAGAATATATATATGTAAATGCTCAATAGAAACTATTATAAAAGAAAATAGTAACGAATTCCCTTAGCCTGTGGTTTTCAAAAAAGTCCTTAGGAGACCCCAGAACAACCACTATTTAAAAACACAAGTTCCATACAGATGAGACTATTAGAGGCTCAGTCACCTTATAGTAGTAATTATCGCACCTGTATTAATACAGTGTTATCCCTAAGTTCTCACCCCAACAGGGGTTTCTTGGTGACTGGTTTGGGAAACATTGCCCTAGGCAAATCAATGTAGAATGTGTTAGATATCTTCCATTAATTAAAACTAAGATTTCCCTTGTACAAGTTACATTTTGACATGCACTTCAATAGACTCCAGCACCAATGTAATGATTACAATGATTTATACAGTACATATTTGTGGTTTTGTCATTCTGTAACCCATATTTTGTGCTAATACAATCCCACAGTGTAACCTGCTGGTGAAACAATAGCATTTTGAATTATCAAGAATATAAGCGAGTCAACTCTTATAGCCAAATGTAGATGGCAGTGTGGGCGGATCTATTGCAACGCGAACAGATAACAACTCAAAATAATGATGACAGATTGTCAGGAAAGTAGCATGAAGGCCTATAATTATTGGCTGGCTTGCCTAAGGCAACTCACAGGTGCGAATGATGCAATACTGCTGGGCATGCAAAGACGAACCTGTACAGAGGTCTTGTGTTAAATCTACAAATGCTGGTTATATATTAACATTATTAAAATGGGTGTATTTTTAAGTTCTAGAAACTTTAGTAACCTTCATGACTTAATCCTATGCGTCAATATAAAGGTTTAAAATAATATATAAATAGACAAATATTAATGAGCATTATGAATCTCTCTGTATTTAAAATACGTTTACAGAATTGTATCACAAAAAAATGCAGTATATGCAGTTGTCAATGGTGATGGTACAAGAACAAATATTAATATTTAATATATAACCTTATAGTAACTTACATTTTATTCTCATACTTCTCCTGGTAAAGAAAATGTTGGTATTATAAAAAAACTATTCCACAGTATATGATATAACTGATGTAATAACGAGGAATGGTAGAATATTTAAAATAATTCAAAGAATAACTGAAAATTGCATTGAATAGTCTTACACAGAACTGCTTTAAAATGTATTTAAAGGACACATAGATTGGTAAAAAATGTACAGGTTTGTGAAACATGAAATAAACGAGCACCATTAGAAGCTATGTAAGCAATAAGCACAAAAACATGTTCAGAGAAAATACTTATTTTAGCAGATACTTTGTCTGTGAGCTTCCATATTGTATCTTGTGTTCAAAAGTGCTCTGTATTATGCCCTGAATAAAAATAAGAGTGCATGTCAGTCAAATCAGTATCTGCTGAAGTTAAGACTTTGTGCTTATGGCTTGTACAACTGTAACTGCAACCATGACCGGATTACCCATTAGGCCAACTAGGCAGCTGCGTAGGGTGCTTCCCCGTGAAGGACGTATTTTTTTAGCTTAAAAACCTTAACAAATCATTTCTGATTATGATTATAAGCGATATGCTCTATATTTACTTATCTGAATAATTACAGCTGATCCTGGCTGTGTTTATCTATATGAATAGAGGGAACTGTGGCTGATAGCATGTTTAAATGGGGATCATGGCTACATACATGCACATTTATATGATTTTGGTAGATATTTAGGTATTTACATAACATTAATAGGAGACCCTGACTGTACATTTATATATTGTTATGTTAATTATAGGTGACCCTTGCTGAATATGTTAACATTTGTTTAATTATAGTTGATCCTGGTTAAATATTTATGTATTTTAATTATAACTAGTGGTGACCCTAGCTGAATATTCATACATTTGTAGAAGCTGTGTGAAGCTATATATATATATATATATATATATATATATATATATATATATATATAAAACAACAAAGTCAGAGGTGCTCATCAGAGAACGAACCAACCTTAATAGGTTAGTTCTATAGCCATGATAAGCCACTCTGAGAGCAACCTCTTTTAGCTCACTTGTGCCCTTCACAGGGAGAAATATCCGGTAGTATATCAGTCTGGTGTCACTCAAAAGAGTGACCCAGCCCCAAAATACCAGGCGAATCTACCCTGAACAGGAGAAACAGCAAACTGCAGATGCGTTTTGGCCTTTATGGGCCTCGTCAGTGAGGTGCAGCTGAACTCCCTAAGGCACAGTGAGCAAGGGGTCCACCTCTGAAGTCCCCTATTACCCTTAGGGAGACTAAACCCTAAAGGTAATTTGCATATACAAAACAACAAAGTCAGAGGTGCTCATCAGAGAACGAACCAGCCTTAATAGGTTAGTTCTATAGCCATGATAAGCCACTCTGAGAGCAACCTCTTTTAGCTCACTTGTGCCCTTCACAGGGAGAAATATCCTGTAGTATATCAGTCTGGTGTCACTCAAAAGAGTGACCCAGCCCCGAAATACCAGGCAATTCTACCCTGAACAGGAGAAACAGCAAACCCCATATATATATGAACTATAATTATGGTTGAGGCCTGAATGAAAATATGTAAATATCTATGATTTTAGCCCTGGCTGAATGTATATTTAGCAAATAATAATAGGAGACTCCGGAGGAATTCTGATTATAGATGACCCTGATTAAATATGTATGTTTTTTTTTATAATTATAGGTGAACATGGCTGAATATGTATACATTAATAAAATAATTGAAAATTGAGGTTGACTATTTAAATTATAATGGTCCCTGGCTTATGTCCTTTATACTGTATGTGTATAGGAGACCTTGGCTGAATATGTGTTTTGTTTGTATGAGACACTGACCAAATATTTAAATACTGTATTACTATGATGATTACAGGTGACCCTCTCTGAATATTTACATTTATATGATTATAGGAGACCCTGGATAAATATGTGAACATATATAATATTGGAGGGGACCTAAGTATGAAAATATGTACATATGTATTGCATCATAATTATAGTTGGCCCTTAATGAATGCTGATATACTATTAAGAGGCCCATATCTAAGATGTCCATATTGTATGAGTAAAAGTGATCCTGACTGAATATGATTACATTTAAATGTAGGGAATCCAGTGGTGGCTGGTGAGATGTTAAACTGGAGGGCGGTAACATTTTAGACTTTAGAATTTTATATATATATATATATATATATATATATATATATATATATATAGTTCATAGATTTTCCCAGGGCTCAGCAGAGGCATCAAAAGTTATTTTATCTAAAAGCCAGCTGAATTACTTTTTTCCTCATCACTTATGCTCTTAGACTAAATTTTTTTCTGTGACCCTTTAACTTTCATAATTATTCAGTTTTCTGTGTGATACAAGTGATCATGATAAGTGATTGTGTAACATGTGCTTGCTGCCCTCCAATAGAAACATACTGCCTAGTTATGAGCTTTTCTTTTTCAATTAAAAGCGGCACATCAACCTTTGGGCACACCAGATGTGCGTGCCATCATCTGCGCCCCGTCAAAAGCGCTCACCAACAACAGCGCGCCAGAGAAATGGAAGCAGCGACACCATCGCGCCCGAATACAGGGTGCCCTTGATAAGGGGGGAGTTCACTCTCAGAGGGCGGCCCAGACGCTGTAAGTAGCTGGGTTTGTGGATGGGCAGGGGAGAGATGTGAGGATGGGCAGGGGGATGGATATGGGGATAGTTAGGGCATGGATGTGTGTGACAAGCCAAATATATCTGCAAGCCATTAGTGGCTGCGGAGGTAGGTGTAACATATGAAGCTTTTCATATTGAAAGAACATACACATCCATCCCATAACTATCCCCACATCCACCCCCCTGCCCATCCGCACATCTATTCCTTGGCCATCCACAAACCCATCCACACATCCCCACACAAGTTCTTTACCTGTCAGTGAATGTAGAGGTCTGGGACTCGGGTGTGGGACGCGCTGGTGTTGCTGCTACTATTTGTCAGACGTGCTGTTGTTAGTGTGCGCATTTGATGGCATGCAGATGACGGCGCATGTCGTGCGCCCAAAAGTCGTGCCACAGTTAAAAACAGTCTCACTCTTGAAGAGCCAATACACTGTAAAACTTAGTTAATTTTGTGTATCAAGAAGCCATTCAAAGTGACAACACATCTGATGGCAGTTTGGCTTTATATATAAGATAACATCAACAATAAATGCATATTCACTTGGTAAAATTAAATGAATTGGTAGAAATTAAACCTGTTGCATTTATAAATTGTATTAAGTTTTGTTGCCAGTAGATGAATGCACAGATTATTCCTTTTATGAAATTGTTTGATAGAAACTTCCATATTCAACATTCCAAAGTTCCTGCTCAGTCTTGTTTTTATTACTGATTTACTGTTATATTATATGGATTCCTTTGGCTCACAAAACTATCAATATAACTTGAAAATATTCACATTTCGAATACTATCACAGGATAATGAAACAAACTGGTAATAATAGTTAAAGGGCCACACCACTTCATGTTGTGGAAAAGTACAAGATTGTGTGTTAAAATTAACATTTTTAAAAAATTACTCTAATAACAGCTAGAAAAAATCTTAAGTTTTAATTCATTGTTTACTTTCAGTCTTTTCTGCCCACTGGCTGTTACATGAGTAATTAGCAAAATATCAAGTGATGAGGAGAAGGCTGTGACTGATGGCAAAGCATCCTCGTGGACTCAGGTTACACTGCACTGATTCGTTAACCCATAGCTTTCCTGTTTTAGGTGAGTACCAGTACTCCATGGCTCCACAGATCAATGCGGTAAGGGTTACATTTCTGTTTGTTAGGATCACTGCACAGAACATTAACCTCCCAGTACTGGACTGAAAGCTTTGCTGAAATTCCAGAGAGTGCAGAAATGTTAAGAAAAAAATCAATCCATTAAAAGGTATGCCTTTGATAATTGTTCTCTTCAAACTGTAAAATAAGCAGTCTGCACAGATTGTATTTGATTTGATTTCTCATGTATTACAGTGTTGTGGTTTAAATTGTGCTGAATTAAGTGATCATATAATTATGCAGTCAATTCTAAATCAGAAACAGGTTTTACATATTTATCAACACATAAGCGCTAAAGCTAAGTTAAAGTAACAATATAATATGTATATACTCATTATAAAGATTATTTTAGAGCAAAATACACCTTTCATTAATATTTCAGCATTAGTGTGCTTTTTACTATTGATAATAATATATAGTCATTAATGTACAAAACAGCCTATTCTCTAGCAGTTTGTCTTGGTGAAATGTTAAAAGACCACTGCATAATAAAAAATAAATGTATGAAAACTTTGAGTATAAGTATAATTAAGAGGGAAACATCCATACAGCTACTTTTTAGTTTGAAAATAATTGATGCATCTTCAGGACTCTGGAGGGTTTCACGACACATTGGTGAAAGTTGTGTATGTGAGAAGGAAGGTTATATTTCTAAAGAGTGATGTTTGTCCTTTGATGCAACGTCCTGCTTCTGGGCCAGTTAGGGGAAAAGGATGAGGTGCCAACTTCAATCCAATCCAGTTATCAAACAAAGTCTCTGAACTTTTGCCTGTTCCCCCCTCCCCCACATTTCCCTTCACTAATAACTACAAACACACACTCCACAATCCAACTCTCAGGTTATGAAGTAACAAGCACAAAAAGGTTTCCTGTACCAAACGTCTTCAGAAACTCTAAATCTCCATATAAAAGATTATGTCTATGCCTTACACGAATGCTAATACTTGATACAAAAGTGTCTTTTTTTTCTTGAACTTAAGTGGTTCTATAACCCTGTATGTTCAAATCCATATCAAACCATAGATATTTTTTTTTCCTAGAAATAATGGTCACTACATGATTTTTCATTACTGTGCAACAATACAAAGCAAAACTGTATATATAAACATACACATGATCATAGCATCAGAAACATTATAGTAAAAAAAAAAATGTTTGTACTTTGCATTTTTCTTTAAAGAGACCTGCTGGATAAATACTTTTCTCAATAAAAAGTTTACAAATCTAAATAAAACATACTCTCTGTTTTGCTTTTTAAATGAGCTAAACATATTTGATGCTGCTTCATTCTTATATACATATTTGACGAGTTACAATAGATGTTACTATTTCAATTTTACATTTTCAGTTCTCGTGCATGCAAGTAGACGTGATTCACGTGCTTCAGTTTTCTATTGTTTTAAATAAAATCTCATGCACAAGTGTTGAAAATGGACCACTTGAAAAAGAAGAGAAGTTGTAGTCTTTATATTATGCCTGCAGCACACGTTTACCCAGTTTATATATTTTCTAGACACTATTTACACTTACTTATGACACTCATTGAAATTAATGTTTTCCAAAACTTGTAAATGTAAATATGTTGCAATCATTTTACTGCTGTTTAATGTTTTCACTATGTTGTGGAAACATGACATGTAAGCTGTCTTATAAATATGACTTTTATTGTTTAATCCTCTGCATGCATTGAACACTTACAATTTTTATAGCATGAGTAACCTAATTAAAGGAATACTAATATGTGACATTGTAAGATCATATACAAGTGTTGGGTCTATGCTTTTATTTCCTTGAACTGCGCCTCTATTTACTTTATGCTAGGCAGCAAAATATAATTATAGTTTATGCCTGTTGTTATATCACAGCTTTTGAAAATAGCACAGGCTATGAGCCATATTCAATTCCAAGCCCGCAGCTCAATCGCAGACGGCCGAATGTCTGCCGGTATGTTGCCGGTATGTTCGTCTCAGAATCCGGTGCTATTCAATTGCTCAAGGCCACAAGTTACTGTCCCAAAGCTGAAACCGTAAACCATGCACTGGTGCGTGGCAGCTCAGGGCGGGAACATGATCAATTAAGCAAGACCGTAACCTCCCATTTCGAATCAACCAATAGAAAATGAGACTGTCATTATTACGCCAGTAAAACATGGAGGTTACATGTCAATCAATTAGGTTCTGGGGTCTGATATGGGATGGGACTCGCAAACCCGCAAAATAAAGAATGATGAAAATGGATGCCAATACAGTTCTAGTCCATATGGGTGGCCTGATATGTATTAACTCACTGATACCCAAGATTGATTTAACTCTTAACTCTTAAAAAAAAATGTAATTGTCTGCTGACTTGCGAGCTTGAGACTGTTGTGCAATTAATTCTAATGTGCTACATCGCTTTCCCCGTTACAGTGCAGTATTGATTTTATATTTGCATTTACAGTTCTACGAATAGCTGTTTAACCCCCTTGCGGGTCATCTCTAGCACTAGTAGAATTTTCTTCTTAATTTGCCATTTATGGGTGTGAAAACCTTTGCGGGCTTGGGGAAATTGAGCAATTAAATAGCGATTTAAGATTTGCAAAAGTGAGAGATCAAAGGCTTCTGGAGGCTGTAAGTTATGGGTTTAACCATCGCAATATTTTCAATATTTTCAGGTAACTCGTAAACCTGTTTGGAGCCCACAAAAATTGAATAGCAAATTACCTTGCAACCTCACTTTCGGGTTACCGGATCGCCCAAAATTACAATTGAATATGGCCCTATGTATTTATGATTTAGCTAAGCTATGCACAGAAGGCCATATCCGCTATGCAAACAATCAACCTTTTCAATACACTTTCTGTTAATTAAAGGTATATGGGGCCTTATTCAATTCAGGGCCGTAACTCAGCCACGATTCCTTGCGATCTGGTTACGGCCCCGCGTAGTGCTACATCTATGCTGCTATCCAATTGGATAGCGCCGCAAGGACATCCTCTTTCCCACTAATAGCAAACCATGCTATCGGCACTAAGCATTTGCCGCAATCCCGTAAATCGTGTTTCAAGCCCGCAAACTCTTATAAATGTAAAGATAAATTCAATCCAGCACTGTAAAGCACTGTAAATGATGGGAAACACAATGGGGGACATGAGGATTAATAGCATAACATTCTCAAGCTTGCACATCACCAAAATCCAATACTTCATTTAAGGTTTAATTTCCGTCCAAAGTCCTACGGGCTTGAATGACCACCAAGTCCATAAATCGTTATTCAAACCCATACAGGCTTCGAGATTGAAGCCCACAAACTCGAAGCATTGTAATTGCAAATATATAGTTACATTGAGTAGTAATTGAGGTTGAAAAAAGACTTTCCATCCATCAAGTTCAACCTTTTAAGATCTCTGCTGATCTGCAATATGTGGATAAGTTATTAATTAATTAGTTGTTAATTAATTGTTAATTAATTATTAATCAACAATTATTTTTTTATATATTTTTTTTAAAATTAATAATTAATTGATCCAGAGGAAGGCAAACAGAAAACAAAAACAAATGAAACTTAGCCAATAGTGTCAAAGGGGGCAAAAAAGTAATTCCTTCCTGACCCCAGATACTGGCGATCGGATTCCTCCCTGGATCAATACTCTCTCTCTAATTATCCAGGATAACCCTGAATTCCCTTTTTAACAAGAAATAAATCCAGTCCCCTTTTAAAGTTATCTATCCAATCCACTGTCACCACCTCCTGTGGTAGAGAATCCCACAGATTAACCACCATTACTGTGTAGAAACCTTTTCTTTCTTTAAGGTTGAATCTTTTTACTTCTAACCTCAAGGGATGTCCTCTTGTCAGTTGAAAACCTCTTGGCACACTATCTCCATTGACAAATCTTTATACTGACCCTGGATGTATTTATATAAGGTGATCATATCTCCTCTTAGACGCCTTTGGCTAGTCTTTCTTCATAACTTAGCACCTCAATTCCCCTTATTAGTTTAGTTGTCCTTCTCTGTACCATGTCCAGCTCTAAAATGTCCTTTTTTATGAAGTGGTGCCCAAAATTGTACTCCATATTCCAAATGAGGGCATACTAGAGATTTGCATAGTGGCAGAATTATATTTGCTTCCCATGCTTCTATACCCTTCTTAATACATGCTAATATTTTATTTGCCTTTGCAGCTGGGGCTTGGCATTGAGCACTGTTACCTAGGTGGTTGTCCACAAGCACTCCCAAACCCCTATCAATATCTGATACTCCTAGATTTGCTCCATTAAGATTATAAATTGCATGGCTATTTTTCCTTTCCAGATGCATAAATTTACATTTATTGGTATTAAGTCTCATCTGCCATTTAGATGCCCATTCCTCAATTTTATGTAAATCCCTTTGGAGGGAAAGTACATCATTATCTGATTTAATTACCTTGCACAACTTCGTGTCATCAGCAAAAATAGAGAAACTACTTTCCAGCCCCACCTCTAAGTCATTAATAAATATGTTAAAAAGGAGAGGACCTAATACTGAACCCTGAGGATCCCCGCTTACCACATTAGTCCAATCTGAGTATGTTCCATTTACAACAGCCCTTTGCTTCCTGTCTTTTACCCAGCTCTCAATCCATGAGCAGATATTTACTGCAATTCCTGTATCCCTTAGTTTGCACAATAATTTCCCATGTGGCACTGTATCAAAAGCCTTTGCAAAATCCAAAAAGACTACATCCACTGAGTTGCCTTGATCCAGGTTCCTACTAACCTCCTCATAGAAACTAATTAGATTTGTTTGACATGACCTAACCCTCATAAATCCATGTTGACTCCTACTTATAATCCTGTTCAAATAAATATATTCTTGTATATTATCCCTTATTAACCCTTCTAAAAGCTTCCCCACTACATAAGTGAGGCTCACTGGTCTATAATTCCCCGGATTTGCTCTTGCTCCCTTTTTAAATATAGGTATCACATCTGCTTCTCTCCAGTCATCTGGTAGAGACCCAGCGTTGAGTGAATCTTGAAAAGTTAAATATAATGGTTTGGCTATTACAGAACCCAGCTCCCTCAGTACCCTTGGATGTATTCCATCAGGACCCAGGGCTTTATTAACATTTATTTTTTCCAACCTCTTTTGGATTACGTCCTGTGTTAACCAATTATTTGGTGAGGGTAGTGTAGCCCCATTATGTTGCAGTGTCGCAACCACTGGTACCTCCCTTGTGTATACCGAAGAAAAGAACCTATTTAGCTCATCTGCCTTTTCCTCGTCACTCATTTTCAGACGGCCTGTGTCACATTGTAATTTTCCTATAGCTTCCTTCCTTGCCTTCTTTCTCATTAATATACTTAAAAAATATTTTATGCTTTGTCTTACTCTCTTTTGCAACTAATTTTTCATTTTCTATTTTAGCCAGTCTAATCGCCCTTTTGCAAGCCTTTTTGATTTCCTTGTACTCCCGTAAAGCAGTCTCTGTCCCCTCTTGTTTGTATAATTTAAATGCCTGTTTTTTACTCTGTATCTTGATCTTTAAATCATTGTTAAGCCACATTAGATGGGATTTACTCCTTTTACTTTTATTCCCACTTGGTATATGGTGATAATTATGTATATTTAGTAAGGATTTAAAAGTTGTCCATTTATGTTCAGTGTTTTTACCTATCAGTTCTCTGTCCCAGTCTATACTTTGTATTGCTGCCCCTAGACCGTTAAAATCTGTCCTTTTTAAGAGTTTTGTTGGCCCCTTAAAGTTTTTTTTTAATTCAATCTCAAATGAGACTGTGTTGTGATCACTGTTTGCCAAAGGTTGCCCTATTTCAACATTTGATACCATATCAATATTATTTGTGATGACTAAATCTAAGATAGCCTCATTTCTAGTAGGCTCCTGTATAACCTGGGCCAGATAATGATCCCTGAGTGTACTCAAGAACCTGCTCCCCTTAGATGAACTGCTGCTCTTATTTATCCAGTTTATTTCAGGGTAATTAAAGTCTCCCATTATTAGAACTTGCCCATGCTTAGCTGCATTTCCAATCTGTAACAATAATTGTATTTCCTCACTTTCAGCTAAATATATATTCAATCCAGCACTGTAAAGCACTGTAAATGATAGGGAACACAATGGGTCATGAGGATTAATAGCAAAACATTCTCAAGCTTGCACATCGCCATATTTAATTTCCGTCCAAAGTCCTAGAGTTAAATGACCTCCGAGCCTGTAACTCATTATTTAAGCCCGTAGAACTTTACATTATGGTTGTGACACGAAATTAAATATGAAATAAAGTATTATTTTTTTGCAGATTTGCGACCTTGAGAATGTTGAGCCTATTAATTCAAAGACCAACATCACTTTCACTTTTAATAAATGTACAGGATGGCTTTTTTATTTGCTTAATTAGTGCTACGATTTGTAAGTAGGCCCCTTGTGATACCTCCATGGCCCAAGTAACCTGTGGTTCAATTTTTGGCCATTTACAGGCTTGACGAAGGCTAATCCAGCAGCCATTGCAGGTCTGACATTGCACTTCAAACTCCAAGCTTGTAGGACTTACATGATGTATAGAATATGAACATGAAATAAATTATAGATTTATGCAGATTTGAGAGTAGGGGAATGTTGTGCTATTATTTCAAAAAAATGTATTTGCTTAATCAGTGCTACGTTTTGTAAGTAAGACCATTGCGGGACCGCATTGGTGTAAGTAAGCTGTGGTTCGTGTTTAGCCACTTACGGGCTTGATGGAGGGTAAATAATAGCAACTGAATAGCGAATCAAAGGCTTTGACGGAAGTAAGCTGCGATTGAGCAAATTGCAAGGGATCGCAGCCGAGACTCATAACTCCATTGGAGGCCGCAAACGTAAGCCAATTGGATAGCTAAGTAGTTCGCAGCCTCTCGTTGCGGCCCCACAGTTCCAAAACGTAGCAATTGAATGAGGCCCACGGACTTTTCTGTTTTTAACTTTTTCTAATCTAACACATGCTGCTTATATCAAAACATGCATTACACTGAGTCATTCTTTACACATACAGATTTATTTTATTTAAAAAAAATGGGATTTCCACACCCCCAGAGTTGCCTACATAGGTACCTGGTACTAGCCAAGAGAAACCCTGCATTCAAGTATGTTTTTTTAACCCTATACTATCCTTCACGCCAACAGCAGCACAATGCAGAGATCCAGAGTAGTAATACCCGAGGCTGCTTCCTTCTGGTGGGAGCAAAAGACTACACATCCCATTATGCTTTGTGGCAGAGACTGATCCCCAGACATTGCAACTAAGTTGTACCTGTCTCTGATTGGTCTTAAAATGACACAAGTCACTCATGTGCTATAATGGCTCTGATATACGAAAAAGTTTCATAAGTACTAAGATTTAACATATCCAATAGTTCTCAATACCTCAACCATAGTACATAAGGACAAATGTCTTTAATATAATAATGGAATTACTTTGATGACCTACAAGGTCATCAGTACGAGTCTGCATTGTTTAAACAATTAATTTAGTCATAACAATGTAAGACCAGCATTTCTCAGCACGTTTCTGGCTGTAATGTGCCTTTAAATCTTAGACTATGAGTGTCTTCAGAACAGCTATAATGAACTCGCACAGCATGGGTAAATAGCTATTTAAATTTTGTCAAAGTCAATTTTTTATCACTAAAGCAGTGATCAAACTGTGATAGTATTAGGAGGTAACAAGTGCTACTATGTTTTAATTTACCACCCCAGATTACCACTACATTTTGCTGACAAACCAGTGGTTCACTTGTCTGTTTAAAAAGATGGACTTACACTTGTGTATATAGTTGTAGAATAGTATGTGTGTATATAGTTGCAGAATATTGTGTGATTATAAATATTGTGTATATAGTTGTAGAATATTGTGTAAGTATAAATATTGTGTATAGTTGTAGAATATTGTGTGAGTATAAATATTGTGTATATAGTTGCAGAATATTGTGTAAGTATAAATATTGTGTATATCATTGCAGAATACTGTGAAAGTATAAATATTGTGTATAGTTGTAGAATATTGTGTGAGTATAAATATTGTGTATATAGTTGCAGAATATTGTGTGAGTATAAATATTGTGTATATCGTTGTAGAATATTGTGTGAGTATAAATATTGTGTATAGTTGTAGAATATTGTGTGAGTATACATATTGTGTATATAGTTGCAGAATATTGTGTGAGTATAAATATTGTGTATATAGTTGCAGAATATTGTGAGTATAAATATTGTGTATATCGTTGTAGAATATTGCGTGAGTATAAATATTGCGTTTATCGTTGCAGAATACTGTATAAGTATAAATGTTGTGTATATAGTTTTAGAATATTATGTAAGTATAAATATTGTGTATATAGTTGTAGAATAGTATGTGAGTATATATAGTTGCAGAATATTGTGTGATTATAAAAATTGTGTATATAGTTGTAGAATATTGTGCGAGTATAAATATTGTGTATATCGTTGTAGAATATTGTGGGAGTATAAATATTGTGTATATAGTTGCAGAATATTGTGTGATTATAAAAATTGTGTATATAGTTGTAGAATATTGTGTAAGTATAAATATTGTGTGTAGTTGTAGAATATTGTGTGAGTATAAATATTGTGTATATAGTTGCAGAATATTGTGTGAGTATAAATATTGTGTATATTGTTGTAGAATATTGTGTGAGTATAAATATTGAGGGCCTCATTCTATTATCGGCCGTAGGAGATGCGGGGCCGCAAGGACTGGCCGCAGGCTATTTGCCTATTCTATTCCCTTCCGGCCGGGGGCTCCGGCAGGCTTGCGGCCGGCGCCTTGTTATCCCTTGCGGCCGCTCGGGCCAGAGGAAAGCCTTTGATCTTAAACGGCTGCAAGAGTTTCGGCCGCAAGAAAAGCCTGATTGCTATTCTATTGCTCCGGGAACCCTCTCGGCAAGGCTAAAACCGAGCCGCAGCTTACTTGCACCAAAAAGGTCCCGCAAGCACACAATTAGGCACATAATAAAGCCATCCTGCACTCTTATGAGACGATAAAGTGATTGGGGGTGTTAGCATTCATAGCACAACATTCCCCTACATTCAAATCCGCAAATAATTTTTATTTTAATTCATGTCAAATATCCGTGGACAAAGTCCCGAGGGCTTGGAGCACCTCAGACCCGCCCACGCTGCGGCCGGAAAATAAACAGTTAATGTAATCTCGGATTTGGGCTGATGTGCAAGCTTGAGAGGGGGTTGCTATTAATCCTCATGTCCCCCATTATGATGCCTAGCATTTACAGAGCTTTACAGTGCCATCTTGAATTTATTTTTGCATTTAAAGTTTTCAGACCTTGCGGACGGTTGCATGATATGCAGCCGGCCGTAAGGGGGATATCCTTGCGGCGCCGTCTATTTGAATTGCAAGTTAAAGGTAGCTCTACACAGGGCCGTAAGACGGGCGCAAGGAATCGCAGCTTTGCGGCCGTTTTACAGCCGATAATAGAATGAGGCCCTGTGTATATAGTTGCAGAATATTGTGTAAGTGTGATTATAAATATTGTGGCCCTCATTCAATAGCGATTTGGCCAATTGAATAGGGTTCTATATAAGCACATAGCATATTTTTTTAAAGAAGTTTTTAGTTAGTGAAAACCTTACGGGACTTAGAAAAAAAAACATTACGAGCTCACAAAAATACGACCTTAACGCCCGAACCGCACGCACTTAAAAACATTAAAAACACAATAAATACACACAACAAACACATAAAAAGCTTACCCACAGCAAGGCGGGCACCGAAGACCTCTGGAAGTGAAGTTACACCTCCATTTATTCCAAATTCATGAGTTTAGACACCCGAAAATCACCTAAGTGAGAGAAAAAATGGCCCTTGAAAAAAAGAAAACGAGGCTACAGGACCCTAAACACGCGAAACACATACGGATTTTCCTAAAAAGCCGTACGAGGTAAAGATACACTATTAACAAGGACGCTAAATCATCCACACCCGCGTACCACATACACATTCCCCGCCATTTTACAACACTAACTTACACAATGCGGAAGTACCCAGCTACCCTAACGGCTTCCCCTCGCGCACGCAGCCTATTTACACTACACACTGCACACATTGCTGACACTTACACAGCAGCTCCACAGCACTGAAAACCTACATTGTATGCTGCAGGAACATGAAAACAGATTGTCAGCTCTTCAGCACAATGCTTCCTGCATATATTACTTACAAATAGGTAAAGTATATTCATTTAGTAATTATTTCATTAGCATACAAAAATACATATACACAAAAAAAACATTATCACATTAAACATAAAAGCCATTCACTGCGCGCCTCACAACGAGCGCCAAAGCTGCTCATAGCATACAAAGCCTTGCAATAAGCGCAAAAAACACATCACCGCCGACCAAAGAATAACAGCAAAAGCGCCTATCAGAAAAAAAATACAACCAACAGCCTCGCAATGAGCGCCGAAGGATCTCCGACCGCCAACAAAATGAATGTCTCGTCCAAACCATTACCTGCCTTACAATCTTATTGCCGCCATTTTTTGATGGGCAAGTCGCTAGTAAATATATAAAGATCAAGATAATAAAAGTATCAGGAAATGTAACACAAAGATGCACGCGCGTCTGAATAATACGACAAATATGGATTTTTGTCATAAGTGATATGATCGTAGTATTGGGTCATAAACCCTAAACACTGGAATCTGTTACGTACAATTTACTGATGATGTCATTAATGGGCTTCAAGGGGGGGGGGGGATCTCTTTTCATACTTTTTGAGCGGTGCAAATCCAACATACGCAGAGCGGAAACGCCACATCTGTGGGACACACACAAAGGGGTTCACTTTGGGAGAAAAAAACAAACAAATATGAAATATTTAATAATCATATTTTGATGTTACCAACAGATAAGGAAACGAAACTGAGGTTATTATATCTAATAGTAGCAAGCCTGGGAGTACTGGGAGTAATAATACTGCAGCAGGAGGTCAGGACTAATGTCACTCTATAGACACCCAGTCAGATAAAGGTCAGTACTAATGTCCCTCTATAGACCCCCAGTCATATAAAGGTCAATACTAATGTCCCTCTATAGACACCCAGTCAGATAAAGGTCAGTACTAATGTCCCTCTATCGACACCCAGTCAGATAAAGGTCAGTACTAATGTCCCTCTATCGACACCCAGTCAGATAAAGGTCAGTACTAATGTCCCTCTATAGACACCCAGTCAGCTAAAGGTCAGTACTAATGTCACATATAGACCCCCAGTCAGCTAAAGGTCAGTACTAATGTCACATATAGACCCCCAGTCAGATAAAGGTCAGTACTAATGTCACTCTATAGACACCCAGTCAGATAAAGGTCAGTACTAATGTCCCTCTATAGACACCCAGTCAGCTAAAGGTCAGTACTAATGTCCCTCTATAAACACCCAGTCAGATAAAGGTCATTACTAATGTCCCTCTATAGACACCCAGTCAGATAAAGGTCAGTACTAATGTCCCTCTATAGACCCCCAGTCAGATAAAGGTCATTACTAATGTCCCTCTATAGACACCCAGTCAGCTAAAGGTCAGTACTAATGTCCCTCTATAGACACCCAGTCAGATAAAGGTCATTACTAATGTCCCTCTATAGACACCCAGTCAGATAAAGGTCAGTACTAATGTCCCTCTATAGACCCCCAGTCATATAAAGGTCATTACTAATGTCCCTCTATAGACACCCAGTCAGATAAAGGTCAGTACTAATGTCACCTATAGACCCCCAGTCATATAAAGGTCAGTAATAATGTCACTCTATAGACACCCAGTCAGATAAAGGTCAGTACTAATGTCACCTATAGACCCCCAGTCATGTACGGTGTAACCCTTACACTACCTGATCGATACAACATCATACCTGATGTTTTAAAGCACGTTATTCCAAACAATTTAGGAATGTTAGGTAATTTATGCCCTTTATGGCTTAAAACCAGACTCTGCATCAACTATGTAATTTTCCATGGGAGTTTTGCCATGGATCCCCCTCCGGCATGCCACAGTCCAGGTGTTAGTCCCCTTGAAACAACTTTCCCATCACTATTGTTGCCAGAAAGAGTCCCTGTGGGTTTTAAAATTCGCCTTCCCATTGAAGTCTATGGCGGTTCGCCGATGTTCGCCGGTTCGCGAACATTTGCAGCGGTTCGCGTTCGCGGTTCTCGAACCGAAAATTTTAGGTTCGCGACATCACTAATGATAATCCATTATCACATATATAGTTGTGAGCATACGAGCTTGCTTAAGCCGTTGCTCACGCTTGCGAGGGCCGCAGTTGCTGGCATGGAGCGCCGAAGGCGCTCCATGCCAGCAACTGAGGCCCTCCTGGTCACCAACTGGATACTCAATCACTGTATTTACCTGAGCCCGCGGCCCCTCGCGTCGCGCTAATAAAAAACCGGAAGTGGGTGTACCAGAACTCACTGCACAAAACTTCAAGTCCCAGAATGCTCAGCAGCACAAGCAGTAGCCACTCAGCACATTAGGGGGCGAGTCTAATATATAATATAGCTGTGTATGTAAATCTGTCTCACTCTGCAAAAACAAATGGAAAGATAGAACTGTTTTTTTAAAGTTTATGTGTCACATTTAATGTATATATATTTAAATATTGTGGTAGGGAGGATTATCTCTGAGGACCTGGACTTTTATGTGAAATCAATATACTCTAGATGGCTTCTTATTTACATTATACAATATATATATATATATATATATATATATATATATATATACACATTATATATATATATATATATATATATATATATACATACACATTATATATATATATATATATATACACATTATATATATATACACATTATATATATATATATATACACATTATATATATATATATATATATATATATATATATATATATACACACATTATATATATATATATATACACATTATATATATATATATATATATATATATATATATATATATATACACATTATATATATATATATATATATATACACATTATATACATATATATATATATATATATATATATATATATATATATACATATATATATATATATATACACATTATATTTATATAATATATTTATTTATTTATATATACACACATTATATTATATATATATTTACAAATTATATATATATATATATCACATCACATATATAGTTGTGAGCGTACGGGCCGTTGCTCACGCTTGCGGGCTCGCGTAGCGAGGGGCGCGGGCAAGGGCCTCAGTTGCTGGGATGGAGCGCCGAAGGCGCTCCATCCCAGCAACTGAGGCCCTTGCTCGCAGCGTACAGCCCGTTGCTCACGCTGAGGCCCTGCAGCCACCTCCTCCCCACAATACCCCGCTGCTGGAGAGAGGGAGCAGAACTCCATGCCCCATTACACCCATCAGACTACTTACATTAATTGGAGCATCTCAATTCACCTCCGCCATGTCTCCCCTGCCTGCACATTTTCTGAACAGCTTCGATGAATGTAAGTAGTCTGATGGGTCTGATCGGGCCCATGAAGGCCTGGCCTTGGGGGACATGAAGGCTTAGCCTGGGGGGACATGGCATCATGGGCTGGAGGCCATAAACGTCGCAACGCAAATAACACGGCACACACATAACGACACTCGCAAACACCATACCACACACGTTCACACGCATTACAGCCTCGCAACACTCGGACGCAACTCGCGAACATTACAAAATTAAAAACACAATACATACACACAGCACATACATAAAAAACTTACCTACAGCAACAGGGAGCATCCAGGACCTCAAAAATGCAACTTACATCTTCGTTTCAATAAAAATAAAAGAGTTTGGACAATAAAAAATTTGATATGCGAGAGAAAAAATGGCCGCCGAACAAAACGAAAACGAGGCTACAGCACTCTCAACACGTAAAAAACACCACAACACACTCGCAAAACAACACCCGAAACTCGAAAAACACCACGAAGCACCGACGGCTAATCCGCAAACACCCATAACACAGATAACCCGCCATTTTACGCCAATGCGGAAGTACACCACTACGCTAACGGTTTCGTCTCGCGCACGCACACTCTTACACTGCACGCATTCATCACGCTTACACAGCAGCTACACGCCACTAATGCTGCAGCAATATGAAAACAGATTGTCAGCTCTTCAACACAATGCTTCAAAATAGGTAAAGTATATTCATTTATTCATCTACTATATATTTTAGTATTACACACCAAACAGCATTAGCTACCTTACGATTTGATTGCCGTCATTTTTTGACGGGCAATTCGCTAGTGAGACTATATAGATCAACATAATTACGGTAGTAATAAACAGAACATCAGTGTAAAACATCAACAATATAACAAATGCTGTTTATTCCAATTGCCTCAGTAGGCCTTTCCACAAGCAAGTGTCCTATGCTTGAATGTCTCTACCATGACAAGTGTCAATTTTATATGTCTGCAGCTCACATAGTGCGTCTTGGTTCCTTGAGAGGAAATCTTAGGGTCCCTCCGTTCTAACAGCAATTCTTGTGAGCTAAACTGGGAACTAATCTACTTCTAATAGTGTGGTATTTCACATACATTACATAAAACACAATGTAAATAATGTGATATCTAGCCCCTCAATACAAAATAATTAAATATGTTTTTTGTCTGATAAATGTGATAAACTGGTGTCACAATTATTTATGGTGCATCATATATTATACTATATAAATAATGAGTGAATACATAATAAGTGAACTGTGTCATATCATTTAATAAATGGATTATCCCAATTTCATAAACAATTGTTACACTCTTGACTGTATAATAATCAGATTTGACCATGCCCATACAGGATTATCACACTCAAGGTAAATGTAGATTTATATACTGGTTTCCAATTTAAATGAAAAAGAAGAAACGAGCAATAGTGTACGTGTTTTTTTTTTATTTTCCAGAAACATTCAATAAACATGATAATCATCAAACTCACATTTAACAATTTAATACCTTTTATTAGGATGATATAGTTTTGCTTGAATTATGGTACACACCAACTTACAAGGCTTCTCCTCGTCTTAAAGGACTGCTGTACTGCATTTACAAGTAAGGCATGTTTTTTTGCTGGGTATATGTTATTAAAGGCAGTTTTAAATCTGTAAACAATCACATTTTGTGTTAGCTCCCCAAACAGAGCTGCATATCTTCTCCTACCTGTTTCTATGAGGGGTGTGGCCAGCTCTGCCTGGAAGCTGGACTAATAACATGGGTCCCCATTCAACTGTCCAAATTGTAATTACAGGAGCCCGTAATGTTACTGATATTTAATTGGCTACATTTTGCTACTCTCAATCCATTTGCGAGTTACAGGCTCAAAATCACTGTAGTTGTAAAAAACGTAACACCGTCCTATCTAATCCTTTGAGCTTGATGTTTCAAGCTAATCCATATTTAATCACAATAATTCAACAAGCCGGCAATTTCCTTCAAACCTGTAAATGGTAAATGTATCAACAATGTCTACGAGTACTAGATAGGACTTGCAAATAGGTTAAACACCTGCTCTTATAACTGCAGCAACAAATAAACACACACTACTGTACTACTGTATACTAAAATACTGAGAAAACAATGAAAGGCATTAGAAATACAACAGACTGTAGCTCACAAATCTGCAATAAAAAAATAATAATTTGTCATTTATTTCCGTGTTATATCAATCCTGGAAATCAAAGGGTTAATACATATCACAGGGACTAGCACAGTTTCTTCATTCATGTTTACTGATTTCTAAATTTCTGGATTGCGAGTACCATCACATATTGGACTGCTAAACACAAATGAATTGTACTCTAAACTCCATGTTTTACTGACGTCATGATGATAGTCTCATTTACTATTGGCTCTGTCTAAATTGTAACTTACGGGCTTGCTTAATCGATCATGGTCATGCCCTGAAATGCTACATACGGGTTCATGGTTTACAGGTTTAGGCTTTAGCCCTGTAATTGCGGGCTTGAGTCAGTTGAATACAGCCGAAATTGTAACAAATTTCTAACCCGCAGACATGCAGTCTGTATGAAGGTAATTACGGGCTTGCAATTTAATGGAGGCCAAAATCTTACCAGTCTAGGATCTGCTTCAGATTGAGCAGGCTCAGCAAATGGGTTATGATGGCTCATGCACTGTCAATTTACAAGTGTAGGCAGTAGGGCAAAGCTAATGATATCATGGGGCAGGATCAGAAACATCAGGCCCATGATAGTCCAGTACACAGACAGAGCTTTCCGCGCCACTGATAAACACAGGTAGAAGATAAGAAAAAAAAATAACTTTTATTTATTTAAAATGCACTACAGTGTTTCTTTAAGGCTTCAATAATCCTTGTCCCCACAAAAGTTTACAACAGGTTTCCTAGTATGAGGCAATATATCTTGTCCCTGTGGCCTCTCTTTCCAGGTAACATTCCTTGTTTGTTGTTTACAATACTGTTCTCTTGTTCTTTAGTGGTTAAACTGAAGTCACTGCCACAAACATGTATCATCTTTTCACTGTTAAATCGTAGAACATTTGACTTCAGTGCAAGATTTTTTTTATTTCAAAATGAGCTGCCCTTAAATTTATTTTATTAAGTTTATATAAGTATAAATAATAATGGCTGAATATAAGATGTTGGGAAAGATAGAAGGCATATGAAGAAAGGGAGATGGATAAATGTGGTGGTTGCAGAAACAACATGATCTTGAGGGAGCTCAGAGGGGCAGTTGCTAACAGAAGTGCCTGAAAAGCTGCAGTCCATAGGGTATGGGAGAGTCTGACACGATTGATGACTAAACAACAAATAAGACAACTATAGGCTGTCACACAATTGCTTGTTTTTATTAAGTGGGGATAAAGTTGGGATAAAAAAGTAAAGGTAAAATCCCTATTTACTACTGTATGTTTTCTATAGGAGATACTCCTCATGCAGAAAGCAATGGAAACATTGTACTTCTTGAAATTCTGAGCCGAAAATAGGTTTTTAACATTCAAATATATACACCTATATTTGCTACTTTGTCAATAAAAAACACAGTTTAAGGAAATAAAAGCCTAAATATGTTTTAACACAAAACTAAGGCCCTCCTTCAATTGCGATTTGGCCCATTGAATAATGCACTAAATAAGCACATAACATATTTTTTTTAAATAAGTTTTTAGTTAGTGAAAACCTTGCTTTTGGATAACTAAAAACTTCTTTAAAAAAATATGTTATGTGCTTATTTAGACCCCTATTCAATTGGCCAAATTGCAATTGAATGATGGCCTAACTGTATATGTGATCTTACAATGTCATGAATTCGAGTTCATTTACTTACTCATGTTGTAAAAATTGTGCATGTTCAATGTATGTAGACGATTAAACAATAAAATTCATATTTAGCATTTTATCCTGGATTGATAAATTGGACTCATAAAAAAAACATAATATTGAGATATTTATATATTTCATGTTTTAACTACATTTGATATTTTTTTCTCCACTTATCCATGCATTTCCCCACTTTCCTTCCTACTTGATAAACATACCGTACAGAAAGAGAGTTCTGGTTGTTGGATTTCCTGCATCTAGAACACTGGATCTGTTTATCTATCCTAGTGGATGACACAACTCAACAAAAAGTCTCTAATTTTCTTTGTAGTTGAATGACCACTGTAGTGTATCTACAATTAAAGCTCCTATGTTTCTGCTGGTTTAGGCTACTTAAAACAATTTGCAGTTTAAAATATGTAAACGTAAAAAAAAATGTCTTGGCTTTTAAACTGTCAGTTTTCTCTACAAGCAGAGCTGTTTATTTCACCCTACCTGTGTCTATCAGGGCTGTGGTCAGCTCTGTCTGTATGCTGGGCTATCATGAAGCCTGGAAGCAGGCTCAGCTGATGTCACTTGTTCTGCCCCATGACATGCTTAATTCTGCCCCCTTGCCTACACAGAGGTAACAGCTCAATTGTAACATGCTTGCAACCACTCCATAGGCACCGAATAGTGACAGGGCATGAACCATCAGAGCCCCACCTCTTTTATTGAGCACTCTTAGTTTGAAGAAGAACCTAGACTGGTCAGCTTTTATTTTTAGTCCAGCACTCATAAATAGCTGGAGGAGATCCACTGCCCTGCTTGAGGAGAAAACAGACAGTTTAAAAGCTACATTTTTGCCTTTATTTATTTTAAACTACATGTTGTTTTTAATAGCCTTTGCACAGCAAACAAAAATGAGTTGTCTTGTAAATGCATTACCGTGGTCCTTTAAGCTTTCAGTCTCATTAACTATATAGGTGTTTGTAGGATGTGTTCATATGGCATATGAACAATAACTGAACTGCATATAAAGTCAATTATATTATTTTATTATGAATGATTATGATGAAGCATCAAACAGATATGTGGAAGGCTGTAGCACTGATAAGAGGGTAGGTGCAAATTGCAGCTGTCTCCTGCTAGCCCCAAAAAGGAGATGAGAAAAGATGAATATCTGCAAGCACAACAAGCTTACCATCCTTGATTTCAGGACAGTAACATTTTGGTCTCGCAGAGCTATTAAGGCCTCTCTAAGAGTCTATGTTGACAGGGGTTGTGAAGAATCCATAATGTATGATGTTATGTATTGTGAAGTGTGGTACAATACTTCTGTTTCTTCTTCCTGGAGTACTGCGCTAGAGCTTTTATATTAATTTAGAGCCATGTTACAAACAGTGTTATAATCCAAGCTATATTTCCAGAAATGGCTAACAAAACTGAGGGTTGCCAGAATCAAGGGTAGGAGGTAAAAAGACCTTTGCCAGGTCCTACTGCCAATCCCCCAAGCTAGTGAGTCTCCTTCATATTGTCCTTTTTCCATCTCATTCTTCCTTTTCCTTTACAACTCTCCAATGTCACATCTCTTAATCTCCACAATCCTTTCATGATTCATTTATCTCTTCCCAATTTCTCTTTTCCATTACCATTCCATTACATCTTAACTTTTTTTCTGACCATTCCAATCCTCCTGCCAATTTTATTCAACCCTGTTTAAATCTCTCTACCCATTCAATCTTAAAAAATGGCCTACAGAAAGTAATGACGATTATTGTGTCCTGTATCTAAGAGTTGGAGACACCAAACCAGAAAGTAAAGTGGATATATTTAGTGTTTCTACAGGGATCTATCTGTTTTGATTCATAGGTACACTTGTTTTGTTAGTGCGTTTGTTTATGCTTTTAAATATTGTCCAATAAACAAACACATTGATGATCCTATTCTTGACTTTTGGCTTTGACTGGGGAACGTATGCCCATTGTTGTCTTGTGTCTCTTATATGCTACACTTTTATCATAGTCTCTGTAAATGGACAAACAAAAGAGTGTACTGGTAATATGTAATTGGAATTGAGCTGTTGTTAAATTTAGTAATTACATGGCTCACAAAATAATGTTCTTATAGCATTAACATGTGAAACCCAGACAAGGTTACAGAAAACAAAATGTAGCATCTAATTACATATAACTAATTGCACATAAACTTTCAGATGATGCACTATAGTAGCAGAATAATTGCAACAATTAAATGTGAATCATTGTAGTGATGCTTTCCATGCTTCATTGATGATCAATCTACATGTCTGTTTTTAGCAAGTGCATGTGTCTTAATATTAATTTTGGTTCATTAAAGTGACATAGCTGTAGTCGAATATATACTGCTATAAACATGGCTGTACACGTTTTAATTTAAAAGAAAAAAATATGCAAATCAGTCGTGAAGTATGCAGAGAATGGTGGAATATTATTTTATTAACATACAGTATAGAGAGGTGCAAGACAAGAGTTAGTGCACAAACCTGTTCAAAATTTCAGGATCAGCTCTTCCAGACTCATTTAGGCAGTTTTCAAGAGTAAGAACTATTACTCTTAGTCAGGGCTGGATTAAGACATTCAGAGGCCCTAAGCACTTAAAATGTTTTGGTGCTTCCATATATATCTAATTCAAAATATAAACAATATTAAAATGTTACAATGTATATCATTAACCTCTGTTATTACTATTTTATTATTATTTTCATATAATATATATATATATATATATATATATATATTATTTTGTATTATTTATTTTGGGAGCCCCTTTTTGTGGAGCATGGTTCAGCTGCACTATTTGCAGTTTTTGTACCATATGATTCATGGTAAATCTGGCAATGTGATGCCCCCCTTCACTTGATGCCCTAAGCATGTGCTTATTTTGCTTAATGGTTAATCCAGCCCTGCTCTTAGTCATAGTATAAGGCTGTTAATTCTGAAGTACAGCATATGAGACAGTGTGCTTAAATGAATTATTAATCTAACAAGGAATTAACATATAAACAGCCAAAACAGTCCAAAAAGGGCAAAAATTTAGGTATAAGTATTTTTATAACTATAAGAATATAGTACAATCACATATAATAGTTATAACACAATGTTAAATTTTATGGGTTTGTGCATACGCAATGAGTGCTAAAGGGCAAAAAGTTACAGGTTTTAAGGGGATTGCAATGAGCGGCAAAGGCTCTCATCGCGAGTCCCGTAACATAGAAGGGGGGGAGAAGCTCCGAGGATTACGAGTTACAGGCTTAAAAAAAAACAGACACAGGGGAGGGAAAAGGGAGAAGGAAACACTGGGGTGATAGAGTGGGGAGATGCTCACAATAATCGCCAAATGTGCTCATCGCGAGGCCCGGAATGTGGGGGGGGGGAGGCTCGCAATGAGCTCTGAAGGTGCTCATTGCGGAGCACGAAGTTGCTCATCACGAGGCCCGCAAAAAAAAAACAAAGTAAGAATCCTGCTACCTAAGACTGAACCCTCATTGTTGGTCACTACATGTGATCACGTAGCTCTTGTTTTGCAGAGATGAGTCAGCTAGTGATCCATGAATATTGTTCCATCCAATAGATTTTGAAAACTTACAGTAATCCACAGCCAGAATGGGAAGAAAGGTTATTTCTGAGTAGAAATGTTTTGCAAGGAATAGATTCATTATCAGAGACAAACATAAGATAAACATAGCTCCATGGCTGTTTTTTGTAGGCTCGAATGTGGTCTTGTAACAAAAAGAATATGACTAACATTAGTATTTTTATTATGATTGGTAGTGGTAACTCCAAAAAGAGGTTCATTAATAGTTGTGACCAATGAATATTAGGGAAAAGAGAGAAGCAGGAGCAATCAATGAGGAAGAGCTCAAAACACCTTTGTCTAGGCATAATTTGAGTAGGCTACCACAAAGTCTCATATTTTTGTCGTATAATTCATATAAAATCATGAGAACAGGCCAAAAGACAGTGTGCTTGAGAAAAGAAGACATATTCCTCTGTGTTCGGTATCCAGTGATTGTTTTTCACAAATTTAGTGAGCATGGTTATAGCATTATTACATATGTCCATTGTGCTCATCATAAGTGTTAAGTGTAGTATTCTGCTCATCACCATCTACCATCTAATTCTAATTATTGTATAGCTCCTCTCAGTTCCAGTTTAGTGAATCTCTTTATACATGGTCAAAGAATATATCAGGTCTAGTTGATATTGTTTGTTTTTTAATCACCATTTTGTTCAGACTACATTTTGTATTCAGATGCATTTACAATATCTTAGATCAGAGTCACTAATGTCAGAAGAGGCACCCAAATTAATTTTGGTTGACACTCTCATGAGATACCAGAGCTGCTAAATGAGTATGGAATACAGGATGTTTTCATAAAATGGGATTGTAATATTAGTTATTTGATGAGGTGGAGATCTAATTATGGTAGCATGATGACATTAGGGCTAGTAGAAAAGTGATATGTGTGACTCCCATGATGGAGAAGGACATGAAATGGTGGGTATGTTATGAAATTGATAAGATGGCAAAGAAGTGTAATGTATTTGGGATATTTGATGAGATGGGGCAAGAGCATATGTGATACTGTACATTTGGTTATGTCAGGATTAACAAAAGATAGCGCAGAACTTTGTTGAAATGGAGATACAATGTTGGTGATTCAATGTTAGTGATGGGATAAGGGAAAATCTCAGCAATGTGAGAAACATGGGAAACCTCAGTATGGAAAATCAAATGAAAGAACCACACTAAATGGTATTATCTACTTATGTTTTTCAGTTAACGTAAGTTTCATTAGCATTAATTTACATTACTTTATATAACAAAAAGTATTTTAATCATACAAGAAGAGATTGTTTAAATATTAAAATATATTATCAGCACTCTGTATCTTAAAGGCATACCTAAATTTGCTAAATTATGAGAGCATCTGATGGAGTAGAATCAGTTGTGTATGCAAACATTTTTTTCATGAAAAAATATCAAAATAAACATTTAAACACTTACCTGAAAGTCAGCAAAATGTCTTGAAATTTCTGACAGTTGAAAATCAGGGATAACACCCTCTCCAAACCCAGATTAAATTAGCATTAATTTCAAAAATTGTTTTAGCCAATCAGGAGGAATCAGAGGCTGAAACATTTGCATCACAATCTGGGGTTCCTGTCCGTGCTGCAAAGCAGCCTGGGATATGTAGTCAGACTCATATGAAAATACATAGTACTTTCTAACATGTGCCAATCTTTGCAGCACATTCACACTAGATTACACCTGCATCACTGCTGCTGGTGTTTATTTCTCTGTGTCTATCTCCTTGTGGAAAATTTCATCTGTGACCTCAACAACCATGTGACTGACAGCACTTCCTCTGGCGGTCATAAACGGTACCTAGATGCTATGCAGCTGGGTACACTGTTATGTAAGAGTCCTAGAGGTGTGCAATTCCAAATTCCTTTAAATTAAATGAGGACTCTGCAACGCCTGCCTTAGAGTTTTATCCATGTAAAAGTATTGCCCCAGCAGGGAAAACAAACTTGCATATGCAGACAGGCATGCTGTTATCGTGTATGTTTGAACATAGCCTTTGACTTCAGTCTAGATTCTAGAAATAGGTAGGTTAACCGCCAATGAGGTGAAGATTCTAGTTTTAGTAAGAATAGTGGGTCCCTCTCTTACTTCTGATGAAGTTTATAGATTTAGAAATATTTTACTCACATGTATTAATCTGTTTTATTGGTCACTATAGCTAACAATGACCTAGATACCGAACTTTAGCTTAGTTTGCACAAATGCTAATGCCTGTTTGCCACCTCTCACTAGTGGTGGTTACTACACCTAGCAGTGTCTGAGATAGCAGCATAAAATTGGCCTTACTTACCCAGCTGTTCTTAAAAGAGCCAATGGCTCGAGTTCGCGTGCAATTGTCCTCAATTTTCAGTTTCCTCAGACTTCTCCCTTCTTTCATTATTTGTGCTCCGGTGTACAAGTTTTTCATAAGAGAAGTAAACATATGCACTGGTAACTCTAAATCTTGTTTATGAGCCACATTTTATTCCAGAATAACAGCCACATAAACCAATAATCTGAGGAAATCTTGAAACCTTGTAGGCCACACCTTGTAGGTATCTTTCCAACTACATTTCACATTCCTACTTGTCTTCAAAAAAACAAAGACCCATGACCATGATCTAGCATAATGTATTTTAATAAATACTGTGTATAACACAGAGAATAATATATAAACTTTATCTTTAAAAAAAAAAAGATAATAATGGAATGGGTATAAACTATAACGTATTAAGCTGTGAAGTATTAAGTGTAATAACTGGTACCAATAGAGAGATACCGTACTAGTATAAGGCAGTATGCAGAGGACCTCTTTGGCACCAAAAATGTTAACATGAATGCATATAAATTTGAGTGAGATATTAAAGCTCTTTTTTACTCAGCAGCTCACATCTGTTATTTGTAGTCTTACAGTAACAGTTCTAAAAAGCTTGATAAAAGGCAATGGATAAAATATGAGGTTCCTAGCAAGCGTATATTGTACACAGTGGGTAACCGTTGATCACAGGCAAGGCTAATCACAGAGGATGACAACCTATTTCATTTAATGACAATCTGACATATTATTATTCTACCAGCATCAGCACAGTAATTTGTCATGCCAAATTCAAAGGCTGCTTTCTTGTAGACTTAGTTGCACATATGTGCTTGGCTTTCTGTTGCAGTTTTGAAGTTTTGAAAAACATATATATTTTACGAAGAAAACTGAAAATGTGTTGCTATATATATATACTAGCGAATTGCCCGTCAAAAATGACGGCAATTAAATTGTAAGTGAGCTAATGCTGTTTGGTGTATAATAATAAAATAAATAATACATTAATAAAGTAATATACTTTACCTATTTTCAAGTAATATATGCAGGAAGCATTCTGTTGAAGAGCTGGCAATCTGTTTTGATGTTCCTGCAGCATTAGTGCTGTGGAGCTGCTGTGTAAGCGTGATGAATGTGTGCAGTGTAATAATGTGCGTGCGCGAGACAAAACCGTTAGCATAGCTGTGTACTTCCACATTGTAGAAGTTATTGTTCTAAAATGGCGGCTAATGTGTGGTATGCGGCTGTGGCGGAATATCCGTAGGTGTTTTGTGTTTTTTTGCATGTTTTTGGTGGTGTTTTGTGTGTTTAGAGTCCTGTAGCCTCGTTTTCGTTTTGTTCGGCGGCCATTTTTTCTCTCGCTTAGAGAATTTTTTAGTGTCTAAACTCTTTTATTTTGAGGTAAATTGAGGTGTAACTTCAGTTTGTGAGGTCCTGGATGCTCCCTCTTGCTGTTGGGAAGCTTTTTATGTATGTGTTGTGTGTATTTATTGTGTTTTTCATTTTTTCATGTCCGCGGGTTGCGGCAGAGTTTTGTGTGGTCGTAAATGGTCGTAACGTGTCTCGTACTTTTTTGCGAGGGCCGCAGTTGCTGGCAACTGAGGCCCTCACTTCACGCTCCTTGCCAGCAACTGCGGCCCTCGCTTCGCGTTAGCAACAACTTTCATGCTCACAACTATATATGTGATATATATATATATATATATATATATATATATATATATATATATATATATAGCAAAGGACTGCAGCACCCAGACTTCAGGATAGAGAAAATGTGGTTTGAGAAAGGCCTTGCAGCCTGAAACATTGCCAGTCTTTCCAATGTGTTAACAATAAATGCATGATTCATTTATCCTGAAGTTTGAGTGTTCCTGTGAAGTTCAGCCCGACAAGGTTGTAACCCTATGCCTATAATAACTTAATCTCTATTTATTTGTTCCATTATTTATATATATATTAGCGACTTATCTGTCAAAAAATGACGGCAATGAGATGTGTATGTTTGGAAAGTTGTTTAGTTATTAATATATATATGTGACAGTTGTATTGTGATATTAAAACATGTTTAGTTTTGTGAAATGTTCTCTTGGTGAACAATAATTCTTAAAGCATTTTGTATTAACATTTGAATGTAAGAATAGTGGAACTTGAAATTAATAATTATTGTAAAGTTTAGGCAATGGTTTCTTAACATGCAATTTGTATGTGAAGAATTGTTAACTTCAATATACATGAAATCTCGAGGAAAGCAAACAGTAAAAAGGCTTGTTGAAACGTACACAATTTTAACCTGAACTTTGTAATATATGTAAGTAAGAAACTTTAAAGTATATTTTTTGACACTTTAACTTTATTATTTGTGTAACTTTGGAACTTGACAAAACATTTGTATAACTTTGAACATTATAAACAGTAACATAGTGAATACATTTTTGTTAACATAATTTTGTATTAAAAGTAATAACATTTGAATGTAAAAACAGTTTAACTTTAAACTAATCAGTATTGTAAACTTGAGGTAATGGTTTTTTAACATGCAATTTCTATCTGAAGAATTGTTAACTTCATTATTATACATTTAATCCCGAAGAAACAGTAAAAAACCCTCCTTGAAACGTACCCAATTTTAACATGAACTTTGTAATATATTTAAGTAAAAAACTTGACATAATATGTTTTTAAACTTCAAGTTTCTTATATGTGTAACTTTTGAACTGTAAAAAACATTTTTACAACTTGAAACATTATAAACAGTAATATAGTGAATTAATATTTTTACATAATTACATAACATGTATTAAAAGTATTAACATTTGAATGTAAAAACAGTTTAACTTTAAAGTAATAAATATTGTAAACTTGAGGCAATGGTTTTTTAACATGCAATTTCTATCCGAATAATTGTTAACTTCAATATACATTGAATGCAGAGGAAGGAAAACAGTAAAAACGCTCTTTAAAATGTACCCAATGAAATAAATTCCTTCCTGACCACATGAACTGTCAATAAACCTTAATACAGGGAGTAATCTTAACATAACAGACAATATTTACATTTTGTCTTAAAACGTGGTTGATCTGTTAACATAAACTTTGTAATATGTTGAAGTAAAGAACTTTAAAATATTGTTTTCCAACTTGTAACATTAGAAACAGTAACATAGTTAATTAACATTTTAACATAATTTGTATAAATAATGCAAGGCAAGTGTTTTGTGAGGCAAATCATCCATAAAGAGTCCTTCCATAAATTATGACTACATTATTACTGAAATTGTTTATTGTTTAGTATTTTTGAATGCTTTTAAATTTGTTTTGCTTGTGTTTTATTTCTTTACTGAAAAGTTATAGTACTTCATAGTAGACAATGTTTTTAGTAAAAATACGTCCATCTTCTAATAAATCACCTTGATTTTCATTCTTTTCAATGTAAACTTTAATAGCCTGTGGATTTTTGCACCGTGACAACGCAACGTACAATTGACCATGTGCAAATACTGGTTGTTCCAAGAAAATACCCACAGATTTCAACGTTTGACCTTGTGATTTATTAATGGTCATGGCAAATGCAATAATAATGGGAAATTGTCTTCTTTGAAGTATAAAAGGGAGACTACTTTCACTTGGTGCTAAATCTATTCTTGGTATGAAAACTCTCTCTCCTTTGTGGGTGCCAGTTAAAATTTCAGCATCTATAAAATGGTCCTTTAATTGTTGAACAATTAATCTTGTCCCATTGCATAGGCCTTTTTTGGGGTTCATATTTCGCAGTAACATGATAATTGCACCTTTCTTTAGCTGCAAAATATGTGGTGGCATTCCAGAAGGAGTTAGTGAGTTTATGAATTCAGTAGAAAAGTTAGCCTGACTTTCATTGTCATAAGCAAGTACAGAATCAGCACTGTGATAATTTCTTTGTGGTGCATTAATTTTTTTAAAGATTTCATTATTGAGGATTAATGCATCCTTATTTTTACAGGTTAGTATGACTTGGTTGGCAAGCTCAGAATATTCTTCGTTATTTATGCTCCCTTCAAATATAGCCAATATAATATCTTGTTGACAAATCATATGAGGTGGGATCTCTACAGTGTCGTCAGTTAAATGTAGTATTTTTTCTGTACTGCCTTCTCCAATTTTAATAAGCCAATCATTGAAATCAGTTTGGCCTTCTGATCTCATATTTTGTTGCAGTTGAAGATGGGTAAAATGTTCCCATACTGTGCTTGACTTTATACAGGTTTCGATGATGTCAGTTCAATTTCCATGTACAACGACAGGTAATGTTTGTCTAGAATCGCCACCTTATGGAAAAGTATTATCCATGACTTCACAAAGGAAACGGTCAATACATTGGAGGGCATAGCATGACATCATTGTGGCCTCATCTATTATAATTAATTTACATTTCTTCAATTTCTTTGCTTGTAATGATGTCCTGCGAATATCTGACACAGAAGTTTCTAAAATAGGCACTGGCAGTTTAAATCCACTATGAACAGTTCTTCCACCTTCTAACAAAAGTGCAGCAATTCCAGTAGTGGCAAACGCCATTGCTATTTGACCTTGTGCTCGTACTGAAGTCATTAATAAATTATACAGATAGGTTTTTCCTGATCCGCCAGGTCCATCAAGATAGAAATAACGCTCTGTCACCATGTTATCATCTATTGCATTTTTAATGGCATGAAATGCTTGCAATTGTAATGTATTTAAAGTTGCAAGTCTTTCTTCTGTTCTTTCTGTTTGTAGTTGAATGTCATAGTCTTCAAAGTTTATGTCATCTATAAGACCTGGATCAGGCAAATTAAAACTTGCACAACTTAATCCATGAGTTAAAAATACTTCTTGGATTTCCATTAACGCTTTTAAGTGTGCAATGGGTTCATTGTATCGTTGCATAAAGTCTTCAGCCATATTACTTTTAAAAGTCTCCCACAAAGCTAATGCATTTGGAGCATTTGAGAAGATACAAATAAAAGCAAATTGTTCTCTCATCTGTCGTGGCATTTGACATTGTGCTGCTTCTTCTAAACATCTTTCCCATTCTGTATCATCAGATAGTAAGTTTCTATGTCTTGCAGCTAAATGGAAGGATTCATATACAATGTCATTAACAGTTCTTAAGTGTTCAAAACTTTGTGCTCCAGGAACATTTAAAAGTAATATCCGTAAGCAAAAAAAAAATATGGTATGTGCTTAAATAGAGCCCTATTCAATTGGTCGAATCGCAATTGAATGGGGCCCTTAGGCCCTAATTCAATAGCAATTTTGCCAATTGAATAGGGGTGTAAATAAGCACATGACATATGTTTTTGTAAATAGGTTTTTAGTTAGTAAGGCCCTCATTCAATTGCGATTTAGCCAATTGAATAGTGCTCTAAATAAGCACATAACATATATTTTTTAAAGAAGTTTTTAGTTATTGAAAACCTTGGTTTTAGATAGATGCTTACTAAGTAAAAACTTACTTAAAAAAATATGTTATGTGCTTATTTAGACCCCTATTCAATTGGCCAAAATAGCAATTGAATGAGGGCCTTTGGTTGCTGCATTTTTTATATTGTCGGCCATTAAACATATATAGGTCCTCATTCAATTTGAATTTTGTCAATTGAATAGGGCTCTATATAAGCACATAACATATTTTTTTGACATATTTTTTTAGTTGTTGAAAACCTTGGTTTTGGATAGAGGTTCAGTAACTAAAAAGTTCTGTGAACATTTTTTGTATGTGCTTATATAGAGCCCTATTCAATTGGGCAACTCGCAATTGAATGAGGCTCATAGTTGTTTTATTTTTTGTACTTTATACTTTACCTTGATTAAAGTGTCGAATGACAGAGGGTCCCCTCCTGCCAATCTTAAACCGCCGGTCTTCTTGTAGTGTCTGTTTGAAAAAAAAAGTGAAATGGTTAATTGTATATTTCTTGTTTTTGATGTAGCAAAGCATGGTCTTTTTCAGCATGTAATGTATTTTTCTATCTTACCTGTCCTTTTTTGTTGGTGTTCTTTAAAAGGGATTGTGGTTCACAATGCACGGTGCAAATTCTTGAGTGACGCTGTTGATGCTGAGTCTGTTTCAATAGTAAAAAAAAGGAGAAAGATTGGTCTTTAGGTTATAACATGAATTCCAAAAAATGTATGTCATGTAAAGATCTACTTCTGTAATTACTTTCAATTAACATGACTTAGTTTTTGGGGCTACGCAATAAATGTGCGTGTGACGTCACTATACATTATACACATATATGTGCGTGTCACATATCAGTATACAAAAATCTTTTTTTTACTGTCATTAAAATATAGTTGTTTAATTATTTTTGATTAGTTGTTTAATGAGTTTGGATTAATATTAGTCATTTGCAGGGACTATACACAGAAATCTGCGTGTGACATGTCACATACATGAAGCACATTTTCATAGTTAAATGTATTTATCTTTTGTGCGTGTCACATATCACTATACAGGAATCATATTTTAATAGTTAAATGAACATAATGTTTTTTTTTTGGGCCTACACACATAAATGTGTGTGTGACATGTGACTATACATGATACACATGTGCGTGTCACATATCACTATACATAAATCCTATTTTAATATTCAATTATTAATTTTTGGTAATGTCATTTAAAGATTAGTTTGTTGCAGGGGCTATACACATAAATGTGCGTGCCACATGTCAGTATACATAAATCACATTTTCATACTTAAATTTTTTTTTTGTCCTGTCTTGATAATAAAATGTAATATATTATAGCTTACCTCTCAGTTGTAATTTACACAATGTAAAGTAGTAAATTAGGAAAGAATTGTCTTCTCAAGTAACAGCAGCAGTTAACTATGAAGTTACTCCGTTCATCACCTGAGTAGAAATGTAGAATTTTGTGTAAAGTAGGCAGTATTTATAAACTTGTAGAAATTTCTGGAATCTCAGACCGTTAGAACGCAATACGCATGCGCTATTTGCATTCCAGCTTACAATTTGCGTTCCATCCGCCATTTTGTGCGTAGTAGTGGTCAAAATGGTGTTTAATATCAGTGTGGTACGTTCCGCATAGTATGTATTTCATTCTTGCGAGTCAGTGTAGTATAGTTACGTCTTAAGCCTAGTTTTCGTTTTGTTCGTCAGCCATTTTTTCTCTTGCTTAGCGATTTTATTAGTGTCTTAAGTGTTTTATTTTTATTTAAATGAAGGTGTAACTTGGTTTTTTGAGGTGCTGGATGGTTCCTCTTGCTGTAGGTAAGCTTTTTATGTGTGTGTTGTGTGTATTTATTGTGTTTTAAATGTTTGTATGTCGGCGTGTTGTGTCCGATGTTTGCGAGGTCGTAATGTCTGGTAACGTGTCTCGTATGGTGTTTGCATGTGTAGCCTCGTTTTCGTTTTGTTCGGCAGCCATTTTTTCTGTCGCTTAGCAAATTTTTTAGTGTCTAAACTCTTTTATTTTGAGTGAAATGAAGGTGTAAGTTGCATTTTTGAGGTCCTGGATGCTCCCTCTTGCTGTAGGTAAGCTTTTTATGTATGTGCTGTGTGTATGTATTGTGTTTTGAATTTTGTAATGTTCGCGAGTTGCGTCCTAGTGTTGCGAGGCCGTAATGTGTGTTAACGTGTGTCGTATGTTGTTTGCGTTGCTCGTAAAATTTAGCGAGTGTCGTAATTGTTGTGTCGTGTTGTTTGCGTTGCGACGTGAAGTTTGCGAGTTTGCCTTCGGCGCTCCATGCCAGCAACTGAGGCCCTCGCCCACTGCCCTCGCTACGCGAGGCCCGCGGCTCGCTACGCGAACCCCCAAGCGTTAACAACAATTTGCATGCTCACAACTATATATGTGATATATATATATATATTTATATATATATAGAGAGAGTATCTCACAAAAGTGAGTACACTCCTCACATTTTTGTAAATATTTTATGATATCTTTTCATGAGACAACACTGAAGAAATGACACTCTGCTACAATGTAAAGTAGTAAGTGTACATCCTGTATAACAGTGTAAATTTGCTGTCCCCTGAAAATTACTCAATACACAGCCATTAATGTCTAAACCACTGACAACAAAAGTGAGTAAACCCCTAAGTGGAAATGTCAAAAATTGGGCTTGAAGTTGAAATATTTTGTGTGGTCACCATTATTGTCCAGCACTGCCTTAACCGTCATGAGCATGGAGTTCACCAGAGCTTCACAGGTTGCCACTGGAGTCCTCTTCCACTCCTCCATAATGACATCACGGAGCTGGCGGATGTTAGAGACCTTAAACCCCCCACACCTTCCATTTGAGGATGCCCCACAGATGCTCAATAGGGTTTATGTCTCGTGACATGCTTGGCCAGTCCATCACATTTACCTTCAGCTTCTTTAGCAAGGCAGTGGTCGTCTTGGCCGTCGAGGTGTGTTTGCGGTCGTTATCATGTTGGAATACTGCCCTGCGGCCCAGTCTCCGAAGGGAGGGGATCATGCTCTGCTTCAGTAGGTCACAGTACATGTTGGCCTTTATGGTTCCCTCAATGAACTGTAGCTCCACAGTGCCAGCAGCACTCATGCAGGCCGGGATCAAACATATACACACATATGAATATATGTGTATATATGTTTTCTATAATATGTTGTGTTGGTTCCCCCTATATGCATTTAGCTGCTGATGTCAGATGCTGCCTCCACTCTCTCTGCATCGCTGTTTACGTTCAAATTGAGGGTTTCATCTCATATCAGTGTTTTTGTGTTCATTGTGCCTTATTCGCTTATCTGTCATTTAGGGATTATTTCAACTACCTTTCCTCAGTATAGATTTATAGTTTTGGTGGTGGGAGTGTCATGGTCTGGGCCTGCATGGGTGCTGCCTGCTCTGGGGAGCTACAGTTCATTGAGGGAACCATAAATGCCAACATGTACTGTGACATACTGAAGCAGAGCATTATCCCCTCCCTTTGGAGACTGGGCCGCAGGGCAGTATTCCAACATGATAACGACCCCAAACACACCTCCAAGACGACCACTGCCTTGCTAAAGAAGCTGACGGTAAAGGTGATGGAGTGGCCAAGCATGACCTAAACCCAATTGAGCATCTGTGGGTCATCCTCAAATGGAAGGTGGGGGAGTGCAAGGTCTCTAACATCCACCAGCTCTGTAATATCATCATGGAGGAGTGAAAGAGGACTCAAGTGGCAATCTGTGAAAGCTCTGCTGAACTCCATGCCCATGAGAGTCAAGGCAGTGCTGGAAAAAAAAATGGTGGCCACACAAAATATTGACACTTTTGGCCTAATTTGGACATTTCCACTTAGCGGTGTACTCAATTTTGTTGCCAACGATTTAGACATTGATGGCTGTGGGAGGAGTTATTTTGAGGGGACAGCAAATTTACGCCGTTATACAGGCTGTACACTTACTACTTTACATTGTAGCAGAGTGTCATTTCTTCAGTGTTGTCACATGAAAAGATATAATAAAATATTTACAAAAATGTGAGGGGTGTACACCCTTTTGTGAGATACTGTATATATATATATATATATATATATATATATATATATATATATATATATATATAAACAGAGTATTGCAATATATATTGATTGATATCTGTAATATATTTTTTATTTGACAAACATTTTATTTAGAGTGACAAGCTTTCAAGACATTTGTCCTCTCTTTATCAAATCTGAAGCAAAACTACCATTGAATGGATCATTCACTTTGAATGTAAACAGTGATGCAAAGAGAGTGGAGTCAGGATCTGACATCATGGGACATATATATATATATATATATATATATATATATATATATATATCATAATATACTATAGGAAACATACATACACATATAATAATAATAATATATATATGTAAATATATACATGACAAAATAGAGTATTGTAATTTACAGTAATACCCTTTTGATTGTGTAAAACACTTAACAAAGATTGACAAGCCGGTTATAGTGAAACAAAAGAAAAGCATTGAGGCAGAATCACAAGAAATTTTGATAATGTGCCAGAAAACCCAAGTCCATGTTAAGTCCTGTATCTTTAGTGTTGAATAATATGATCATAATCATTTGAAATGTTTTTCTCTCCTGGATGTTTTTTAAATTTCATCTATTTTGATTTTCAGGTTTTGGATGGAGTGATCATTCTGGGTAAAATGCTGTTTAACTGGGATACAATAACTGTCTTCATTGTGCAGTTTTTGGCTTTTTTCCTAAATGTAACAGCTTGTTTCATAAATATTTCATATTATGTATACCACATTAGACAATGTGCATATGACCCTCTGATGTTATAGATCCTGTTATGTGTGACTGTAAATGATGTCAGTAAGTGTCATCCTTACAAGGTTTAGCTCCATTTTTTTCCCTTCAGTTGTTCATTGGCCAATCTTCTGCTGACACATTTGTTTTCATGTTTAGTAGCTTTTTAAATGGGAGGTTTGGGGAATATATTTCGTAATTGTGCATCAGTTAGTAGTGGTTGTAAATCTTTGATTATTTTACATATTTTCTCTAAAGCTGAATGCTATGTTAGGTGTACATGAAGTGATTTATTTTGGTTTGCACTTTAATAGGTATTTAAAGGGTGTTTTAATGGCAGAAGTTATTTTCTGGGTAATGTAGGACAGTGTTCGGTAAAGATTCTGGGTAAATATATCAGATAGTGTTTTTAAGTGTTTGTCATGGTTTTCAGTGTTGGAGCATATGCAGTGGTATCTCATGGCTTTGCTATGGATGATGGCTTGCTTAGTATGGGGAAGATGGTAACTGGAACTGTGAAGGTAACTACAATTGTATATGGGTTTCTTGTATACAGATGGTTGGAGTGTGTCATTTGTGATGCATATGGTAGTGTCCAGAAAGTTCACCTGCTCTGCAGAGAAATCAATTTTAAGTTTTATGGATGGGTGGATGTTCATCATCTATTTTTATTGTTTATTTTATAGATGTTTTATGTTTTTACATGAATAAATGTGTATATTAGTTAAAATAACTGTTATATGGTTAGCAGCTCATACTATTACTTCTTCTTGCAAAGCTCCCTCCGAATGTTTTCTTCTGGAGACTGGAGTCTGGAGTCTTCTGCAATAAGTTTAGCAATACAGCCTTTTGACCAACACATGTCATATATACATTTCCTTGGAGAAATAAAGCAGAATAATTGCATGTATTATATTTTAACTTTAGCAATTTTGCATCTATTGATAAAAAATAAAGATAATTCTAATATAGAAAATAGGTAAACAATAAGAGGTAAAATGTTAAGTAAATAACATCATCAAGTAATAACTAAGTAATTTGAATATCGTAAAACAATTGCAAATTCAGATTTGTAACAGTGAGCACTGTCTCCCACAAATAAACATAAAATGCAAAAATCACACACAGATTAAATAGACACATATATCATAAATAGAAGACTTGTAAGGTGCAAAATTAAAAGTTCCCATATTATGGAATATTTGCCTATAAAGAGAAACTGCAACTAAATCATCACATTAATGTTTCAGGGTATATATATATATATATATATATATATATATATATATATATATATATATATATATATATGAAGAGTGAGGTAGCCGTGAATGTCCAGTAATCCAGATGAATAATCAGAGTATTGCAGTATATAGTGATACCTTTTTTATTGGACAAACATATTCATAGGTTTCCTGACAAGCTTTCGAGAAGGTTCCTCTCTTTGTCGAGTCAGAGTCAATACTGATTATAGATTCACAAATACAGCAAAAATTCCCAGGATTAACAAATAACGTTCTGATCAGCCAGCCGTGCAAGTGTGTGGGGGTGCATCAAAAAGGTATCACTATATACTGCAATACTCTGATTATTTATCTATATATATATATATATATATATATATATTTATTTATTTACCACTTATGACAGTTAACCCTATGGAGTCAAATAAAAAGCAAAATGCCAGGTACCTAGGATCACCTCAGCACTGCTACAAAGACTTCAAAAACATCAGAATCTGGAAGTTTTTTTCTGGCCTGCCCTTTATCTACCTGTCACAGTGTATAGTCCAATATTGCAGTTGAAACAGTGTGCCACGGGTTACATTTATTACCAGTATCCACAAAGAGATGCTCTTTGCATCCTAGCAGTAAGATCTGGTTTTACCAGAGGTACCATGGCACTCAGTCACACACTATGCTCAATCTCTGTCATCGCTGAGTGCTTCCACTAGTAAAGTAGATTTCTGTCAAATGAACAGCTGCCTTTCCTCAGACCATTAGTGCATGCTTGTGGTCCCAGAGAGGTATTGTGTCCACAAAGGGATATTACATAATCCTCAGCTCAGTTTGTCTACACACTACAAGACAGGAATGGTAATCACTGGGGAATATTCCACAAAAGTCTTCATACCATCAGCAACACGATAGATTTATTTAACAAAAAACAATTCTATGTGATAGTGAAAATAATAAAAAAATCCGCAAATGGTCTTCCAGCAAAGCATGTGAGAGCTTCTTGAATCCTTAATTGTTAAGCCACCATGAACAAATAAATCCTTATGAATGATTTAATTGTACACCAAAAGTTTATTACGACTATATCCTATAAATGGCCTAAGCAATAACTGATCTTTTCTAGTATTTCTTGTAAATGAATGAATGTTGTAGATGCCGACAGTTCATGTATTGCTCTTACCCACTTGCAATGTACCAGCGTTGCATGTTCCATTCTTACACTGATTCAGCATGGTTGTTTACTGGATTTGACATTTTCTCTTTGCAGTGAAATGTGGTTTTGTTGATATCCTTTTTTTATTTTGACTTTTTCTGTCAGTGGCTAGCAACTGTTGCAAAATTTCTATTGGTGCTTTAAAATAATAGATGCTGATTAGTTTCCTATAGGTTTGTTGAAGGTGACAATAAATGTAATCTTATATTACATACATATTTTATTCTGTCGGTACTAGGCACACTATGGTTACATGCAGGATAACTATATTTTGTAATATTGAAAATAGGTTTATTTATTACAGAGCATGAGCTCTGTGTTTCCAGTATTTTATCAAGTATGTGTGACAAGCTGTTTATAATGCACTGGAAACAACATGTATCAAGCTTGTTATACAAGGCTCTAAAGAATATTTTTTAAATAAATCTCACATTTTGCAGGATATTGTTGAAAACTATCAAGAAGTGAAGAATGCAGGCACTGTTTGCAGGCAATCATCTGCAATGTGAAACTCACAACTGTGACAAACGTGTACGTTAAAACATATATGTTATTAAAGGCAGCTAAAAGTAGAGCAATTAGAGGAATATGTATTAAATGGAATCCCAACTAGGACATGCTTATTTCCTGAATCAAATTTAAAATCATTCTACTGGCATGCAAACTCTGCCTGGTATCTTCTGACTTTTTTAGCTTTGTCACTAAATGGCTCCTTACATCTACAACTTTGCTCTTCAGTTAATACCCCTCAAACTTTTTTCAATCTTCCACAATCTGTGAAATTCACTTTTAAACACCTTTTAACTTTCCCCATACATAATTTTAAACATGTCTCATCCTTTCAAATACACTAGTAACTTATTCAGTCTACACCCACCCACATTCTTATTATTTGTATACACTGTCTTGATGACCAGACCATACCTATTTCTACCTGGGGGACTAGCTTGGCAGCAGGTCCAGTATGGCACCTCTCATGCTTGTGTTTTATTTGTGTTCCATTCCCTCTAGACTATAAGCCACGATAACATCTTGTACTTTGTCTCTCCTGTTTTTGTTTAGTACTTATAAGCCCAATTCAAAATTGCAGAACATAATAACTGATAAAATAATGTAATATAAATAATCAGTCTTTCTAACAAATACATATCATTTTAACATTTTATTGTGCAAAAATACATTAAAAAATGTATGTTAAATAATTATTTATCTGCTAGTAAAAGCATATATTCATTTAGTTTGTGACTGAAAGCATGTAGTGTAAATAAGTTCTGCTACAGTATGTATGGAAAGTCTGGTAAACCAGCCACTTAGGCAGAGCTTAGAAAGTAAAACTGCGTTTGGCAGAGATTATTCCAGCATATTTTATCATGCATGAAGATTATCTTTTCAACCAAAAGGAGAAATGGCACAGAGACTCAACAGATTTTCCCTCTGGGATTCTCTAAGGAAATAAAAAAGAATTTTCTTTCATTTCACACGTGTAGCCCAGACAACAAAACATAGTGAGGATTTGTTAGAGAGCCATGAACTCAGTCAGATCATTGACAGATTTCTATTTTCACTCAATGCAATCTCAATCCTGCTCCAACATGCTGGACAGTGCCATTAAGAAATTAAAAATATATTTAATATATGTATAACAGAAGCAAAACCACCAAAATAATGCTTATTAGTTTTAATAGGTTGTTTTATTTCCTTGTTGAAAAGTTGAGGATAGATTCACAGGGACAGTGTGGGGCTGCAAAGGGTTTTTAAATAGGTGGTTGACTGATGGCCATATTATTATTCTTTTTTTGTAACGAGCCAACATATTACATATTGCTATATTAGGGTTAAGAACAAGGCAGGGCCCTATCTTTGAGCTTAAAATCTAATGTGCATAGTGCTTGTTTCCAAAGTACCTTACAAGATTGAAAACTTGCATACTTACAATCTAAATGGTTTGGGTGTGATGGAAGATGGCAGTGTGTAAGGCAATACGCTCAAGCAAGCGGAGGTGGTTGTGTGCAAAACAGATGTGTTTTTAGGGAGTTTTTGAAGGTTTTGAGGCAGGAAGATAATCTAGAGGAGTGAGTCAAGGAGTTCCAGAGAGCAGGGGCAGCATGAGAAAAGCCATGAAGGCAGGAGTGAGAGGAAGTGATAAGAGAGGAGGAAAGAAGAAGGTCATTAGAAGAGTGAAGAGGGCAATTTGAGACAAGAGCAGAGATATAATGGGGTACACTGTTGTTAAGGGCTTTATAAGTTAGGGTAATGGCGAGACTGACAGAGAGGTGTGCAGACACTGAACGTTGAGTATTGTAGATGAGTCATTCATTAAGGATTGGAGTCATCACAGAAACATAACATCATAACATGAACATAATATTATTTTACAGAGAATACATTATAGCAACTCATGCCACATAAAGTTTTATAATATAGGATATATAGTAGCAACAAAAATTCATAGCCACTGCTAAAAAGATATGAGCATTAATAAGAATTTCCCAAATCCTCTAGAAGACCACAAACTTTGAAAAAATACCTCCACAAATAAATATCGGACTTAGGAACACTAGATGCTAGCCACATAAGTAGTCATCATTATAATGAACTATATCAACACACATCAGAATAATAAACCATGAGGGCTGATTTTCATTTTGAGTTGAGAGATAGTGAAGCTTGGCTGCATTTGTTGAGCTCTATTCCAAGATGCCTTGTTACTTTCTAGTCACCACACCATCTCATCTACAATAGGAACATTTTTGTAGGTTTGTTTTCATGTTAATCATATCCACTGCAGGATTCACTAATCTTACAGTTCAGATCATGCTTCATTTTATGACTGTGTTGAAAGTGTTATGCATAGTGAAAAATAAGTAAATGTAGAATAATATGTCTGCAATTAATGTAAAAAAAAACTCACAGGTTCAAATATACTGTATATAAAGAAATAATTTCATATTTTATGTTTTTATTTACCTCACACCAGAACACATACTACCTATGCTGTAATCTCACATTATTTCCTAAGTGTGATGTAGGATACACCTGTTTTGGTGCTTAAGTTGACAAAGTGTCTAATGAGGATAGGCATGGTGATTGATGCTATATCCTGGTCTACATTGCAATGTCTACATGATGAAGACTAATTAAGTAGCTTTCATGTATGAACATTTCTTTCCTTAAATGCAAGTTTCTCGTTTTGCTACAAAGTAGCAGTAATGCTTATGCTTATAGCTATGGAGAAATTGCTATGCTAGGAAGTGTATAACCACAAAATCACAAGATCTGCAGACAAAATGAAAGGTGCACAAATACATGTATACCTTAACTCACCAGAAGTAGTAAGCAAATCCATTAAGTTATATATTATATGGTTTTGTGTTTAACCCTTTTCATATAGAAGAAAATAATTAGGATGTAGTAAGTAGTATTTAAAATGGTTGATGTGCTAGCATGAAGCTCACCATAGGGCTCATAAACTGCCCCCAGGAAACATCAACCTCTATCCTGATAAGTGCAGAATTGAGGCTTCTTCAGATGAGAAGTATTTGATAGCTGTATTTCTGAGCTGTCATCTGCTGTTACCTGCATTCATCACATAACCTGAGCTGAGTAAACCTTTATTATTTTCATCTTGTGTAATCCAGTTGGCAGTTTCCCTGTTTGGTGGAGTAACTATGTCACCAACAAAGCTGCGTCATCTTGGTGCATTGATTTTTTTCCACCATACTTGGGAGTTTGATGTACAACTGCATATATCTTATAATATATTAAAAAATACACTTATATTTGGTATTCTTTTTATGTTTTATCCTATGGCCTGCTGTTTGGGGGTTTGCTGTTAGACAGTCCAAGTTGAAATCATACTTATTAGAATTGTGGAAATTGGGACTAAAACATATTTTAAAAAAATCCACATTTTTATTATGTTTGTTGCACTATTTTTTTAAACACAAAATTGAGAACTTTTATACTTGATTTTTTAAGTTTGATTACTGAATATGTTTATTAACTAATAAATTATATATATGAATTTTTAAGTTTGGTAATTTATTCAATGTGAATAATGGATTATGGTAGTTTTGAAAGGTTTATAAAATTCATCCACACTTATAGTTCACTTAATAAAAGATTTTAACTAAATGAGTAGGTATTACTCCAGTTCTTTATAATGTTAAATGAAACTTGTCATTATTAGTCCAATAACAAGTAAACCAGCAAATGGGTCATACTCCATATTTGCATTCGCCCAACTACCAAGCCTGAAACAATAAGGGTACTTAGTACTTGAAACAAATGACAGATGAGGCGGATACATATGAGATGTTGAGATGTGCAAGAAATCAAGTACTGGATTTTTAATATGGTGTGGGTAGAAGCAGCTCTGATGCCACAAGTACTAAAGTTTAAATTTAAGCCTTTTTTCATAAAATACTGATTCTACTGCTAATTAATTTCATAATAAACAAATTAATCTTTAGTACATTGCCCCTACATGGCCCCTTTAGATAGCTTGGTGAATCAAGGCCAATGTCCATTTTTTGATATGACACTCAAAAGGGAAGTTTCACCTATACACAGTACTATGTACGTTTGATTTTACACTGAAAGCCATGGCCTTACATTATTTTGCAGCGTGTAATTGTGATTTTTGCCTTGTTCTTAACCCCTGTATAGTGCTATTGAATATGTTGGCGCTTTACAAATAAAGGATAATAATGGTAATAACAGACAAGTTGCTCTTATAAAGAAGAGTTCCCTTATTTATGTTCAGATATATTGAAAACGTTTTAGTAATTGCCTTTCATTGCAACAAGGCATCTGTATGATAGGTGCTGTGAGCTGCTGAGAAACACAGAACATGAATGCTTAAAAATATTTAGCTCTTGAGCTTGATCTTTTGACCCAACCAGCTCACAGAGATCAGTTTCTGGGACAAAAAAATCCATGGCAAGATGGCACACAATCACGAAGGAGTAACTGGAAAGTTCCCTAACTTTTACGTTGATAGTTTGTTTTATCTAAGAGTGCTCTTTAATATAAAAGAAAATTAATGTTAGATGGAAAATTCCCTTTCATATAGTGAAGTGGTGCCTACCAAAGCTTGTCACTTTAAATGGACTGCTAGACTAGACTGCTAGTCTAATGAGTAAGATGTAACAATTTGCTGTAATAGAGGTTTACCTTGCATTTAAATAATAAAATAAATTACATGCATGTAGAATGTGTTAAACAGTTGCAGCATCTATTAAGTGAACATACAACACTGTTTTATCTACAGTGCACAGCATTCACTGTAGATACAACACTTGTGTTTGATTTAAAAAAAACACATTACCTCTATGTGTCTTTTGATGGCCGATCTAGTTCCCTACTCATAAAGGCTGTCAGAACAATCACCCACTGCTCCGTCAAACTGACTCTAGCTAGACTCCATTAGAATGGTTGGGAAATCATCCATACCTCAATGTGCTGTGGAGCTGCTACACTGTTCAGCTCCATTAAAATGAATTAGATTAAAATATCTTCATATATTATTGAATAAGGTCAATTGTTCCTTCTAAACCTGTATGTGAATAGCTTTCTCTGCAGCAAACACCTGTTAAAAACTAATTTTTATAGGAAATGTTATACTTGATTCATAGTTCCCATACTTCAGATAACAACTATTGTACTGACATATTTGTATTACCGACAATTTTGTAAGTATTATAGTTGTAACTTAAGTAAAATAAAGAAAGAGATATGCAGGTGGCACTGAGAAAAGTAACCATGAAAATTAACAAATCATAGTGTTTAAAAATACATAGAAATATATGATCCGGTGCATTTTCATACTAATACAGATTTGTATTCACAACTTAGTTCTATACTTTATTGATGGACGTGAAACAACAATCCCAATAAGTAAATGTGGTGTGATAAATCAATAAGTTGTGCATAAAAAGTCACCCGACATTCAACTGTATTTTTAATAGGGGTGGATTTTCCAAAAGGCAGAGTAGGCAGATGTCTTTTGAGGGTAATATGTTTTTTCACCCGTTCTCTTAGCTTACACAAAGCTTCACACAAGTACCAAGTAGTTTGGGGGCAGAAGAAGCTTTTCTCTTTGGCTAAACTATGTTGCCAGTATGTGCCCTTCCTCTCTTTCTTACATTACATCTTTGGAGGTGTAGTTGTGTATTTATATCAGTCATCTGAACTATAGGCAAAAGAAAACATTTCATATTTTTCAAATTTGATGTTGGGACTTTCTGTTTACATGATGGAATTGTGTGCTGGTGTGAATGCATTGAGGTGAGGGGAAGTCTTTTGTTTAGCAAAACATCCTAGTTAGTCATGAGCTGATAAATATTAATAATAGTAAACTGGTTAAGCAATCTCCAATGCAGTGAATTCAGGGCTATAACTGAAATAATGTGCACATACATGCAGGGTAGAGTCCTTAGTGTTTTAAAACAGGATACATTTTTGACTTGTGTGTATCATACAAATCTGTAAAAATATTGGAGGCTACAATTATAATGATCCCTAAGATCTGGAAAAATTGTAAAAAACTATCGTCCTATCTCCATTATTAAAACAGATAAAAAGATTTAAGCAAACATTCTGGCCTTAAGATTGAATCCATTGTTAATCTCCCTGGCGGTCTGGCCATGTCAGTACCCCCGAGTGTTAAAGCGGTACACTCGGGGATACTGACATGGCCAGATCGCCTTGCTCCATCCCCCTGCTCCTACATTTACATTTTCTATTCAGTGTAGTGGCCCCTCCCCCCATCCCCTACAGCACACAATACCCCCTCTCCTCCCCTTACCCCTCACCCTTCTCCTTCCCTTCCCCCTCTTCCTTCTCCTCCCCTTACCACTCTCCCTTCTCCTTCCCTGCTCCCCTCCTTCCTCCTCCATCCTCTTACTGTGTAAAGCCTCTCATCCTTCCCCTGCCTGTGGCCGGGAATCACTATTGACGGGACGTGCGTGTGGCGTCACTCAGGACTCCCGGACACCGCCATAAGACATGCCGCAGGGGAAGGATGAGAGGCTTTACACAGTAAGAGGATGGGGGAAGGGGGAAGAAGGAGGAAGTGTGTAATCCCGAGCGTGGTTGCCGCTTTAGGAACTGCAAATTAACCCTGAGCCACACTCGAGATTACAGCTAGAGTGGTTAAACAAACTTGTTGTGGCAGACTAGTCCGGTTTAATAAAACACTGTTAAGGCAAAAATAACACTCATAGACTCATTTATTAGCATATGTTAAACAAAAGAAGTTGCCACCTTTACCTTGTCATTAGACTTGGAGAAGGCGTTCGACAGAGTAAATTGGGAATTAGATTTGGTCTTGCAGAAATATGGTTTAGAAAGATTTGTCTCTCATGCTGTTAAGGCTTTATACTCCAATGTTTCAGCTCACTTGGTAGGTGTAGACTATACTACAGATAAATTCTCTATATATAATGGCACCTCTAGAGGATGCCCATTGTCTCTGGTAATCTTTGTTTTAATAATTGAGCCCCTGTCACTGTGGATTAGGAATTATAAAGGAATAGAAGGTATAATAACAGGAATTAAGGAGAATAAATTATTGTTGTTTGCTGTTGATGTTGTTATCACCATAAGGAATCCTCAATCTTCACTGAGATTTTTGATTGAAAGTTTAGAATATTTTGACAAACTCTCCTATTATAAATTGAATGAATTACAAATGGAGGTGTTGCCAGTAAATTTAACAAAAGAGCAGATCAACATTCTGACAGAACAATTCCCTCACAAATGGGAATCTAAATCAATGACACATTTAGGAGTACAATTACAGTCCAATTTGAAGGAATTGGTTAAACTTAATAACAATAAATTGTATAACAATTTGTCTACTATTCTGTTGGAGTGGATAGGGAAGATCTCTGCTGTTACGATGTTCATCCTGCCCAGTATAACATATATGTTTAGATGTCTTCCTCTTCTAGTCCCCAAATACATTCTAAATCGCTTACAAACTTTATTAGATCAATTTATAAATATGAATAAAAAATCTTGCTTAAGACAGAACATTGTTATGAGGCATTACAATAGAGGGGGGCTTTCATCATCAAGTATTATCGAATATTATAAAGCAGTTATGTTGTCCAATATAGTGAAATTCTCTTTTCCAAAATTGAGAGCAAAAAAGGATGCAATTAGAGGAATGTATACTTGAGCATTTGATTTGGCTCTGGGAGCAGGATTTTAAAAGATATACCTTTAACAATTAATTCAAATTTTAAATTTTTATTTAAATACAATAAAGCTAAACCGGTATTTAGAACTCCTTCATTGATTACTCCTATATTTTCTTTGTTTTCTAAAAGATTGGCAAGATAAGGGCATTAGGATATTGGAGGATCTGTATGTAAATTCAACCTTAAAACATTTGCAGATTGGGTAAGAGACTTTGATATCTCAAGTAATAGTTGGGTGGAGTACTATTTTCTGAAGTCTTTGCTCTTTAAGTCAGAGTATAATCTGATAGAAGCTAGAAAATTAACAGAATTTGAAGACTTATGTTTGACGAGTGAGGCGAAATACTTTTTGGAGTGTTGGAGATATGGGGAGAACAATGTTTCTCATCTACATATATGGTGGTCTTGTGAAAAACTTCAAGTGTTTTAATGCTCTTGTCTTACCAATATTTGTAAAATACTGAATTGTAAGATGGAATGATCTCCTGATTTGATGCTTTTCCATATTTTTATTATGAAGATTCATTTCTACGCTACAAGTTTGATTATCCAAATTGTATTAGTAGCTAAGCAGTCTATCACAAGATTTTGGAAACAATTCCGACTTGGGATATGGTATAAAGAAAGAAATAGAAATTGATTTCTGGAAACTGTCTAAAAATCCTTCTGATAGCATCCAACATAGTCTTCCTAGATTTGGTCTCCTTCCTCTTCACGCATTATGATGTTTAATTTGTTTTGTCTTTTGTAGAACTAATTTGATTCATATTGACTGAGACATATGAATGGCACAAATTAACAGAATACATTCTGCAGATTGTTTGGATTGTTTCACTGGATAGCAACATTCCTGATAAAGTAAAATATGACAATAGTCTAGAGAGAGGGGTGACAAAATGTTATGACAAGATAAATTATTATTTGGTATTATTATGCTTTATTTGTAATGAGCCGACATATTCTGTAGCACTATACAGGGATAAGTAAAAGGCAAAAACAATATTAGGACAATGCAAAATAATGGAGGGGTGTCTTTGAGCTTAAAATCAAATATGTATATATATAGTGTTTGTTTCGAAAGCACCTTTACAATCAAAAGGGTTTCTGTGTGATACAGGATTGTGATAGATGCAAGATGGCAATGTGTAAGGCAATAGGCATAACAAAATAGGCTCAAGCAAGTGGAGGTGGTTGTGTGTTGCACTGTAGATTGTGGTTGTGAGTGATGTAATGCTGTAGAATAAGCAATTGTGCATATTAATGCTGAATGTGATAAGCTTTTTTAAACAGATTTTAGTGAGTATTCGAAGATTATGAGGCAGGAAGAAAGTCTAGTAGAGTGATTCAAGGTATTCCATGAAGTAGGGGCACACAAAAAATGTCCTGAGACTGAGAGGAGGTGATAAGAGAGTAGAAAAGAAGAAGGTCATTAGAATAATGAAGAAGGGAGTTGGAGGAGTATTTTGAGATCAGAGCAGTGATAAAGGGCGGTGCACTGTTGTTGTAGGTATATACGTTAGTGTCATGATTTTAATTTTAGTTTTGGAGGCTGTAAGAAGCCAGTGGAGAGATTGACAGAGATGAGCTGCAGACACTGAGCTTTGAGAATAGTATATGAGTCTAGCTGGGGCATTCATTATGGATAGTGTAAGATAGTGACATTCTTTGGAGATGTTTTTTAGGTGAAATTGACAAAATGTTGTTATTGATTGTATGTGAGGAATAAAAGAGAGGGTAGGGTTCAATAAAACCTCAAGGTATTGTGCCTGGAAGGTGGCAGTCAGTATGGCATTGTCAACAGTGAGAAATATTTGAGGAGTGGAAGCGGTAGTAGTCTTTGACATGTTGAGTTTGAGTTGCTAGGCAGACATCCAGGAGGAGTTAATCTGAGTGTCATCTGCATATAGATTATACAGAAATCCAAAAGATTTTATTAGGATACCAAGGAAGGATGTATAGATAGAGAAGAGGGTGAGTCAAAGAAAAAGGTGCCAAAGAAGGAGACACTAAATGTACACTCTTCTAGGTAGGATGTGAATCATGAGAGGGATGTCAGGAAAGCCAAGAGAGCAGAGAATTTGGATTAGAAGTGGGTTTTCAACAGTGTCAAAGGCAGCAGAGAAACCATGGAGAATTAGAATTAAGAAGCGACCCTTTGACTTGGAGGCAAGCAAGTCATTAGCGACTTTGTGAAAGCTATTTCTGTTTAGTGTTGGGACCGGAAGCCAGATTGGAAGTTATCAAGAAGGGAGTTGGACAGAATAAATTGGATAAGACAATTGTAGATGAGTTGTTCAAGCAGTTTTGAAGCCATGGGCAGAGACATAGGTGCCTTAGTTAGATGCAAAAGCAGAGTCAGACGAGGGTATCTTAAGAATAAGTGTAATTATGGCATGTCTTAAAAATGATGGAAACTTGCCACTGTTTAGGGAAAGGTTGAATAGATGTGTGAGAGCTGGTATAAGTGTAGTAGAGAGGTGGGATTAGCTATGATGGAATAGAATCATGTAGACAAGTTGTAAGGTGAGAGGTTGATACTAGAGTAGATACCTCATCCTCAGTTATAAGGCCAAAGGAGTCCATCTTGGATAAGGGATGGGTAAAGGCTAGGTGTTGTGGGTTTGTTGAAAGGAGGATGTGTTTGAGCCATGTTGAAAGGAGAGCTTGTTTCAGATGTTTTCAATTTTATTTTTTCCTCAATCAGTTTTATTAAGTAAAGGTACATTTAAAACAACAATATTAATCATACATGAATTGTACAAATTGAGTTAGATAACTAACATATATATACATGTCAGTTCAATATAGAGAGTATGAATTGTCAGTGGAAAAACATCTTGCTACTTATCTACATTTTCAACAATTGTGACTGGTACTTTTAACTATTGTGAGCCTTTACTTGGATTTTCTATTTTTAAGGTTAAATAATTCTTAACTATTAAGTAAACTACTAATATAAAGTGTGTGTGTGTGTGGGGGGGGGTTAATATAGTTGTCTCTTGTCTCAGCATCAAATAAATGCAAACAGTTAATTATGTTCACGGCTCGCCCATGTGCAACACCTCCGGCTCCGGGTCCAGTCCAACCAATCTGGGAGTAGATTATTTCTGGGGCATGTAACGGTCTATGAGAATCTCTAACTAAGTCAATGTTATGCTATAAGGAGAATACAGCTATTGGTTACAAGTATTAGTAAAATTAGGTAGAGAGTCCTCCAGCATGTGGGAGAGTAGTTAATTAATTAGGATATAGTTTGGCCAAAGGTGCTCATCGCCTGCGAGCCTCGCATAGCGAGGTGAGCCGTTAAGGCACTAAAACTCGCAGCACTTGGGAGATGAGCGCAGAAGTTGCTCATTGCTTGCAAGCCTCGCTAAGCGAGGCGAGCAGTGGAGGCAATTAAACACGCGGGACTTAGCCTCCAAACACTTAGGAAATGCGGGATCGCGTTAGGCAGCAGGCAGTTGATGAACGCGGGACTTAGAAAAAAAAAATTACGAGACACAGGACTTAGAAAAGAAAGGAAAAATACGAAGTTAACGGCCGAAACGTGCAAAGCAAACAACACAAAACACACAAAAAATAAAAAAATACAACAAAAACATCCCACACAGCACGTGGGAATAGCCAGGACATCTGGGAGTGAGGTGGAACGCAAATTTAAGTTGATTTTGTCGAGTTTCGGCACTCGAAAATTGGCTAAGCGAGAAAAAAAATGGTGAACAATAAAAAAGAAAACGAGGCTACACGACCCTGGACCATGCAAAACACCACCAACCGCGTACCACTTTCACCCAGGAAAGTACAAGGTACAAAATACATTACTACAAAGGACGGCAAATGCTTGCGAACCGCGTAGTACATAGACAAACAACGCTATTTTACAATCCTAACTTGCCACTAACAACATTACGCATCTAAAGTAGCACTTTACACAAATAAACCAATGACTTGCCCTCGTGCACGCAGCCTATTTCTAATGCACAGTTGGGACATTCATAAAACTATCTCCTCAGGCCAGCAACAGTCCCACTGGACATTATCTGCTGCAGGACAATAAAAAGAGATTGTAACCTCTTCAGGCTATTGATTGTTACATATATTAATTAGAAAATGGTCAACTATATTAATTTATTTTCAATTAATTAATTAATTAGTATTTAAAAAATATAGGGAGGTGCTAAAGGCCATGCGAGGAGAGGCTTGCAATGAGCGCCAAAGGCGCTCAGCGTGAGGCTCGCAATGAGCGCCAAAGGTCCTTAGAGTATAAAAAGCTTAACATTGTGTGCCAAACAGCATTGCCATGCTACAAATTTTATTGACCGTCATTTTTTGACGGAGAAGTCGCTAGTCATATATAAAGCTTAAAATGCCTTTTGTAAAATCAGTTTTGTCACAGATTCTCATCAGTCAGGATGATTTTGGCTTACCTATCGTATGCTCTAATGGTTGAATGAAGTGTCTGATCCTGTGATAGGTAAACAGTTCTTGTGTGGGAATTTGAAAAAGGTTGTCGAGTTGGTCAAATGTCAGGATCTGAAGGGGTTTGTGGGTTTCCCTAGTAGGGTTAGAGGTCTGGGGAGCCAAATATTAGAGTCCCAGGATAAGGATTCATCATAAAGCTTTCTATAAAAACCCAGAGTGGTTGATGAGCAATGGAATGGGCTATTGGTATGAAAGAGATTTGGGCAGCTTTATAATAAAGTTTGAAGTATGGGCATGAAAGAAGTAACTTAGATTTATGCCTAAACATTATTTTTTGAGATTCTGTGGGATTTATTATGCCAAATGATTTTTAAGGAGCCATGAGAGGGTATTCATTTTAACAATGTTTTTTCTGCCTAGTCATGATATGTTACACCTGGACCAGGATAGAAAACTGTGCCCTAGTTCTTTGAATAGATTTGTATAGATAGCTCTATAAAGAACAGGCAACTGGCAAGTAATATATACCCCTAGATATTTAATGTGCAAAGTAGCCCAGGAAAACTGGAAGTTTCATTTTAGGAAATCTAAGGCAGAGTATGGGAGATGTGTAGGGCTTCAGTTTTTTCTTCATTGTTTTTTAGACGGGAGAATCTGCCAAAATCTTCTAAGGTTTGAAGCAATGTTGGGACCGAGGCAGTAGGTTGAGAGTATAAAGGAGATCATCCGCAAAAAAGACAGCATTTGAGGTGATAGTCCTATATTGATGCACTGGATGGAGAAAATAACCCTAATAGAGTAGGCTAACGGCTCAATTGCTAAAGCAAATAGCAGAGGGGAGAGTCGCCAGTCATGTCTTGTGCCCCATTGGATATCGATGTATGATTTCGACTCCCCGGGCATTTTTAGGGTTGCTTTGGGATTATGGTAATATGTTTGGATCAGGTTTATGACTGAAGCAAAATTTAATCAGAGTCGCCCTAAGATAGGGCCATTCAAGTAAGTCAAATGCTTTTTCTCTGTCTAGGGCTATAAGACATGTGGGGATTTAATTTTCTTAGCCCAGTGAATAGAGTTTAACACACGCCTAATATTGTTTCATGCCTGTCCATAAGGTATGAATCCGACTTGATCTTTGTGTATCAGGTGGGGAAGAAAGCTAGCAATTTGATCTCCAAATATTTTGATATCACCATTTAATAGAGAACTCAACTTTATTTTTAAAGTTGTTGACAAAGTCTTTAGCTGTGAGACAGCAAGTGGCAGAAGAGTTTGTATAGCGTGAGATGGTAGTGGATGAGAGCATAATCATGCTGTACTGTGAGGAGTCAACGTCAGGGCAGGTGAGGGTGGTGACTCGAGGAAGGAGAGAAGCTTAATAAGAGCTAAATAGTCAAAGCTCTGGTGAGCTCTCTACCTATAAATATAGGGAAGACTATTTATCTCTTATCTGGTTACCAGTATACTTATAACTTAACTATTTGTTTTACAAAAATAAGACCTTTCTGGTCATGTTTTGGTACTAAAAATTCAGGTATTGTAAGGACTAATCCAGAGACTAAGAAAAATAACTCCCTATAAATATTGAGGAGACTATTTAGCTCTTATCTGGTTACTAGTCAACTTGTAATTTAACTGTTTGTTTGTTTGTTTTTAAATACCTTTCTGTCATTTTTGGGAATGAAAATTCAGTTAATGAAAGGATTAATCCTGATACTAAGAAATATAACCAAGAGGAGCTCTCTCTAAAAATGTGGGGGAGACTTCTTAGCTCTTATCTGGTTAACAGTATGCTTATAATTTAACTGTTTTTTTTTTTTAAAGACTTTTCTGGTCATTTTTGCAACTAAAAATTCAGTTAATGTAAGGATTAATCCTGAGGCCAAGAACATAACTTAAGAATTACTATTAATTGTAAGAAAATGATGAATATTTGCTCAACTGAGCATTTTTTAAAGATCAAATGATGCTACATTATACGAATCCTATTATGTGGACAGGTGATTACTGGGTTACGTAGGTTCTGACATATGCCGTTCCATAGATATGAATGCAGTGATTTCAGCTCATTCTCATTGCGAACGTGTATGTTCATTTGCATACAGTGCAACGGGGCTATATGTAGATGCTGCTCTTGGTTAGGTGCCAGGCCAGGGCCGCTCCCTGTTAAGCGACCCGAGCCTTAAAGGGGGCCATGGCCTCAGGAGAGAGGCCTGAGCCCTGACACTCAGACTGTGATGGTGTAGCCACTGACAGACAAGGGAGAAGAGGAACTAAAACAGCAAGAGCCTGTACAGGATCTGTGTTATGGAACTTAATTACAGAGAGAGCTCTCAAATAATGGAATAGAATAACTTAGGAACTGGAGAGGTTTCATACCCCAATCACAAAACATTTTTACAGTGAATCTAAAATATAACTTTATATATATATATATACATCATGGATCTGACTTACATACAAATCAGACTTTGAAGGGTCTCAGGAATGGCTCTCGTCCTTAAGCCAGAGCCACCTGTATCTAGAAAATATATTCCCTACACTACAACTTGTCTCAATCTTGATAATATTCATATAGTGTTCACTATGTTCACAAGTCTATCCATATTTCTTTCTATCTATCTATCTATCTATCTATCTATCTATCTATCTATCTATCTATCTATCTATCTATCTATCTACTGTATCTATGCACAATTTGTAGTCATACAGTGTTCAGTTTGTCTTTATTAATTTCTGTGCTCACTTACACTATACACTCTCGTAAAAAGCAAGACCCTCAACTCCTTCTGTAACAGAATGCATACTTTTGTCATGTTTCTCTTATGTATTCACTATAACATCAACATATTTCGGCTTGTTATAATTAAATTCAATCTAGCGACTTGCCCGTCAAAAAGTGACAGCAATAAGATTGTAAGGCAGGTAATGTTGTTTGTGTACGACATTAATTTTGTTGGTGTTCCAAGATCCTTCGGCGCTCATTGCGAGCCTCGCGCTGAGCGCCTTTGGCACTTATTGCATGGTTCGCAATGGCTCTTGGCTGTTTGTGTGCTATGAGCAGCGTTGTGTTATTTTTTTTGTATGCCAATGAATAATTAATAAAATAAGAAATGAATATACTTTACCTATTGTAAAGTAATATATGCAGGAAGCATTGTGATGAAGAGCTGGCAATCTGTTTTCATGTTGCTGCAGCATCAGTTCTGTGGTCCTGCTGTGTAAGTGTCATGAATGTGTGCAGTGTGTAGTGTAATAGTGTGCGTGCGCGAGGCAAATCCATTAGGGTAGCTGTGTACTTCCGGATTGTATAAGTTACTGTTCTAAAATGGCACCTAATGTGTGGTATGCGGCTGATTTTGCGTCCTTGTTTTCGGAAGTCGTCCGACTTATTCTGCAAAATCTGTAGGTGTTTGGTGGTGTTTTGCGTGTTTAGGGTCCTTTAGCCTCGTTTTCGTTTTGTTCGGCGTCGATTTTATCTGTCTCGTAAGTGATTTTCGGGTGTCTAAACTCTGTCATTTTGGCTTAAATCGAGGTGTAACTTCACTTGCAGAGGTCCTGGGTGCCCCCCCCCCCCCCCTTGCTGTGGGAAAGCTTTTTATGTGTTTGTTTTGTGTATATTTCTTGTGTTTCTAATGTTTTTAGGGTCTCGCGGGTTGTGTCCTTGTTTTCGGATGTTGTACGTCTTTTTCGAAAAATCCGTAGGTGTTTGGTGATGTTTTGCATCTTTAGAGTCCTGTAGCCTCATTTTCGTTTTTTTTTACGGCCATTTTTTCTCTCGCTTAGGGGATTTTCGAGTGTCTAAACTCTTTTATTTTGAGTGAAATTGAGGTGTGACTTCAGTTTTCGAGGTCCTGGCTGCCTCCCCTTGCTGTAGGTAAGCTTTTTATGTATTTGTTGTGTGTATTTATTGTGTTTTTAATGTTTACATGTGCGCGGGTTTCGGGCGGTAAGGTCGTATTTTTGCAAAGTCGTAATGTTTTTTTTTCTAAGTCCTGCGTCTCGTATTTGTTTGTCGTAAGTCCGTACGTTTGCGAGGGCTGCAGGCTCACTACTGTTTAGGGTCCTGTAGCCTCGTTTTCATTTTTTTCGGCGGCCATTTTTTCTCTTGCTTAGGTGTTTTTCGGGTGTCTAAACTCTTCAATCTGGACTTAAATTGAGGTCTAACTTCACTTGCAGAGGTCCTGGGTGCTCCTTCTTGCTGTGTGTAAGCTTTTTATGTGTTTGTTGGGTGTATTTATTGTGTTTTGAATGTTTTGAGGTTCGCGCTGGTCGGCCGGTAAAGTCGTAATTTTTCGAGGACGTAATGTTTTTTTTTTTTGTAAGTCCCTCATCTCTTATTTCTGTGTTGTAAGTCCATAAATGTTGCGAGGTCCACCGTTGCTGGCATGGAGCGCCTTTGGCTTCGCGAGGGCCGCAGCATTAGCAACAGCTGTTGACAACCCACAGTTATGACAACTATATATGTGATATGTGTTCATATTTATGGCAGGCACATTTATTTAGGGTGGCAGTTTATAAAGGCAGACAAATTCTGAATGAAAACAAATAGGAGTCAAAAGCATAATATAGGAATTTCTAGGTTTCTATGTTGGGTAAAACATGGTGACTGACATGCATACTGCCTTTCATTTGTACCAATTATAATAATGGTGGTGGCTTTGTGGTTTCAAGTAGAATTTGTGGAAAGTTAATTGCTCTGTTACTTCAAGGTAGTAAACGTTAGAGCCAGCAAGGCAAAGAATAACTTCAAAAACATGTAATGTATGACAAAATCTTTCAACATCTAATAAGTGGCTATTCCAGAGAAGAACATAATTAAGTGTTGATTCCTTTATTTAGCCCTTTTAGTACAATATAATCAGATAGAAGCTACTGTATGTTAAATCAAATAATCCATCTTTCTTACCTGCATAAATAACTTTTCAGTTTATTGTGAGTAAAAAATGTACTTTTGTGAGAAAATTTACACTGTAAGATGCTGTTTTCCCACAGTCTTTGGGCTGGAGTGCTATATTTTTAAAAGTATGGTATAGCCTACAGCAGACTTCTCTGCAACATCCTCATTTCTACACAAATTTAGTGGCAAAGTAAGGATAAATGTGCTGCACACAGCCTAAATATCAGTGAAAATACACCATCAGTGTATTTCGGGGTTTTTTCAGATGATAAATAATTTTAATCCCAATAAATGTAAACCATTCTTTAACCATTAACTTTATGGGTAACCACAAGTAGTACCCTCTCTATTCACTTTGTCTCTTGCCATCTTCCTGTTCCCTTGGGCATTGGAATGGGCCTGGATATATTACAGACATAGAAAAGAGTAGAAGTCCAAGAAAAACAGTACATGAGGTATCGATGTAGGATAAAATAGGAATATTTATAAATGGTTGAAATAAATATTGCCTTTCATTTGTCATTGGCATCAACTAAAAAACTAGACACTTTGCTATGTACAACCATGACACCTGTGTGTCAATGAATCTAATGCCTGTCTATGTGTATGTGGGCATTTCTACCATAGTCACCTATTAGTTGCATCGTTTCTGCAAGCTTTAGTAGCTGTATCAATTCAGAGTAATTGTACTATTCCACTTCTACTTGCAGACTCTACCACACCATTTTATTTAATTAGCAAAGTGCAATGGCAGAAAAGCCTTTGTGAAAATAAAAGTTATTGATATTGCCCCTTTCCAGTTAGACAGAGTTTATTAAGGAAATAAAGAAAAATATAGTCATACTGAATAAGGAAATTGTCAGAAATCAGAATATAGACACAGTATATAGTCAAAATACGGTACTAAATTGAGCAAAATATTTAGATTGAAAGCCAAAGTTACTGCAACATTTTGTTATCTCTGACAAAACAACAAGCTAACTTGTTTTAGGATAATCCGAAAAAAGGACCCACTACACTAGCGAGTTATCCATTGTGTTGAATAAATACAAATACTAAATAAATAATAGTGATAGAAACAATGTCACCAAATGAAGTATCTAAATAATCTTCTCCTTTTACTTGTCATTTTTCCAATTCATTTTATTTACCTCTAGCTAAATAAGCTATATTTGCTCCGAAATGTGTCATGTGAATAAAATTGGCAAGAATAATTTACAGATTGCTTTCTAGTCAAGGTTAATTAGGAATCAATCTTCTTTCCCACTCCCCAAAGGAAGATCATTTCTAAATTGCTTATTAATTAAGAGTGTAAAATGTGAAAAGGTTTGGTTGAATAATTGTTCTCTAATGAGCAACCAATGTTCCAGAAGCCTTTAATATAAAAGAAAGATACATCCATCATGCTAAACCAGATATTCTCAACATATGAACATGATTCTGACATATATCTATTGACAACATGTAGGAACTTGGATAATTGGCTTGCAAAGTAATGCATAAAAAAAAACTACTAAAAAAAAATATTTAGAATTCTCACTGAACCATTGGCACAAGTTGCTGTTTGCTACCATGTGAAATATTAGACACAATTTGAAAACCATGTGATCAAGTTGCAAACGTTTCATATCCGATGACTATTTAATTGAAATTGCTGAACCATATTTGTTTTCACAAATATATTTATGTGCTGTATCAATGCTATTTTGGCAAAGTCATACACAGTTTGAAAAATCAATCGTGCCTTAGGAAATATTTAAAACAAATAGGAATGAGAATGATTAATAAGATATATTTAAAAAATGCTTTATATATGTCCCTATGACAACATAACAATGGATGTGAAATAATGTTTTGCTTACATTGAAAATATTTTTTTTTTTCCAATGCAGACAGCTTAATCAATAAAATATTTAATGTTGACGCTTGTAAGGAAATGCACAACTAACATTCTGCGGGGCACATGCATCATGAATTTCAACCTCCCTGCCTGGCCTTCAGAGTATGATACCATGTTGTTCCATTGTGTAGCCATGATGGATGTCAGCCATGTATCTCATTGTGGGCTATGTTATGGGGTTAAAGTGTGTTATTGAGTTTTGTGTGTACTTATTGATGCATGGATGGTATCCAGTCCTGTTTAGTATTAAAATGTTGCATTTTCCCCAGGGAGTTTAATAAAGTATGATTGGGGTTCCCTGGGGAAGAGGGCTATAATTTACAGGTTACCTGGCTTAAGGGGTTCAGTAAATTGAGGGGAGGACTGGCAGACCCCAGAGAACAATGGACATTCAGTTATGAATGGAGTAACAAGATGGGATTAACTGTTATTGTTCTAAAACAACATATGGTTGGTATAGCTTTAAGACTGGTCTGATTACCTTGCAATTAGATGACCACAGTCAACAGTTTGATCTCAGCATGAGCTGTCAAAGATTACGCCATTGGGGCCCAAACTCACGATCGCGCAGTATGGACTTCAATTACACTGTGGGGGGTGAATAGAGCTGTTAAAGATCTTGTTAGACTATGCCAAAATAGAACACTAAAGTAATTACTTTGACAAATAGTTAAGCTCAATTTCCCCATTCATAGGTATGGCCCAGAGAAATCAATGAGTGGTAACAAATACGTTTATGAAATACATGGAAGCCTTGACCAGCCTGTAACATGCCCCTGTCTCCTTTCTTCAAACATAACTGAACCCATCACCACCCATGTACCATCATAGTACCATCTTCATGTTGGAGGTGCATAGTCGGATTCCCCAGCAGGATTATGCCCTGACAAGAGGGGTAACTTATCCCCTCATACCACTTGGTTAGCCATATGATTGGCTAAAGTTAGGGATAAATATGCAGGACCCTTATCAATAAACAGTTGCCTGTTGGAACTTACATAATGTATGTGTATGCTTCATTCTGTGGTAATAATAATCCTTAAAATTGGGATTATCCTTGCTGAACCTGATAGTCGGTAACTCTGTTGTCTGGCCCTATTGGGTCCTGTGGTCACCTGGGTGCTTTGGTGGATGTATGCTGGTCTGGTTCTGTTCCTGCTATCAGGGATATATAACAAACCACACAATACTACTGGGCAGATTTGAGCAAGGGTCTTATCAAGTGCGACTGAAGTATTAGATCGTGACATTGTGTATCTTTTTGTCTGTGGCTGTCATTGGATGTCGCCAGCTCTTCCTGTGTGCTGGACTAAAAATAAACTCTGACCAGTCTCGGTACTGCTAAAGACCAAGCGTGCTCAGTAAAGGGGTGTGGGACTATGATGACTCATGCCCCATCACTGGGTGGGGCCTAGGGGGCAGTAGAAATAATATTACAATAGACCTGTTACCTCTGTTCAGGCAATGGGGTGGAGCTAATGATGTCCTAGGTCAGGGACAGTGAGATTAGCCCAGCCTTCCAAACTCTGTGGTAGTCCAGAACACAGGCCGACCCTGATATACACAGGTAGAAGGATATACACATATCTGCTTGAGGGGAAAACCGACAGTTTAAGAAATATTTTAACTTTTATTTATTTTCAACTGCATACTGTTTTAATAGTCTATGCCCAGAAAACAAACATATACACTTCACTTGTAGTACATTGGCCCAGTGCAGAGAGCAGGTACCATATCAAGAGAGATTGTAAATGATGGTCCCTTTAGGACATGATCATTTTCCAGCAATTTCAATATATTGGCTGGTATAGAGATAACAATAAAGGCAAATAATCAGATGGAATGCTTTAAAAGCGAATAGTGCAGCATTTAAATGCAAATTATAAAACAGTGAAAAGTGTTTCAAATTAAAGGTTTTTTCAGCTTCTTTGCATGATTTTGGTTGCACTATATGATAGTATAGAGCAGTGTTTATGAGTTTAGAGTGCCTTTAATAAAGTCCTAGGAAAGGTCAACAAATGGTTCTATGAAAAGATGCATCTTGGTCGATCTTGAGCATGGGAAGGCAAGTCTAGTTCCCAATGAGAAATTATTATCATTAACCACTTTATATATGGGGGGCACATTAACAACATGGAGGTCTTTATGGGGCTTAAAATCTCTTCACTGACTACTCTTTCAACAGCCAATCATAGAAGGATAATATTATTATTACTCTTATTCTGATTAACTAACACATCAATTAATCAGAATAGGAGAAAATAGAGGCCAGATTGGTTAAAATCTGCAGCTTCTCATTGGCAGAATTGTTAAGAAATCTGTGTTTTTGTATTCAAATACTTGATTCGGATGGGATTGACACATATTTGAGCCATGAAAAACAGTATATTTGGTGAGGGAAGTGCAAAAAAAATTTGCCTGTCCCCTCCTTGGGGGTGGCGGGGAGCATTTATTTTTGCACTAGCTCCGCCACTGCTGCTGCAGTTAGAAAGTGACATGCTGTGTGTGTGCATGCAACAGCATTGTACTGATAGAGTGAAGCCCCTTTCCCAGGGAGGTTCCTTAATGAAACATTTTTACTCTGTGGACTTATACATTTTATATGACAATTATATTAAGCGGGTAAAATTATGTCATCTTGTTAAGACATTTCTATAGAACAAAAATTCCTAAGAATCAACCTAAATATTATTTAAAGGTATTAATCCCTGTCTCATTGAATTATTGAGATTTATTAATTAATGTACATATACATCCAGAAGGGGATATATATATATACTACTATATCACATACAGTGGATATAAAAAGTCTACAAACCCGTGTTAAAATGTCAGGTTCCTGTGCTGTAAAAAAATGAGACTGAGATAAATAATTTCAGAACTTTTTCCACCTTTAATGTGACCTATAAACTGTACAACTCAATTGAAAAACAAACTGAAATCTTTTAGGTAGAGGGAAGAAAAAATATAAAAATAATATAATATGGTTGCATAAGTATGCACACCCTTAAACTAATACTTTGTTGAAGCACCTTTTAATTTTATTACAGCACTCAGTCTTTTTGGGTATGAGTCTATCAGCATGGCACATTTTGACTTGGCAAGATTTGCCCACTCTTCTTTGCAAAAACACTCCAAATCTGTCAGATTGTGAGGGCATCTCCTGTGCACAGCCCTCTTCAGATCACCCCACAGATTTCAATTGGATTCATTTCTGGGCTCTGGCTGGGCCATTCCAAAACTTTAATCTTCTTCTGGTGAAGCCATTCCTTTGTTGATTTGGATGTATGCTTTGGGTCGTTGTCATGCTGAAAGATGAAGTTCCTCTTCATGTTCAGATTTCTCGCAGAAGCCTGAAGGTTTTGTGCCAATATTGACTGGTATTTGGAACTGTTCATAATTCCCTCTATCTTAACTAAGGCCCCAGTTCCAGCTGAAGAAAAACAGCCCTAAAGCATGATGCTGCCACCACCATGCTTCACTGTGAATATGGTGTTCTTTTGGTGATGTGCAGTGTCGTTTTTGCGCCAAACATATCTTTTGGAATTATGGCCAAAAAGTTCAACCTTGGTTTCATCAGACCATAACACCTTTTCCCACATGCTTTTGGGAGACTTCAGATGTGTTTTTGCAAAATGTAGCCCGACTTGGATGTTTTTCTTCGTAAGAAAAGGCTTTCGTCTTGCCACTCTACCCCACAGCCCAGACATATGAAGAATATGGGAGATTGTTGTCACATGTACCACACAGCCAGTACTTGCCAGATATTCCTGCAGCTCCTTTAATGTTGCTGTAGGCCTCTTGGTAGCCTCCCAGACCAGTTTTCTTCTCGTCTTTTCATCAATTTTGGAGGGAGCTCCAGTTCTTGGTAATGTCACCGTTGTGCCATATTTTCTCCACTTGATGATGTCTGTCTTCATTGTGTTCCATAGTATATCTAATGCCTTGGAAATTCTTTTGTACCCTTCTTCTGACTAATACCTTTTAACAATGAGATCCCTCTGATGCTTTGGAAGCTCTCTGTGGACCATGGCTTTTGTTGTGGGATGCGACTAAGAAAATTTCAGGAAAGACCAACTAGAGCAGCTGAACTTTATTTGGGGTTAATCAGAGGCACTTTAAATGATGGCAGGTGTATGCTGACTCCTATTTAACACAATTTGGAATGTGATTGCTTAATTCTGAACACAGCTACATCCCCAGTTATAAGAGGGTGTGCAGACTTATGCAACCACATTATTTTTATTTTTTAGTTTTCTTCCCTCCACCTAAAAGATTTCAGTTTGTTTTTCAATTGAGTTGTACAGTTTATAGGTCACATTAAAGGTGGAAAAAGTTCTGAAATGATTTATCTTTGTCTAATTTTTTTACAGCACAGAAATCTGACATTTTAACAGGGGTATGTAGACTTTTTATATCCACTGTATATAGTTCTCAGGAATATGGGCAGTTGATGGTGAAGGAAAGCTAAAGGCGCTCCTTGCGCTGGTGGAGATGAGCGTCATAGGCCCTTATCCCTACGACCCCATACGACTTAGGCAAAAAGAAAAACATTAAAAAACATCACACACACCACGGGGGGTCAGTGAGGTTGATGGCGAATTTAAGTCACATTTCACCAGTTTCGCGATTGAAAAAAACACACACAAAAAAAACATACAAAAAACATCACACACAGCACTGGGGGACAGCCAGGATGTCTGGGAGTGAGATTACATGCAGATTTAAGTTGAAGTTGCAGCGTTTCGCCATTTGAAAATCGCCTAAGCATAAGTAAAAATGGCCGCCGAAAAAAAAACTAAAAACTAGGCTAAACGACCCCTAAGCACGCAAAACACCGGCAGGCACATACGACTTTTACCCAGGAACATACTAGGTACAAAATACACTATTAGGCAGGACGGAAAATGCTCGAGACCCACGTAACACATAGACAAGCGCCGCCATTTTGCAACACTAACTTAAAACGAATAACATTACCATTCTAAAATGCTGCTTTACACAACTAAACAAACGGTTTAGCCTCGCGCACGCAGCCTATTTACACTGCACACTTGCCACATTGCTGATATATATTAATTACAAAAAGGTAAAGTATATTAATTTATTATTTAATTAACTAATTAATTATTATTAAAAAATATATGTACATTTTTTTTTTACAGGGGAGAGGCTCGCAATGAGCGAAAAAGGCGCTCAGCACGGAGCTCACAATGAGCGCCGACAGTGCTCAGAGGAGCAAAAGTAAACGAGGGGAGAGGCTCGCAATGAGTGCCGAAGGTACTCAGAGGACTAAAAGCCTTAAATTGTTTGGCAAACAGCATTACCTGCCTTACAATTTTATTGTCGCCATTTTTTGACGGGCAAGCCGCTAGTATATATATAAAATGCACTAATATTCTAAATGAGTCTCTGGAAATGTATTAATGATCTTTAAGTATTGCTTTAAAATCCAGTACAATGGAACTATCTTCATACATACAATAGAATAATATCATAATTGTATACATCATAAAAAGTCAAAACTTGTAAGAATTGAATTACTCCCAAGCAGTGTCAGGTTAAACTTTATCAGCCTCTGATTAGATAGTTTATTTTTGTACAAAAAAAATGCATTTGTTTTTCTTACTTTAATTACATTAAATTCAGAATACACCATGGATATGATGGCTAAATGTTGTTATCTGATTCAAATTTAATCTGATTCAAAATTTTCAGGTTAGCACCTGAGCCAAATTAATTATTTCTCTCTATGAGGCATGTTAATTGTATTAGACAGAATTTACAATGAATAAAAAGGTGCATATTAATGCAGTGATTGAGTAGGCAATAACAAGCAGTACTTTGTCAAACTGTTTGGAATAAAATCTGCAGAGAATTGAAATAGAAGGATGTTTTCAATGTGTTGCAATGTTTCAGCAAAATAGAATATGTTGGATGAGTGATTTACTGATGAGAGGGTTTACTGTTTGCCATTGTTAAGTGTTTGATTTGATTTTTACTATTCTTGTTAAACATAAATATCAATTGATGATCCTTAAAATATGGAAATTATTTAAAGTATAATGATATTCATATTGTTATTGAGAAGAAAATACTTTTTGCATAGTGCATAGATGAGAAGCTTGAGGATCTCTTGGAGAGCCTCTCTAATTCAGGGATCCTTCTAAATTGTCATGCAATTAAGAGATTACAAAAATATTACAATGTCTAGAAAATAAATGTTATTGAGTTCAATGTATAGATAAGTAACCACTTAATGCGGAACAGCATTTATTAAAACAACAGTAAACCAACAATAAACAACTGTATGTATAAAGGCTCATGCAAACAATATATATTCAAATAGATCACAATGTAAAATCAGTAAGAAATAAACAAAATCTTTTTAAAATTGGATAACAATGAAATATCAAATCATCATATAGTAAGATAGATCAATAAAAGAGATCAATGAGAAGAATATAGAATCTAAACAAACTTGGTTATATTCCACAGAATATATTTGGTAGCTTTCGTGGTATGGCATATTCATAAATGAACAATCAAGGTATTATATGAAATGAAATAGTAAACAGCAAACTCTGACTTAAAAACTACATAGCAATCAATATATCAAGATGTACAGAATTCGTAGAAAACTACTTATGTTATAATGTAAAAATCATATCAAATTTGAATAAACATGAAATATTTATAGCAGAGAAATAATATAAAGCCACTAGATATAATATAAAGAGGCAACAGTATATAGTGTGATAAGCTAAATACATTTTATATAGATATTAGGTTATACCATAAGGGATTTTATAAAAACAATCAGTCTGTTTTCGAAAGAATGGACCCAAGGAAAAAACAACTATGGATTTGTAATCATATCTGGCTTATGACCCCCAATATCTTATTTCAGGTTGTATCCACTTTATAAAAATGTAACAGAAAGAAACAGGTCTCCTTCTTTAGTTTGGTTAGAAGTAATCCCTTTTGTTTTTTCCTTTGAAAAAGATTACACAAAAACAGATATAGCCACAGGAAATAGAAAATTGAAACCTTTTTAGAGAATTTGTCCTAATAAATAAACTATTTCTTATCTTCCCCTCTTCTCCTCCTTTAAGTCAGCTGGCTGAATTTTAACCAATGGCCAACCTCATGTCTTATTTGTATACTCATACATAATTAAAATATAACAATAGAGAAATTATGTATAAATGTTTGTTTATGCCCACTAGAGTGCAGGCTTACCCGTGGGCCCACTATGGAATAATATGAAATATTTGTGTTGGCCTCTTCAGTGATATCCTGAGCAAAATTAAAAAAAAATTAAGTTTGAATTGAGAATTGTTTGCTATCTGCATCTGTTGTTGGCACTTGGCTTGAACAATGAAGAATACAGAAAGGAGTAACCTCCCTTACATGTCATATCGTCATGAGACCATCTTATCATCTTCTCAGGCGCCTAAAAGTTTCTGAAATTGGCTCAGAAATATTTGTGTGCACTAGGAAAATGTTTAACCCTGCATTTGAGCAAGGCCACACAGCATACGTATGTATGTATTTACAGAGGTAAACCAACAAACAATCAAATAAAGTAGATGGTATATATGATCATTTGTATCTACAAATGTCATGACAAAATAACCTTAAGGCCTGGCAAATAAAGTAAACTGTGCCCCTGTGCACCACAATTTGACCTCCAGATTGCACTTTGATAACTGTACTTTGCACTATCTTGCTTCTATTTAAAAAAAATCAATATAGTTTGGTCAAAGCTTCACATACACAAATAACAATATTAGCCGGACTCCATCAAGTCGGACTCCATTTTATATTATGAAGTTGTCTATAGTTTGAGGGGAGCCTTGCCCTGTGAAACCTTACACTGCCAGTGATATCTATTGGTAGAAGATTGTTGAATAAAGATTTTATATGCAACCAGTATTACCCCCACTCCTCCTTAATTTCTAATCCTTTTACAAGCAAAATAAAACTGAAAACAATAGTTAAAATTAAATACTGCAAAATAAATGTAAGATTATAGGTGTGTTAGATCATTCTTTCTTTAATTCTTGGCCCCTGTGACACTGCACTGTCCTGGTTCCAATCCTTTTCTATCTTCCTCATTCCAACTACTGGTTGGGGTAACTCAAGGCTCTGTTTTGAGTCCATTGCCTTTCTCAAACTACAGTGGACAACTGCTCAATAACACCTACACCACGAGTTCAGGATCTTGGAATTGACCTTGTGACTGCATCTGCAAATCATCTCTAAAATCCATTCCTTTCTTACAAAAAAAACAACCAAAATCCTAATTAATTCATAGGTTATTTCATGCAATGACTAGTGCAACTCACTAATAACCAGCTAACTTATATATCTAACCAGCCATTTCACATTTTCTCTCCCACTCACCTAAATAGGGAAAAATAGAATATTATGATCGGTTAAATACTATCCAATCTGAATACACAGATTTGAATTCATGCATTCTGATTGGTTAGACTTTTAACCAAACAGAAATGGTACTGAGCAATTCAAATCCTGGATTCTGATTGGAAAAAATATGATTGGCACATATTTGATCCAATGAGAAGCCATGAAATTAGTATTTAAGGCGAGGGCATGGTCAGCAAGCCTTAAACTGCAGGGAGCTCTGTTATCACAATTCAACTGAAATCTTATAAAGTGATTTTGTAAATATTCTTTCCAATTCATCTAACAATAACATTTAAAAATATAATGTCCATTACATTTATTAAAAAATAAAACATTCCAAAAACTAATAACTTATTCTACAACTGTATTAATTTGTGTCATGGCTCCCCTGCCTTCCAGCCCTCTAGTACATGATCTGCTAATCAGTCAATCAAGATAATCAGATAAAACATCACAGGATATTTTTCCATGATGCCACTGCATCCTATCATAGGTGTGACAAAGTGCAATTGCTGGGGTTGAAGAAAGCAGGGGAACCATGAGGTCGCGTATGTCTACTGAAAAGCAAGTTTTCAAGCTTATAGAAGAATTTAACTCGACTCAAGGTCACGTTCTGCTTATAAAAGCAGATAAAGACAAATAAAAATAATAGTCGCTACTACCAAATTAGACCATATACCTTTAAATATTAAAGACTGTATTTTAATTTTTAGATTCTAAATCATGTTGGGTAATTATCAAATGTCGTTCTTCAAAAGATCATATTGAAAGTATGGAACTATATTGATTTCATTTATCTTAGAATTACAACACAAATACAGGCTGTATATAATTGTTTCCTCTTTTTGTTTGTTTATATTATTTGATTATTCCATTTCATGACCATATTTTTATATTGAGGGAAAGTATGTTCCACTCCACTGTTCTGATAAATTGGTTCTCACAACCTTCAATATGTGGAGTATAAAAGCCTTAGTAGAAACTGCATCACATGGATAAATATGTTAGACAAAAGGCATCAGCGATCCCAGAGGATCACTATTACTGTCACTTCAAGCTTACTAGTGCTAACTTCTATTTGAATCAATAGGAGTTCTAGCAAGAATGGCTGCATTTCCTTTACAGAGCCTGGTATATTTCCCAATAGATGAACTGAGTGCTTGTCATCAACAAATTGGTATATTTCTATGTTATGAAACTCAAAGCGTAACTTCATATTAAGATAAAGCCATATCTAAAGATTCTGCTTTTTCTTGTTCTGTACATTTATATTTACAACCAAGTCTAGAATTAACAGATGAACAAGCAAACATCAATAAATGTAACAAATTATAAAAAGTAATCGCCATGATTTTTTATTTGCAATATCAAGCTGCAACAAAGCCTTTGTGTATTCTGATAAAAATCATATTGTTTAAAGTTAATCATTACTCAGATATTGACTCCGTTCTGCAAATGCCCGGTTTCTTGCTTTTAAATGGAAAATAGTGCATGCAGACCTTAAGGACTATTTGGCAATCCATTTTATCCATCCAGTTTATGCAGTTTTGTGAAGAGCTTCCACTTTTTTTAATATGTGAGTGCGTGTTTTAGTTGCTTTTTATATTTTTAATTGATTTGAAGCAGTTCTAATAAAAAGAACATGTGGAGGTCCCTGTATACTATTAAATATGGGCCCTTTGGCAATCCTCTCAATTGCAATTACGAGTGCCGTAGTAGCAAAGAAAATTCTACCTAGCTATGCTATTCCCTTATCCCGACATTAAATATAAGTTTTATCTAATTTTTTTTAAGATTCACTCACCACAGGGTCGATAACAGATTACTGCTGAAAATCAGAGGTGATACCTATATTTAAGAAAGGAGTAAGAGCAAATCCAGGAAACTATAAACCTGTTAGCCACACATCTGTAGTTGGGAAGCTTTTAGAAGGGTTAAAAAAGGACAGTATACAAGAATATGTCTATTTGAACAAGATCATATGTAGGAGTCAACATGGATTTATGAAGGATAGTTCATGTCAGACCAATCTAATTAGCTTCTATGAGGAGGTAAGTAGGAACTTGGATCAGGGCAACTCAGTGGATGTAGTCTTTTTGGATTTTGCAAAGGCTTTTGAGACAGTGCCACATGGGAGACTGTTGAGCAAACTAAGGGATACAGGAATTGCAGTAAATATCTGCTCATGGATTGAGAGCTGGCTAAGAGACAGGATGCAAAGGGTTGTTGTAACAGTCTTTATTCAACCTCAAATACTATGTACCTATGTAAGATTTGATTTAGGATCATGAGTTTGTGATTTGACTTTGACAGTGCATTATTCACAGTTAAGCTTCCAGCAGAAACAGCCAAATATAGTGAACGACTTTAAGGGGGCTCTACTGAATAAGAAAAAATGCCCTAAATTTGAGAAACTGGTGTAATTTGGGAGTTTTCAATCTTATAAGGTGCTTTGGAATCAAGCACTGTGTATATTTGATTTTAAGCTCAAAGTCAGGGCCCTCCATTCTTTTGCAATGTGTAAATATTGTTTTTACTTGTACTAAAACCTCTGCATAGCTCTATGGAATATGTTGGCGCATTACAAGTAATGGAAATAATAATAATAATTCCACAAAAAGAGTGATGTGATGAACTCAAGCTAAAACTACAGAACAGGAAAAAAAATTCCATGTCAGTCCTCCATTATAGTGAAATAGATACTCAGCCAATTGTAAACCATCTTTAAGAAAAATCATTGAGTGGCATAATGGGAGTATTTAGATTTTATGCTGCCCTAAATCATTCAGATTTGTGTGTCCCCCCACGCCGCACATGTAGTTCCTCCTTTCCCCTTTCTATGACTGAAATCATAAGTGTATGTGTGTTTATGTATATATATGGTATGTCAGAAAGTGTCAATTTCACTTATGTACTGAAATATTGCTGCTTATAGACATTTCTGTGAATATACAAACATATTTCAATGGACTGCATTGCATTTTCAGGCAGCCTGTCTATTGTAATGCCCTAGGCCTGGTGCGTCTAGGCAGAATAACTTGTGCCATCCCTTGATTTACTATGTTCAGGAAACCCCCCACTGTTTAACCTGAAAAAGTTAGTATTGGATTCGAACTATAATGAACTTCCTTAATTACCAACATAATGTAAGTGTTTTTTTTTTTTTTTAGTGAATGGATTGCTTAATTTTATTAACATTTAATTGATTTTGCTGATTCAACAAAAAAATAAAGGTATGACAACGCTAACGAATGACTGATTCTACCGGATGATAACTACCGGATCATAACTAATGCTCTTTACCGAGACAGAGTCCAGTGCAGGTTTAGCAGCAACAATCCCAGTAATGAGGATTTTTATTCCCTCATTACCGTATTTATCGGCGTATAACACGCACTTTTTCTCCCTGAAAATAGGGAGCAAATGATAGGTGCGTGTTATACGCCGATATTCCCTCCCCCTCCTCATCCTCAACCTCCGTCCTTATTCTAACCCCCCTCCTCATTCTAACCCCCCCCTCCTCATTCTAACCCCCCCACCTCAACCTAAACCCCCCTCCTCAACCTAAACCCCCCTAAATACCTCCACCTCACTTACCTGCTTCTGCTCCGGCCTCCGCTCCGCTCCTTGACCCATCGCGCATGTGAGGACGAGGAGGGAGGTTGAGGATGAGGAGGGGGTTGAGGATGAGGAGGGGGTTGAGGATGAGGAGGGGGGTTCAGGATGAGAAGCGGGTTGAGGAGGGGGGTTGAGGTTGAGGAGGGGGGTTGAGGAAGGAGGAAGAGGATGGGGGGTGGAGGAGGGGGTTGAAGATGGGGGGTTTGAGGAGGGGGTTGAGGAGGGAGGTTGAGGTTGAGAATTTTGCTTCAAAGTTTTTTATTTGAAAAAAAAATTTCCCTGAAATCTCCTTCTTAAAATGAGGTGTGTGTTATACGACGGTGCGTGTTATATGCCGATAAATACGGTAATTATGTATTTCAAACTGACAACTCCTTTATTGATGGTGGTAAAGCATATTTTGCACAACACAGTCCACTCATGTTCATTCACCAACGCAGTACCATCAATCTCCACCAGCCCCCACCCTGACCATGTCGGGAGGTCTGTCTATCAAGTTATGCCACCCGCCATGGTCCTGAAGCCTAATTTACTAACCAGGCTAACTGCACTTTGATCCCACCTCTTGCGTAAGAAAAGTGAAATTCACACGTCAGTCTTAGGAGCTAGTTTTTCCTCTGGCAGCGCCCCCTCTCCTTTACTATGCTGGAGTCCTTCTCCCCACAATCAGGTAACCCTGTAACTGGGGCCCCTCCACCCCAGGGATCCCGGGAATACACTATTAAACTCCCTTGGAAAATGCAGCATTTCAATGTCAATCATGCCTGGTTGCCACTGTTACATCTAACAATTCACACAACTATACAATAATTATGATCACCCACATATTATGGCTGTCTCCATGAGCAATCTGGCTCACCCATCCCACAGGGCACACAATAAGAATGTAGTTGTCACAGTTCAAGTATCCAGGCTCGGAGGACAGGGTTGAAGGAAACGTTGATAAGAACAAACTGAAATAGTGTCCAGAGGCATGGATTTGCATCTGAGGCAGGCCTAGGCAAAGACTCTTCAGGTGCCCACCTCCCTACCATAAACACATATGTAATATTATGTTTGTGTTTAGTAGTCCAGAAATGTGCTCTAGTCAAATATATATATATATATATATATATATATATATATATATATATATATATATATATATATATATATATATAAATATGTATATATATATAAATGAAGTGCCTGTATTTATATAATTATATAACCATCTTTTTTTATTATTATCCTTTATTTGTAATTCGCCAATACATTCAGTAGTTCTATATAGGGGTTAAATATATATATTTTTTAAATGTAACAACTAAAAAGGATGGGAGCCCCTGTGCTTGAGCTTAAAATCACATACACAATGCTTTCCCTAAGGCACCTATCACGATTGAAAACTTGCAGACTTACATTCTAAAGGGTATCATTTGAATGTCGTCCTCCACAACTCCCAGAGCGTATTTCTTGAGATCATGTACTAAAAATAGGTGTATGGAGAAAAAAGGATTATTTCTCTATATTGTCATATAAATAAAAATATACTGGGTTAACATGGCTACTTGGAACTACTAATATTAACTATTGAAGATATTACATATATGCACATAAAGAAGTTACACGGTTAGTCCCGTAAACAAAACATCATACTCATTAATGGTATATCTTAATCACTGGTATATTAGTCAATTACAATGGGTTAATTGGGCCAAAGTATTCATTAGATACACACAGCATAGATACACAATTCAGACTTTAGATAGGTTTAGATGGGTTTAGATAAGTTGATAGGTATTATACTCTCTTTAGGTTTAGTACAATGATTAATGGGTCTGTTAATTAGAATATTATTTTTATAGATCCATTAGATGCTTGTAGGAAAACTATTTTTCATTTGGGCCTGGTGGATAATGCATGGTACAACATCCTGTTTTGCTGTATACCTCAACTCAAGATTGCTACTTCTTGTCAGCCCTTTGATGTTTGGAGGGAAATGGAATTGTCAACTTAAAATCCTTTAAATAGAAATAAAAAAAATAAAGATCTTCATTCTGAATATAATATAGTGGATACAGACTGGTTTCTTACTATCAAGTTTATACATTTATAAAACACTAGGGGCCTCATTCTATTACCGGCCTTAAATCGGCCGCAAAGCTGCGATTCTTTGCGGGGCTCCCGTTATCTTGCAATTCAATTATACGGCGCCGCAAGGCTTACGGCCGGCCGTATATCTTGCAATTGGCCGTAAGATCAGAAATCTTTAAATCCAAAAATAAATTCAAGACAGCACTGTAAAGCTCTGTAAATGCTAGGGATCATTATGGGGGACATGAGAATTAATAGCAATCCCCTCTCAAGCTTGCACATCAGCCCAAATCCGAGATTACATTAACTGTTTATTTTCGGATTTTAGTGTAGGGGAATGTTGTGCTATTAATGCTAACACCTACAATCACTTTATAGTCTCCTCAGAGTGCAGGATGGCTTTATTATGGCTTTATTATGTGCTTAATTGTGTGCCTGCGGGACCTTTTTGCTGCAAGTAAGCTGCGGCTCGGTTTTAGCCTTGCAGATAGGGTTCCCGGAGCAATTGAATAGCAACCAGGATTTTCTTACGGCCGAAACTCTTGCGGACGTTTAAAATCAAAGGCTTTCCTCTGACGCGTGCGGACGCAAGGGATAGCAAGGCACCGGCCGCAAGCCTGCCGGAATCCCCGGCCGGAAGGGAATAGAATAGCCGAATAGCTTGCGGCCGGTCCTTGCGGCCCCGCATCTCCTACGGCCGTTAATAGAATGAGGCCCTAAGGGTCCTATTACATTTGAAGCCCGCAGCAGCCGTGGTACAGCAGGCTTGAAATTTGGCGGAGTTACAGAGAGATTAAATTAGCCAAGCCCGCAACACACGTGTCCGACATCCAAATCTGTGCGGTCGTGAACATCAATTAGTCAACCCTGTGGCCCGCATTCCAGAAATAATTAAAAATGAAATAATCAATAAATATGATATTTTAGGCCATGCGAGTTCTATTATATGTATTAACACATTGAGTGCCTGGGTCGATATAACACAAAAATTAAACATAAAATAAATGATTTGTTATCTGCGATTTGCGGCCTTGAGAATAATGTGCTATTAATATTAATACCTTACATCACTTTCCCTTTAATTTAAAATACAGTAGTGTGTTTATATTTGCATTTACACAGTTAAGGACAAAACTTTAACCCCCTTGCAGGTCCTCTCTAGTACCCGTAGGATTTTTGGCTCCATTTGACATTTATGTGTTTGAACGCCAGTGCATCTTTGGGGAATCGTTGCAATTTAATAGCGATTTGCGATAGTAACATTTACAGGCTTGACAGATCAAAGGCTTAGCTGGGACGGAGTTCAGATTTTGATGGCTCATAGGGTTTTTCCGCCTGTAACCCGCAGATCATTTACGGGTAGCTTAAAGAAGCCAATTTAATAGTAGTAACTTTTGCAGGCTCCTTTAGGGGCTACGATTTTTTTAATCGTAGCAATTTAATATCTCTTTTGATGCAGATTTTTGGAAGTCCAACCAGATGATTAATTGAATTAGGAAACATGTGAAAAGAAATGTCTATATGAAGGTCATCTATTAGTTGATAATGATTTAAGTGGCAGAGAGAGATAATATATTTTGGGTTAGAAAATGGGAATCTAGCGGTATAGAGAGAAAGACAAATGATAGTTTATATTAAAGTCTTGTTTCAGCTCACAAGTGTACTATGTCAGTAGATTTTCATGAAACACAATTAAAACATATATAAGGCTTATTGCAATCTTTCTACGCTTTTTAGAATGGGTGGAAAAGTTGAGAAATGTGGGATGTTCAATCCAGACTTTGTACATGTTTTTTGGGAATGTGGTAGGATTCAGAGGTTTTGGAGAGGTTCAATACTGGGTAAATAAATCGGTAGAATGTGAGTGTGGTTCAACAGGAACATAATGATAATAAGCATTGTGTTACTTCTAAAAAGTGTTCATGCCTAGAAATTCGTTGATTCTGAATATTTGATCATTTGGCTACAGTGGAAAATAGAAATATGACAATCCAGTACTTTTTAAAGTACAGCACTTTCCTATGAGCAGCAAGATATATTTATGTGTATATTCAACTAGATGATCTTATGTAGTAACTTGGTTGTTTCGGGATGTTTGTAGTTTATTAGTTTTATTTGTTTTGGTTGCAATTTTTTCTACTGGATTATTAGATATCAAGTAATTAATTATGATAATTAATTGATATATTTTCTATGTGCTTGCATTATTCGATAAAGTACTGTATTTAAAAACAAAAACAAAAGAAAAGCAAATATATTGTAATACTCATTATTTGTGTATCTTAATCACTGGACTAACATTTTTACTTAAAACTAAAAATATATACACTGAGAACTACATCTTTTCTGAAAGGTAAGGGGTTATGTACTGGTAATTACAATTCAACCGTAAAAAATTAAACAAAAATCATCCTCATAAAGTGACTTTTCATGTAGGAAGCATAAATACAGGCTGGAAAATATTAAGAACAGTCAGTCTTAATATATTATAAGGACGATATAACAGACAATTACTGTATATTTAGAGTTAATATTAACAATAATAATCTAAATATGGCATAAAAAGTTAAAACAAGGATAATGATAGAAACTTAATATCCATAATATAAAAAATACATAACTTTATATATTTGCAATAGTTCACTATTCAATATTATAACTTCCAATCAAATTTTCAGCAACAAAGCTAGTATGTTGTTTGCACTGACAGAGATAGGGGTAAAATATAATCAGGATAGCTATCCAAATTTACATTTTTCCTGCATATGTTTCCTGCAAATATAGACCTACAAGAGCACTCTCCCAACATGCTTTAAAAAGAAGAGATGGAAAGTTTAATGAGCATCCTCATTCAGAGGAAATGTTTATTATTTGTGCCCCAAGGCATGGAATTTCCTGCATAAACATTGGGTAAAACGTAATGTATATTCTATATCAGTTTTATAACATATTTTTAGTGCAAAAACATGGAGTCTCCTAAAGATAGCACCCCTTAGGAACCTGCCTACTCTGCCTAATAGTAAATTTGGTCCATAGTGTAAAGCATAAATTCGATGTATTTACCTTTATTAAGGGAAGTTTTATTAGTCTGCATAAAATAAATACAGCTATACAAAATAATGGTATGAAAAACAATTGATCTATTACCTAAAAGCATAAATACAATTAGCTCTGCCAAGTAATCAGCATAAAAATAGAAATCACTTGACCACTACTAACCAGCATAAAACATGGGGGCCCTTATAGACCTCATATGCAAAAAATGTGAAGGTTATTGTCCCGACCCAGATTTGGGGCTCAGTACACCCCTAAGTCTCCTACTGTAGCTTATAGGAGCAATCTGCAGGTTGTGACTTAGCATTTCAGATCAAAACATCAGTCATAGAGAAACAGGACAAATCAAACCAGTAACACCATTAGTTTAGAGTAGAGGCACTGAGCATTTATTTCAGCAACAATGCAACATATATAAATCATAAAGTAACCAATCACACAAGATTATTTAATCTTCCCATATCTTCAAATTATCTTGAGGTGAGGGTTATTAGCTGCCCATAACATATTATATATATATCTATATATATACATACATATTTATAAATTACACACATATATATATATCTATATATATATATATATATATATATATATATATATATATATATATATAATTGTAAATATAATACATATATAAATAGAATATATAGATATACTGTATATAAATAAATATATATATGTATATATATATAATATATATATATATATAGATATATATATATATATATATATATATATATATATATATATATATATATATATATAATGTATGTCCAATATTAGTTCCAATAGAGTAAATTTTCAAATTCTAAACGACTTGTGGATAAATGTGCCACATAGAATGCCCAACCAGCACAAATACAAACATATAAGACTCTATTTTATAATTGTTGTTACAAATTTTACTTTTATTAATACTCCTGAAAAACAATAAATGGGGGAATTTAAAATACCCGGTAGACCGAAAGCACAACCTCCCGTATACACTCTAGATCAGCAAATATTACAACAGAGTGTAAGTATTGTCACTGCCGCTTTCATTGATCAGCAGCTAAAGTAAGAAAGTCTTTATAGTGTGCTTAAATATCGGGGCATGGTGAATTGGTATTTTTGCTATGCTGATGTATTATTATATTATGCCTACAGTTTAAAGGGGACCTTGTTTTGCTGGATTAATTAAAGTGTCACCAAATAAGCATTATGGCCAAATGATATATTGCAACTTCAAACTGAATGTATCTTTTCAAATTGACACATTATTGTTACATTGATACTAATCTTACAACTACACTTACTGTAAAGTAGCAATGAGTACAAACAAGTGTTAAGCACAAAACTAAATTATATAGGCGTGTTAAGCGGTTCCGTTATATTCTGTTTTATTGGACAGTATTTTAAATTCCCCCATTTATTATTTTTTAATAAATTTGTTTTTTAAGTTGCACCAATTATAAAATAGAGTTTTACGTGTTCGTATTTGTGCTGGTTGTGTATTCTATATGCCACATTGGTTTTATATATATGCCACAAGTGGTTTTATATATATATATATATATATATATATATATATATATATATGTACATATATAGTTATCATCACATATAATAGTTGTCAAACTGCAATTCTTCGTCACGCTTGCGACAAATTGCAGTTTGACAACTACGACGGGACTCAAAAAGCCCTGCGCATGCGCATAGCGCGGCATCAGCCATACATGCGCACTGTGCTGGAAGCACGCATGCGTACTGCGCCCGTCATGCACATGCGCATTGCGCGGTGTTAGCCTTGCACGCGCACTGCGCCGGTCGTGCACGTTGCGCGGCAAGAGAAGGGAGGAAGAGGCACACAGGGGAGGATTGGAGAGACACACAGTGGAGGAGGGGAGAGACACACAGGGGAGGAGGGGAGAGACAGACAGGGGAAGAGGGGAGAGGCACACAGAGGAGGAGGGGGGAGAGACACAGGGGAGTGAGAGAAGGGGGAAGAGGCACAGGGGAGTGAGAGGAGAGGGAAGAGTTACAGGGGAGGGAGAGGAAGAGGGAAAAGACACAGGGGAGGGGGAAAAGTCACAGGGGAGGTAAATAGGGGCGGGGAAGAGACACGAAGGAGGGGGGGGAAGAAGGGAGCCAGAGGAGGGAGGAAGAGACACACAGTGGAGGAGGGGAGAGTCACAAAGGGGAGGAGGTGAGAGACACACAGGGGAGGAGGGGAGAGACACACAGGGGAGGAGGGGAGAGACACACAGGGGAGCAGGGGAGAGACAGACAGTGGAAGAGGGGAGAGACACACAGAGGAGGAGGGGGTAGAAACACACAGGGGAGGAGGGGAGAGACACACAGGGGAGAGGCACACAGGGGAGGAGGGGGAGAGAGACACACAGAGTAGGAGGGGGAGAGACACACAGAGGAGGAAGGGTGAGAGACACACAGGGGAGGAAGGGGGAGAGACACACAGGGGAGGAGGGGGATAGGCACGGGAGTGAGAGAAGGGGGAAGAGACACATGGGAGTGAGAGAAGGGGGAAGAGACACAGAGGAGTGAGAGAAGGGGGAAGAGACACAGAGGAGTGAAAGGAGGGGGAAGAGATACAGGGGAGGGAGAGGAAGAGGGAAAAGACACAGGGGAGGTAAATGGGGAAGAGAGACACGAGGGAGGGGGAAGAGACACGGGGGATAGGGAGGAAAAGACACAGAGGAGGGAGAGGGGTAAGAGACACAGGGAGGGAGGGGGAAAGAGACACATGGGAAAGAGGGGGAGAGACACAGGGGAGGGGAAAAGAGTCACAGGGAGGGAGGGGAGGGGGAAAAGACACAGGGGAGGAGGAAAGAGACACATTGGAGGAAAGGGGGGGAGAGACACATGGGAGGGAGGGGGGAGAGACACAGGGAGGGGGAACAGACACAGGGGAGGGGGAAAGAGACACATGGGAGAGAGAGGGGGAAGAGACACATGGGAGGGACAGGGGGAAGAGACACAGGGGAGGAAAGGGTGGGGAAAAGACACAGGGGAGGGGGGAACAGACACAGGGGAGGGAGAGGTGGGGAAGAGGCACATGAGGGAAAGAGACACATGGAAGGGAGAGGGGGGAAGAGACACATGGGAGGAGGGAACAGACACAGGGGATGGAAAGGTGAGGAAGAGACACAGGGGAGGGGGAAGAGACACAGGGGAGGGGGAAAGAGACACAGGGGAGGGGGAAAGAGACACATGGGAGGGGGGAACAGACACAGGGGAGGGAGAGGTGGGGAAGAGACACATGAGGGAAAGAGACACAGGGGAGGGAGAGGAGGGGGGAAGAGACAGGGGAGTGAGAGGACAGGGGAAGAGACAGGGGAGTGAGAGGAGGGGCAACAGACACGGGGGAGGGAGAGGAGGGGGGAAGATACACAGGGGAAGGAAATGGTGGAAACAAGGGAGACACAAGGGAGGGGGAAGAGATAGAGGGGGGACAGGGGGAAAGAGATACAGGGGAGAGGGGAAGAGACATAGGGGAAGGGGGATAAAGCACAGGGGAGGGAGTGGGGGGAAAGAGACACATAGGATGGAGGGGGGGTTAAAAACACAGGGGGGAGGACATACAAGGGAGGGAGAGGAGGGGGGAAATGATGCCTAACATAAATCCCAATATTATGGTGGTCCCTAAGAAAAAAATACTTTGCCCTTGTATACCAATTTGGTAAGTCCTGCTTCATTTTCTAAGAAATAGCATCCTATGTATTATATGCAAATGTTTATCCTTAGCATATCTATTAATATCTTAAGCATACAATACATACAAGAAATCATAACATTTTTAATTTTCAAAACTTATAAAAGTTGTTAGATAATACAGTAATTAATTGTAAACCAAATTTATTAACCACAAATATTGTATTGCCTGTGAGTAGTTATTGTTGCTTATTTATCAAGTGTCTCAAAGTAAAACAACAAAGAGGCAACACATTTTATCAACAAGAAAGGGGAGGAGGGGGAGAGAGACACACAGAGGAGGAGGGGGGAGAGACACACAGAGGAGGAAGAGTGAGAGACACACAGGGGAGGAAGGGGGAGAGACACACAGGGGAGGAAGGGGGAGAGACACACAGGGGAAGAGGGGGATAGACACAGGGGAGTGAGAGAAGGGGGAAGAGACACATGGGAGTGAGAGAAGGGGGAAGAGACACAGAGGAGTGAAAGGAGGGGGAAGAGATACAGGGCAGGGAGAGGAAGAGGAAAAGACACAGGGGAGGTAAATGGGGGGGGGGAGGCACGAGGGAGGGAGAAGAGACACGGAGGGATAGGGAGGAAAGAGACACAGGGGAGGGGGAAAAGACACAGGAGGGAGAGGGGAGAAAAGACACAGAGGAGGGAGAGGGGGTAAGAGACACAGGGAGGGAGGGAGAAAGAGACACATGGGAGGGATGGGGAAAGAGACACATGAGAAAGAGGGGGAGAGAGTCACAGGGATGGAGGGGGAGGGGGAAAGAGACACAGGGGAGGGAGGAAAATACTAGGGAGCGAGAGGGGGGAAAAGACACAGGGAGGGAGGGGGAAAGAGACACGTGGGAGGGACAGGGAAAGAGGCACATGGGAGGGATGGGGAAAGAGACACACGGGAGGGAGGGGGAGAGACACATGGGAGGGGGAAAGAGACACAGGAATGGAGGGGGAGGGGGAAAGAGACACAGAGGAGAAGGAAATAGACACATTGGAGGGAGGGGGAGAGACACATGGGAGGGAGGGGGGAAGAGACACAGGGAGGGGGGAACAGACACAGGGGAGGGGGGAACAGACACAGGCGAGGGAGAGGTGGGGAAGAGACACATGAGGGAAAGAGACACATGGGAGGGAGAGGAGGGGGAAAGAGACACAGGGGAGGGGGAAAGAGACACATGGGACTGAGAGGGGGGAAGAGACACATGGGAGGGAGAGGGGGAAGAGACATAGGGGAGGAGGGAACAGACACAGGGGAGGAAGAGGTGGGGAAGAGACACAAGGGAGGGGGGAACAGACACAGGGGAGGGAGAGGTGGGGAAGAGGCACATGAGGGAAAGAGACACAGGGGAGGGAGAGGGGGGAAGAGACACATGGGAGGGGGAAGAGACACAGGGGAGGGGGAAAGAGACACAGGGGAGGGGGCAACAGACACAGGGGAGGGAAAGGTGGGGAAGAGACAAATGAGGGAAAGAGACACAGGGGAGGGAGAGGAGGGGGGAAGAGACAGGGGAGTGAAAGGACAGGGGAAGAGACAGGGGAGTGAGAGGAGGGGCAAGAGACATGGGGGAGGGAGAGGAGGGGGGAAGATACACAGGGGAAGGAAATGGGGGAAACAAGGGAGACACAAGGGAGGGGGAAGAGATAGAGGGGGGACAGGGGAAAGAGATACAGGGGAGGGGGAAGAGACACAGGGTAAGGGGGATAAAGCACAGGGGAGGGAGAGGGGGAAAAGAGACACATAGGATGGAGTGGGGGGTTAAAAACACAGGGGGAAGGAGATACAAGGGAGGGAGAGGAGCGGGAAATGATGCCTAACATAAATCCCAATATTATGGTGGTCCCTAAGAACAAAATACTTTGCCCTTGTATACCAATTTGGTAAGTCCTGCTTCATATTTTAAGGAATAGCATCCTATGTATTATATGCAAATGTTTATCCTTAGCATATCTATTAATATCTTAAGCATAAAATACATACAAGAAATCATAACATTTTTAATTTTCAAAACTTATAAAAGTTGTTAGATAATACAGTAATTAATTGTAAACCAAATTTATTAACCACAAATATTGTATTGCCTGTGAGTAGTTATTGTTGCTTATTTATCAAGTGTCTCAAAGTAAAACAACAAAGAGACAACACATTTTATCAACAAGAAAGGGGAGGAGGGGAGAGAGACACACAGAGGAGGAGGGGGGAGAGACACACAGAGGAGGAAGGGTGAGAGACACACAGGGGAGGAAGGGGGAGAGACACACTGGGGAGGAAGGGTGAGAGACACACAGGGGAAGAGGGGGATAGAAACAGGGGAGTGAGAGAAGGTGGAAGAGACATATGGGAGTGAGAGAAGGGGGAAGAGACACAGAGGAGTGAAAGGAGGGGGAAGAGATACAGGGGAGGGAGAGGAAGAGGGAAAAGACACAGGGGAGGTAAAGGGGGGGGAGAGTAGCACGAGGGAGGGAGAAGAGACACGGAGGGATAGGGAGGAAAGAGACACAGGGGAGGGGGAAAAGACACAGGAGAGAGAGGGGAGAAAAGACACAGAGGAGGGAGAGGGGGTAAGAGACACAGGGAGGGAGGGGGAAAGAGACACATGGGAGGGATGGGGAAAGAGACACATGGGAAAGAGGGGGAGAGACACAGGGGAGGGGGAAAGAGTCACAGGGATGGAGGGGGAGGGGGAAAGAGACACAGGGGAGGGAGGAAAAGACTAGGGAGCGAGAGGGGGGAAAAGACACAGGGAGGGAGGGGGAAAGAGACACGTGGGAGGGACGGGGAAAGAGGCACATGGGAGGGATGGGGAAAGAGACACACGGGAGGGAGGGGGAGAGACACATGGGAGGGGGAAAGAGATACAGGAATGGAGGGGGAGGGGAAAGAGACACAGAGGAGAAGGAAATAGACACATTGGAGGGAGGGGGAGAGACACATGGGAGGGAGGGGGGAAGAGACACAGGGAGGGGGGAACAGACACAGGGGAGGGGGGAACAGACACAGGGGAGGGAGAGGTGGGGAAGAGACACATGAGGGAAAGAGACACATGGGAGGGAGAGGAGGGGGAAAGAGACACAGGGGAGGGGGAAAGAGACACATGGGACTGAGAGGGGGGAAGAGACACATGGGAGGGAGAGGGGGAAGAGACACAGGGGAGGAGGGAACCGACACAGGGGAGGAAGAGGTGGGGAAGAGACACAGGGGAGGGGGGAACAGACACAGGGGAGGGAGAGGTGGGGAAGAGGCACATGAGGGAAAGAGACACAGGGGAGGGAGAGGGGGGAAGAGACACATGGGAGGGGGAAGAGACACAGGGGAGGGGGAAAAATACACAGGGGAGGGGGCAACAGACACAGGGGAGGGAGAGGTGGGGAAGAGACAAATGAGGGAAAGAGACACAGGGGAGGGAGAGGAGGGGGGAAGAGACAGGGGAGTGAAAGGACAGGGGAATAGACAGGGGAGGGAGAGGAGGGGCAAGAGACATGGGGGAGGGAGAGGAGGGGGGAAGATACACAGGGGAAGGAAATGGGGGAAACAAGGGAGACACAAGGGAGGGGGAAGAGATAGAGGGTAAGGGGGATAAAGCACAGGGGAGGGAGAGGGGGGAAAGAGACAAATAGGATGGAGTGGGGGGTTAAAAACACAGGGGGGAAGGAGATACAAGGGAGGGAGAGGAGGGCGAAATGATGCCTAACATAAATCCCAATATTATGGTGGTCCCTAAGAACAAAATACTTTGCCCTTGTATACCAATTTGGTAAGTCCTGCTTCATTTTCTAAGGAATAGCATCCTATGTATTATATGCAAATGTTTATCCTTAGCATATCTATTAATATCTTAAGCATAAAATACATACAAGAAATCATAACATTTTTAATTTTCAAAACTTATAAAAGTTGTTAGATAATACAGTAATTAATTGTAAACCAAATGTATTAACCCAAATTATTGTATTGCAACACATTTTATCAACAAGAAAATTTATTGAAGTGCTTTCTTCAAATTGATGGACATTGACCAACTTTTGTATATATGAATCATGTATATAACGTGTCATAGCAGACAGACTGTCATAGTCATTTCTTTTAGAAACCTTAAGAAAATCAAGAGCTTCCATCACTTTCATCAATATACTGCAAGTAACAAAACTTCCAACCTGATATTATGGACTCCGGTTAAATAACGTGTGATTTAGTGCAGTGGGATCTTGTGATTGGGCACTGCTTCCAATACCCTATACAATGTAAATGCAAGTAGGGGTCAATAAAAAAAAATATATATATATGTAGGGGGATGGGCTAACCCTTATAATTTAAGAGTCCCCCTATACTGCAGCCTGCTCTACTGCTTGTTGCAGAGGACCCCAACCCAGCTGCACTAGTAGCAGCTCTGCCACTAGTCATTGAGTAGAGCTCTGGAATCAGTCCTGTTTCTTTTAAAACTAGTCTTGATAGATGAATAGTGGTGATGTGTTTCCAATGATGTAGCTGATCCTAGTGTTGGGGTAAGTGATAAACTCAGGACTCATTGGAGCATGCTGGACACTCTGTGCTTAGGCATGACTTCACAAAAGCCACCCCACTACCCATTTTGAGAAAAAACAACTTTATCTAAGAGATACAGTATCATGTACTTATGGAAACTTGGAGAATTCAAAGTGGGTCAGTGGGTAAAGCTCCTAAAGCAGTCCTGCTTCTGCTAAAACTAGTCTGGCTGACAAATTGAGTTGATGTGGTTCCAAAGAAACAGCAATAAGCACTGGACTTGCAGGAGCAAACTGGATGTTGAATAATATAATGATGTAACTCTGTGGTACATCACCAAAGCCACCTTATTACCATTTTTTGGGTAAACCAACTACGTCAGAGCGATGTACAGGTTAGAAAAATCTAAATATTTATAGGTTTTATAGGTGGTGGCCCACTAGTTGAATTAACCCTGCAAGAGACTCAATGAAACATATAATGTCAAAAATAGTAAATATGTATTGTAAAACAGTACTATAATGTAAATAATGGCAAGTGCAACTCACATGTTTGTTTGTTGGCCATAGTATGCAGTTTAAAATAAAAAGGTATATCTTGTCTTACTTTTGCATGTGTGTGTTGTTCCATTCCTGTCTAGTCTATTCTGACCAGTCTAGATTCTGGTTCATCCTTAGCACTGAGTGAGGCCAATGGTACAGCTGTAAGCAGGTTACAATTCAACTGTTAAATCTGGGGATGGACTAATTATTTGATGGGTGGGACCATTAACATCAGAGCCCAGCCTCTTTCAAGCTCCATGATAGTCCAGGGAAAATGGACAATTTAAAAAGTAAGAACATTTTTTAGCTTCTATTTATTTTAAATTGCACTCTGTTTTTTAATAGTCTATTCCAAACAAATAAACATATGAGCCATGGGGTGCTGCATGTTGGTGCAGCAGGTGCAAATGGGCCTTCTGCTCCTAGCAACAGATATATGGTGTACTGGTAGCCTCATAATATAATAAAGAGAGGGGGGTGTAGGGGTAATCTGATCACCTACACATATTTGTGTCTGTTTATTGACTCCTAAAAGCATCTACCTAGTATAGAGAAATTGGAAGGGGGCCCTCCAAATTATTTTGCACCGGAACCCTAGCTCTGTTTCTGCAGATAAGCTTTACTTCGAAACACATCACAGTGGTCCTTTAAGTATCATTATTTTATTGAGATAGGAGAATAATATTCAGTATGCTTGAATTGCTATTCATTTGGGGAGAAATAAACTTTATGAACATTTACTGTATAACCAATATTATACATCTGTTGCACTGAGTGTCAAGCCTTATGTATTTAAGCATCTTCTTGATTAGTACATTTATTTTCTTACTATGTTTACGTAATTTACGAAATCATCCTTTCTCGGTGTTCTCTCCGATGCAATACAGGACATGGCGAAGCCTAATTTTGTGTAGCACACCATACACAGCTAGTCAATTTATGTCCGTCCCTTTTCTAAAGTTGAGTTTTAGTATCTTGTTTTACTTAATATGGGCAAATAAATTCATAATATGCTTTTATCTCTTTTCTTACTAAATGTATATATATGTACATAGGCCATTTCTGATACCCATCTATCTTTTACCATATATCTATCTTGACCTAAAATATATCACCTACCCACCTCCCACATACCCGCCACACATATTCCCTGCTACATTCCCCCTAATTCATACAAACCACACATACCCTCTGCTACGTATCCCCTACTGTGAACCCAGCACACACTGTCTGTTGCTACTATGTACCCTATCCCCATACTACATTCCCCTTGCATTCCCTACGTTTCTAAAACATATAAAACACACTTTTTTTCACACAAAAATATATACTTACACATTAATTTTTTTTCTTATGGGATTCATATTCAACTGTAGATAATAACACAATGGAACAATCATGAAACAAAACATGGCAACAAGGAAAAACATTTAATTACTGTGTTCAAAAGTTTGCATACCCTTAGTTCTTAATACTGTGTATTGCCAGCGTGCAGTCTTTTGTAATAGTTGTCTATGAGGCCCCTAATTCTTGCAGGAGGTATAGCTGCCCATTTGTCTTGGAAAAGTGCCTCCAGGTCATGCAAAGTTTTTGGTCGTCTTGCATGAACTGCACCATTGAGATCTCCCCAGAGTGGCTTGATGATATTAAGGTCAGGAAATTGTGACGATCACTCCACAACCTTCACCTTTTTCTGCAGGGTCAACTTTGCCTTGTGCTTAGAGATATTCTTTTTACTATAGGTATTGTTTACCGCTCTCCAAACATAGTGCTTATACTTGTGACCATCAAGCTCTATTTTTGTCTCATCACTCCAAACTACAGTGTGCCAGAAGCTGTGAGGTATTGTTGGGTATATTGTAACTGGGCTATTTTGTGTCATTGGTGCAGTAAAGGCTTCTTTCTGGAAACTCGACCATGAAGCTCATTATTGTTTTAGTATCATTGTATTGTGCTCCTTGAACCGTCTTTTTCCAGAGCAGCTTGTATTTTTCCTGAGATTACCTGTGGGTTTTTCTTTGTATTCCGAATAATTCTTCTGGCAGTTGTGGCTGAAATCTTTCTTGGTCTACCCGACCTTGGCTTGGTATCAAGAGATCTCTGAATTTTAAATTTTTTAATAAGTGATTGAACATTACTCTTAAGGCTTTGGATATCTTTTTATATCCTTTTTCATCTTTATGAAGTTCCATTACCTTGTTATGCAGGTCTTTTGACAGTACTTTTCTGCTCCCCATGGCTCAGTATCTAGCTTGCTCAATACAGGCACGTAAGAGCTAACAAACTCATTGACTATTTATACAGTGACACTAATTGCAATTTAAAAATCAACAGGTGTGGGAAATTAACTTTTAATTGCCATTTTAACCAGTGTGTGTGTCACCTTGTGTGTCTGTATCAAGGCCAAACATTCAAGGGTATGCAAACTCTTGATCAGGGCCATTTGGGTGATTTCTGTTATCATTATGATTTTAAAAGGAGCCAAACAACTATGTGATAATAAATGGCTTCATATGATCACTATCCTTCAATAAAATACTTTTTTTTTTGCATCATTAGTCATATTTTCAAAGTTAATGCCAACATTTCACAATTTCTGCCAGGGTATGTAAACTTTTTAGCACAACTGTATATGGTATATTATAAGTGGGTGTCTAAAATCAATTATAAAAAGCATTAGTAAATATTGCATTAATATATGCAACTAGAAAATAAATGGACATGAGACATTGACAGATATGGTTGCTGTAACAGCTCAATGTTTTGGAACAGAGTCTGAAACAAAATTATCATATAGGTCTACTATTAAGTGGTTTCATGCTAGCAACAAATATCAGTTAAAGCAATAGAAACCCATTATGCTTGACAAAAATGGAGTTTGCAGTTCTAAAATGGCAGCCACAAAAAGCAAGCATTTTATAGTTCCTCTACATAACCCCTTCCACAACAGGAGATGTTGACAACTAGCATAGAGTGTTTTTTGTGTAAGGTAGTGGCAACACCTCTTCATTAGGGGAATAAAAATCAAAGTTCAGGTGAATTTGCACAGTAATTAATATGTGCCTTCAAACAAGTAATAAAAAGGCAAGTGCATATGGGCCACAAAAATAAAGAAAAAAGAGAAAGAAAAGTACACTTATATAACTCATAATAACCACTAAATGACTTGGAATGAAGTTAAAAAGTCTTGAACAAAGACCACTAGAAGATAAAAAGTAACTAAGATATAAGTACTCAAACAAAGACAAATTAAAATAATCTGAAAAGTAAAATCAATGGTCACTATATACTCCTTTGCAGCACCAAGACAGAGACATGTTGTATTCATTGTACCTATGTCCTGTAATAATATTTACAGCTTTCTTAAGACACTGTTTTACAGTCTCATTTCTATTTCACTGAAATAATAATAGTAATTACCAAAATATTACTCCATCAGAGAATGAGAGACTATACCAGATAATATATCAATTGGGCTGATAAATAATTAGACAATATTTTATAACTAACGACTTGCCCGTCAAAAAATGACGGCAATAAAATTGTAAGGCAGGTAATGCTGTTTGGTTGAGACATTAATTTTGTTGGTGTTCCGAGATCCTTCAGCGCTCATTGCGAGGCTGTTGGTTGTAGTATTTTTTTTTCTGAGAGGCGCTTTTGCTCTTATTGTTTGGTCGGCTGTGATCTTCTTTTTGCGCTTATTGCAAGGCTTTGTGTGCTATGAGCAGCGTTGGCTCTCGTTGTGAGTCGCGCAATGAATGGTTTCTTTGTTTATTGTGAGTGTATTTTTTTGTGTATATGTTTTTTTGTATGCTAATTAAATAATTAATAAACTAATAAATGAATATACTTTACCTATTTTGAAGTAATATATGCAGGAAGTATTATGTTGAAGAGCTGACAATCTGTTTTGATGTTCCTGCAGCATACAATGTCGGTTTGCACTGTTGTGGAGCTGAGGTGTAAGTGTGTATTGTAAATAGGCTGCGTGCGCGAGGGGAAGCCGTTAGGGTAGCTGTGTACTTCCGCATTGTTTAAGTTAGTGTTGTAAAATGGCAGGGAATGTGTGTGGTACGCGGCTGTGGATGATGTAGCGTCCTTGGCAAGAGTGTATCTTGTAGCTCGTAAGGGTTTTTTGAAAAGTCGTAGGTGTTTTGTGTCTTTAGTGTCCTGTAGCCGTTTTTTTCGGCTGCCATCTTTTCTCTTGCTTAGGGGATTTTCGTGTGTCTAAACTGGGGAATTTGGAGTTAAATTGAGGTATAACTTTGCTTGCAGAGGTCCTGGGTGCCCCCCCTTGCTGTGGGTAATTTTTTTTAATGTATTTTTTGTGTGTATGTATTGTGTTTTAAATGTTTTCAGGTGCGCGCGGTTCGGCCGTTAAGGTCGTATTTTTGCGAGGTTGTAATGTTTTTTTTTGTAAGTCCTGCGGTTCGTATGTTTTTGTGTAAGCCCGTATATAGTGATTGCGTGTAAGATGCATTTTGGTAAAGTGCCGCTTGTGTGGGTGTTTGTAACCACGTGTGAGGCACCGTAGAGCCTCCACCTCCGCAAATGCAGCCCCTCGCTTTGCAGCCCCTCGCTAGTTACTAATTAGGCATTAGCAGCCTTATTAAATAGCGATTTGACCAATTCTAAAGAGCTCTTTATAAGCACACAGCATATTTTTTTACAGAAGTTTTTAGTTAGTGAACTTCTATCCACTAACTAAAAACTTCTGTAAAAAAATATGCTGTGTGCTTATAAAGAGCTCTTTAGAATTGGCCAAATCACAATTTAGTAAGGCTGTTAGTACTTTATATAACATCAGATGATGTAATTTTACACGTATGGATCAATATTTTAAATATCGAAACTTTTTCTTTTAATATAACCCATAATTGTCTTATTTACAATTGTATCAAAAGTACTGACTCTACCTCATGATATCTCTATAGGAATTAGACCTCTTATCTGGAATAATATAGTTAAATCATAATGTATATTGCAGTTCAATTGATTGTTCAGCTGATTCTAACATAACATTTTATTATAATCCAGCAAACTTTTAAAAAAATGATCAGCATGACACATTAAGCAAATAACACATGTTAACTAAGAACATTTTATGCTAAGAGTTAAAAACAGCATGTTCATAGAGTTCCGCTTTAACATGTCTGTCTTTTAGCAAACATTGTGTGTTTGATTGGAATCAAATTGCTTGCAATGTAGATCTTGAAATGTATTATAACAGTAAAACGCACAACAACAACAACACAAATATTATCAGGCGGGCTTTCTTGTGCATCTTTAGAAGAGACTTCCTTCTGGGATGATAGCCATGCAGACCAATTAGATGCAGTGTGTGGCGCATGGTCTGAGCACTGACACCCCACCCCTTCAACCTCTGCAGCAATGCTGGCAACACTCATACATCTATTTCCAAAGACAACCTCTGGATATGACGCTGAGCATGTGCACTCAACTTCTTTGGTCGACCATAACAAGGCTTGTTCTGAGTGGAATCTGTCCTCTGAAACTGCTGTATGGTCCTGCCCACTGGCTGCAGCTCAGGGTCTTGGCAATCTTCTTATAGCCTAGGCCATCTTTATGTAGAGCAACAATAGATTTTTTAGATCTTCAGCAAGTTCTTTGCCATGAGGTGCCATGTTGAACATCCAGTGAACAATATGAGACAGTGTGAGAGCGATAAAAACAAATTTAACACACCTGCTCCCCATTCACACCTGAGACCTTATAACAGTAACAAGTCACATGACTTTCCCAAATGTCCTTGCTGTCCCCCCGTGCTGTGTGTGTTTTTTTTATGTTTTTTTTATTTTTTGGATAATTGAGCTTTCTGTTGATCTGTAATCCTGCCTAAGTTGTGTGCGGTATTAGGGTTGAGTGCCTGTGGCGCTCATCTCCACTAGCGCAATGAGCGCCTTTGGCACTCATCGCCTAAGTCTTACAGGGTCTTAGGGATGAGCGCCATAGGCCTTCTGCGTGCATTGTCTGCTTTGTGAGGGCCGCAATTGCGGCCGACTCGCTGCGTGAGCCCGCAATTGATTATTAAAAATCCTATCCGCAATTCCCAGCAAAGATCTTCTGTATCATTTTTCTCCCTCAACAACAATTTCTCTCTAATCTCTTGGGGCCATTTAGAATTTCCTTATCAATAATATCTCCTGACTCTATAGACTTAGGGTCCGTCGGTTTTCTCGTATCTTTCACCTTAGTTACCTTCTAATATTCATTCAAACAACATTCTAATTATGATCCCATTTCGGATCAGAATTCACATTCACAACTTCCTTCAACAACTTACTCATGCTTCCTTCTAGGACTACCTCATATAAGGCAAATTACTCTCTGTCTAGCTCTGTACTGCTTACAAATGTCCTTAAATATCACACCCTCCCTTACCTCCTGTCCTGAGCGGCCCCCAGCTCGCCAAGAAGTGCACGGCAGAGAAGAGCGCTGACAACTGCGCACAACCCCGCATCCCATCACCCCCATCACTGTTATTGAGTGGGACACAATAATAATAGTATTGTAAGGATCACTCATGTTACAGAGGACGTCCTCTGTAACATGTACCTGTGTCCCCTCACTGTCTCCCCTTCCAAGAGCAGCGCGATGGAGCATAGAGGCAGAGCTGTCACCCGAGGGAAGTTGGGATGCAGGGTGGCGCGCAAAGGTCGGGCTGCCGTCGGCACGCGCATCCGACGGCGCGCTGATGACGGCGCGCTGTTGGTGAGCGCGCCAATGTCTTGCTACCGTCCTGAGCACAATCCTTCTCATAACTAATATAGTCTTTCTGCTTTCATCACATACCATTTCCTTCTTAAAGCCATACATGGATCTAAACTATACATGATACAAGCTCAACGGAAGTAACTGCTCTTTGCTTTTAGCAATGCTACTACATTAAATAACTTATTTTGCTATTACCTAAAAATGGGAGACTAAATAAAACAAACTATTATACAATTTCAAAGGAAAATATTAAAACACAAAACAACAGGGTAGAAAGATAACAATATGCTTTGACCTGGAACAAGTATAGGAAAATATTAGAAGCAGGTGATAAGTGATAAATATATATTATGACAGCATACTAAATAATTTATGTCTATAGGTTAAAGTATATAATAAAGGCTTTTATAACAGAATTTAATCATTTTAACTTATCAAGGCAATCAGTCTGTTTTGGATAAAAAGGGTACAAGGAGAAATTATAGATTGGTAATCATATCTGGATTATGATTTCCAATACCTCTTTATGGTTGTATGCAGATTATAAAATCAAAAACAGAAAGATTGTATATAGAGTATCTCAATTCTATTATAAAATATAATAAAAAGAACAGCTATACTTTACCAATTATGAAGGTAGAGAGTAGACCCCTTTCACAATAGGACTCCTTTCTAAAGTTTGGTTGGAAGTACAGGTATACCCCACTTAACGCTACCCCTATTAGCACTGATTCACTATAGCGCTGTTTTTCCTGCCAGATCCCTTTTAATGCTAAACCCCACTATAATGCTGTTTTTCTTGGCAGACCCCTTTTATCGCTCTGATTATCTATAACATTGTTTTTTTTTCTCCCAAAAAAACAGAATCCAGGATGACCCAGAAGCTTCAGCATCAATCATTTAAAGTTTATATATCTGCTAATGTTCAGTTTGTGTTAGTGATATGTTTGCTGTTTCTTTGAAGTTCATATAAAACCAAAAAAGTTTAAATTTCAATTGAAATTGTGTGTTTTTTTCATGATTTCTCCTATCCCTAACTCCCCCATGTTAAACTTCCCCATTTAGAGCTGTTTCGCCTAACACTCCTATTGTCTGGAACCTATCTACAGCGTTAAGCAAGGTATTCTTTTGGTCTTCTTTTTAGAAAATGATGCTTTTGGTCTTCTTTTTAGAAAATGATTAAGCAAAATAGATATAGTGAAAAGAAAAGAGAAAAATGATGTTTTCCAGAAAGTGTTGCATTAGAGCCCTTTGTCTAAATAGCTATAGTATTTCTTATCTCCTTGTAATTTTATATCTTAGTCACATGGTTTATTTTAACCAATGGTAATAACATTATGTCATGTTTGTATACAAATACATAATTAAAATATATCAATAGAGAAAAGGTATAACAATGTTTTTATGTCCACTAGAGTGCAGACTTGGTCCAACTACAAAATAATAGGTAATATTAATTTGACCTGTTAGCCATATATTTGTCAAATAAATTTTAATGTCAGAAGCCACATCACTTCTTATCTGTACAATAGAATAATGTTTAACTCTTCATGCAAAGAATGGCCAAATAGTATGAAAATGTTTGTGTTTAAGGTGGTAAATAATAAACAAACAATCCAATAAATTAGATGACGTGTATGATCTTTTGTACAGTGTTTACAAATTTCCTGACAACAGCAAAAAAACAGCAATTGAATTACTAACAGTCATCGCCTCAACAAACTATCAGTCCTGCATACATATAATTCATAAAACACTGTTTTGAATTTTTGCTGTGCACTTATTCTTTAGCAAATGTAACTGTTCAGTAAATCTATTCAAAGTTGTACTAGGTTAATACAACCTAAACTTGGGGGAACAGGTATTATGTATACCTGTCCCCTTTTATCCATCTCTATAGCACTGCCTCCAAAATTCTAGATAACTTATTTCTATGTTTAACTGTAGCCCTTAGAAGTATTACCAAACTCTCTGTCTTATAAATTAAACCAAATATCCTACTAATCCCTACTATGCATCTAGGTCAAACATAGAAATCACCTTAAATTGAGTATCTGGGATTTATAGAGGTGATTCTGCTAACATTTATCTTTTAGTGGCCTGAGGTATTCTGTGTAGCAGAGCATGAACCCAGACTCTCCTATGAGGGTGTTACAAAAAAAATGTTACATGTATTCTCCACCAAATGTTAGGGTAATAAATCCCTTATTAGTGCCTCTCTCACAACCAACACTCAATCAAAAAGAGCAAAACGAAGACCTCTTATCAGGTTTCTTTATATTCAAACTTGGAGCCAAAAATGTAGTCTCTCTCACACACACAGTAGAATAGCAAAATGGACTGAGTTACAGTGAAACCATACTGTGTATATGTAATTCACAGAAGAAAGTAGGAGCAAACCATATATGGTCATCAAATATTATTGCAATTACCACACAATAATTTACCATTACCAAATGTCAAAGTGACATTCTTACCAGTGGTCAGCAGGCAAATTGTATATGTGAACACTCAATTATGTGTGTGAATAGTCAAAAACAAGTTGCAAACCTCTGACATCACATTTTTGTTTATACTACTTGCAAAAATAATTATGAAAACTCACAGGAAGTCAAATTTTCCAAACAAAAGTGCATAACACTATGAGAGACACTTCAAAAACAAACTAGTTGGGAAGTAAATATAAAATAATACATGTATTTCATTATAGAATGACTGTGGCACAAATAAAACGATGTTAAAAACAATTAAAAAACAAAGATCACCCTTTATATATTTTTTCCAGAAGAATTTTTATAAGTTAATATAACCTTTGAAGAAAAGTATTGTTTACCTTACTGAAAGAATCTTACAAAACCTATATCAAGTATGTACTTACACTCTTTATCCTCCTTATAGTCAGTCAACACTTCTTACATGTAGAAGCTTGTTGGAATACAGGAAAGCCATTTAGTTAATCAGACCAAGATTCAAAAATCGCAATTACTGAAGCCCATAATATAGCCCGCAAAATTTACTTATATTCAATTGGCCTCCTCTAGCTACCCACAATCTATTTGTGAGCTACAGGCTGAAAATCCCTGTGGTTGTCAAAATTGTAACTCCGACCCATCTAAGCTGTTGATCTTTCAAGCCTGCAAATGTTACAATCGTTAAAATCACAAATCACAATTTAATTGCAACAATCCCACAAACCCGCAATTGCCTTAAAACCCATAATAGGCAAATGTAGTAGAAAATGCTACGAGTACTAGAGAGGACTCGCAAGGGGGTGAATACCTCTTCTTAACACTATAAAAGCCAATAAAAACAGAATACTGGACTGTAAAATACTGGGAAAGCGATGAATGACATTAGAATTATTATTATTATTATAATGTATTTGTAACACGCCAACATATTACATAGTGAATTTAAATGTATTTCCATGCAAAGACAAATTCAATATTAACACATTGCACATCCAGGTGTCCATGGTGCTTTCCCCAAAGCGCCATGCAAGATTTAAAACTTGCAAACTTACTATCTAAAAATTTTGTGTGTGGTACAGGAGGGTGAAAGAAGTGTTGTGCATTTTAGGAAGGAAGGTGATAGGCTTCTTTAAACAGATTAGTTTTTAGTGAGGTTTTGAAGGTTTTGATGCAAGAGGATAGTCTGGTGGAGTTAGGCAGAGAGTTCCAGGGAATAGGGGCAGCACAAGAAAAGTCCTAAAGGCGGGAGTGAGAGGAGGTGACAAGAGTGGTAGAAAGAAAAAGATCATTAGCAGAACGAAGAGGGCAAGTGGGGGAGTATTTGGAGATGAGAGCTGAGATGTAATGGGGTGTGCTTTTGTTGAGGGCCTTGTAAGTTAGGGTCATGATTTAAAATTTTATTCTGGAGGCAAAGGGAAGCCAGTGGAGCTGCCAACACTGAACGTTGTGTACGATATATGAGTCTAGTGGAGGTATTCATTATGTATTGAAGTGGAGAAAGATGGGTGGTGGGCAGGCCAGCAAGAAGCGAGTTGCAGTAGTCAAGACGAGAAATGATGAGAGTATGTATTAGGATCTTAGTTATATCTTCTGTAAGATAGTGGTGAATTCTGAAGATGTTTTTTAGAGGAGAAGGCAAGATTTTTATGTGACTGTATTTGAGGGATGAAAGAGAGGGTGGGGTCCAGTAGAACCCCAAGGTAACGGGCTTGGGAAGTGGAAGTGATGATGGCATTGTTGACAGTGAGAGAGATGTGAGAAATTGATGCTGTAGCAGAGGGTGGGAAGACTAGGAGAGAATTAATTGCACAACAGTCTCAAGCTCGCAGATCTGCAATAAAACATTTTGTTTTTTACATTTAATTTCCGTGTTATATCAATCTCTGGAATTAAGGATTTAATACATATCAGGCCACCCACATCGACTATAACAGTTTTTTCATTCATTTTTATTGATTTTTAAATTGCTGGATTATGAGCCCCATCGCATATCGGACGTCTAAACACTAATTGATTGATGTTTAAAATGCCATGTTTTACTGATGTCATGATGATGGTCTCATTTACTATTGGCTGTTTCTAAATCGTTACTTACGGGCTTCCTTAATTGATCATGATCATGCCCTGAAATGCTACCTATGGTTACATGGTTTACGGATTTGGCTTTCGGTCATGTAATTGCGGGCTTGTTCAATTAAATCAATCTGTAACTGTTGCAATATTTTAAATTTAATAAGGCCCTAAATCTATTTTGTCTGACATGGTTCAATCCCAATTAGTTATATTCAAATGTCCACTACTTATCCACTTATACTTATAACATAATCATGGTTATATGTAAATTTGTGAACATTCCAGTTACTTTGTAATATTAATTGATATATGTACACTTGTGCACATGCCAGTTACATTGAAATATTCAGTTGCTAATTTTCATAATCCATTTGTAAAACTGTCTGATTTTTTTTGGATTTGGACACAGTCTTCCAACATATCTTCTAAAGAACTTGTAACCTGCAACAATATATGACACAGTCTGACTTTTAATATACACCATAGTTTCTGTATGATCTTATCTGATTTGTGATTTATAGCTTGTTCTCTGTTTAACTTAAATATTTGGGCACAGTCTTTTATTATATCCTCTCAAGACTTATATCACTTCATACACAGTCTGGATTTCACTCAAAGGGCTCAACACTTATACCACTTTATACCCAATCCAGATTTCACTCAAAGTATTCATGCTAATCTTGCTTTCACTATATGTATATAATATAGGTTTCACTTTAAGAGCTTATGCTTTGTACACAATCTGAATTCAACTATGAAAACATATGTCAGTCTAGCTTTAAGTACTTGAAAAATATGTAAAACCAAATTCGTTATAGGTCTATGAAAAAATGGATTACATAGTTGCAGAAGCTATTAGTATGGATACACGCATATATATATATATATATATATATATATATATATATATATATATATATATATATATAGATATACAGTATATATATATATATATATGTATATATATATATATATATAGATATATAGATATAGATATAGATATATATGAACATATCATTTGGTGGCTAAAATAAATTATAAAAAAGCATTAGTAAATAATTAATTATTATATGTAGCTGGAAATTTACTGAACATGAGATATTGACAGTTTATTGTTATTGAAACAGTTCAATGTTTTAGAACAGGAGGAGAACTGATACACTTTATCTTGTTTTTTTAACAAATGACCAGAGTTTTTAGACAGATTCCTTGTTGCTTCTGCAAACGTCCAAGTCTAATACTTAGTAGATTCATGCAAGCAAAAAATGTAATTTAAAGCAATAGAAACATATGTGCATGCATCCCTATTCGTGGGATACTCTGGTATGGCTAAATACAGCCACGGATGAGGTCAGTCGATTAAAACACAGAAGTGATTCTACATACAATTCACTGCTGGAAGTGGGCCATGAAAAACTCCACCTTATTCTCCAATCCGTCACATTTGACATAAATAATCTCCCAACCGCGGGCCCCTAAAGACCTGAGTAGGGAATACATAATTTGGTGGAAGTTGAGGGGGCTAGATAGACTGGGCGCCTGGATAGAAAAGGGACAACCTATCACTTTTGATATAATTAAGCATAAACACAACCTCTCACTAAGCGAACACTACAATTTCTGTAAATTCAGATACTTTGTGAACTCTTTAATAGAGCTCCAGGGCCCTACTAAGAAAAATTTACTGTCCCTAATCAGTCAGAAACGTCCTCTTTTTAAAGGAACAATAGGGGGAAAATCTGACATCTACAACTCTCCTCTCAGCAACACCAAAGACAACTATGTTAGAGAAAGGGAGAAGAATTTGAATAAAAATCTGGTATATGGAGAAATGTGAAACTGCCAGGAAAGGAATTTATAGAGGGTCCCTTAATAAAAAATGTACTGGAAACTGCAGTAAAAATACTGCACCAAACACATTTCCAAGTGGAAAACGACAGGGGTTGCCAGGTTACTGGGTCCTTTATCCATATCTGGTGGCTATAGAGAGCTGTTTCACAACTGGCCACAGAGTTGCTCTTTACCCCAGTAAGGGGGGAATTAGAAGTGTGTCTACTAGGGCTTTAGGCGAAAACGCTTATGCCCCCTCAAAACAACTTCCTACAGTTCTTCTATTTACCTACCAACAGCCATATACCAAAGAACTGGAAGTCTGATAAACTTGATCTGTCAGTGGTTAAAAACAAAATTAACTACAGTATATAGCAATAAATAAAAAAAATGACTCACACACTGGAAGACTCTATTCCTCGGTACATGGAGGTTTAGGGACCATAGCTGGAGAGTAGAGAGGGACATCCCTTGTGTTCACACAATTAATATACCTTGGTGTGGAGGGGGACGGGTCTTGGCGGTCATGATGGGGGCTTGGAACCTGGAAAGGAGACCCTCCATTTCTAGAGGAGAAACCACTCTGACAAGCTTGGAAATGTCATTACTATTTTGAATGATATATATATATATATATATGCGTGTGTGAACTAATGTTAATATTTGGTTGCCCTAAATTAAACTAAATATTTTCAAACAAAACAAATGGGCTATGCAATCAATACGAAAAAGATAACGTAGTCAAATGCAAATCTAGTTTACTTTAATGGAAATTTAACAAATAAGAAAAAAAAACAGTAAGATATACCTAGATAATGTCAATATTAAAAATAATCACTGTTTAACCCTCAGATAGAAAAAGGAAAAGATGGAGAGGAAGACATATAACTATAAATGTTAGATCATAAGTTATTACACTGTCTATTGTATCTCTATTCATTTGTTGCCTTAAATATCTGTGATGTTTATATACCTATCTGTGTGATAAAAATGTATTGAAAAAAAAGAAAAGAAACATATAATGCATGACAAAATGGAGTTTACAGTTACAAAATGGCAGTCACACAAACCAAGAATGTTATACTTCTCGACAGTGTGAGGGCTCCTAAAGCCGAATGGAAGAAAATAATGTGGGAAGAGTCCCTTTAATTGTTGATTTCCACACAATGCTTCCTGACAATGTAAGTGAATTATACACCAACAACATACATGTAAAACACACATCTAATATGTGAATACATCTGTCATCAACAAACAAAATCAATGTTTGAATGAGAGAACTTTTAAATAACAATAGCCTAAAATATTTATAGGCTCCATTTATGGTCACAGCACCAACAAAGAGCTTACTCTGCTATATATATAAGCTATAGATTGTGAACACTCACAAAGGGTCACACATTCAAGTGTTACATGACTAGCATGTAATATATTAATTATTTGTTTACATGTGCTTTTCACATGTAATATATGTAATAATTTAGTGGGGACAATGTAATATGCTAAAGTTGAAAGGCATCAGCTCATCTGTTCTATTTACCAAATGAATCATCATTTGTGGTCGGGCCCCCTCTCCTCGTGCAGCTGAGATGTGCCGGGTGCTGCACCCTATTCTGGCCTGTGGTGCTGCGGTATGCCAGGTGCTCCAATCTAATCTGGCCAGACAAAAAGCTCAGGGCCGAGTGGTGAGGAGAGAGGGGAAGGGAGGCTGGGGCGCTGGAGAACGTGTGCACAGGTAGGTGTGTGCTTGGGGTTTAAGTAGGGTGGAGGTAAGAGGGGATCCTCCCACAAACCCAGTTATGCTAACCTGGTAATGTATCAATTATCTGCAATGGCAGATTCAGTGTCCTGGCATTGAAGATCAGTGCATATGGTTAGGTTTAGATCGACCCATGTGCAATGTGAGGCTAGAACGTTGTTCTGAGTGGGGGAGATCTTGACAACAAGGTGTTCTCTACTACATATAGACAGCCTTATTAAATTGCGATTTGGTAAATTTAAAAGGGCTCTATTTAAGCACACAGCATATTTTATTTACAGAAGTTTTTAGTTAGTGAAGACCTTGCTTTTGGATAGAAGTTCACTAACTAAAAACTTCTGTAAATAAAATATGCTGTGTGCTTAAATAGAGCCCTTTTAAATTTACAAAATCGCAATTTAATAAGGCTGATAGTATCTAGAATATAACAAAGGTCTTATCCTTAAGTACTCCAGGGGAGAATACATGAAGATCCCCTGTATAGCCGAAGGAAAAGTAAACTTGCGACAAAGATGCAGAATCATGCAGTTTTCTGTCTCTATGAAATGTACCCATAACCCATCTAGTGAATAGTGTGAAGATAGATAAGTAGTATATGCTTAATGTCTGTCCAGTCACAATAGAGTGACATAAAAAGAAGTGGTTTTCATAATAAAGCTTCTACTTCATTCTTCAGCCACTTTTATAATGTGTCTGAAGCTGGTAATGTAAGGGTGACTATAGTGTACTCACAAATAATTTAAAGAAGTTTCTCTATGTTATGTTTCGTTTTCTAGCGCAAGTTCTTGGAACTGCATTTATTAAATATTAAACCAATCAGAATAATATATGTCAAGAAGACAATGCATCATATTTTTTTAAGCAGCTAGTGCATCATACCTGAGCAAATGACCTGAGTTTTCCATTAAGGATTGCACAATATTTCAAGGCTTCTCTGCTCACCGAGATTAATTAAAGCTGATCATAAAATAAAAATTCTGTGTTCTCCCCAGCTTACTTTCCAGTCAGATTGTGTTAATATTACAGTTTTTGATGAGATGAATTCAGAAGTTAGCAAGAGTGAGTATATTCAGTTACAGATCACTGAGTACAAAAAAATCTAGGTTAGGGATGTGAATCAACAAAATGTACACAACCTTTATATTTATTCCCATCTGAATAAGTGGTACCATATTACTCTGATTTTTATCTTCAATTTGTCAGTCTAATATGTGGGTATATGTTAACAGCATGTATGATAATTCCATGGTGTCATGCAGTCTGTTTCAGAAAAAAATGCTTGGTATAAGTGTCATTTTGTGAAGAGGGGTGAGGTATATCTAAGGGTTATCTGGCAATTGTACTTCATATTTGCTATATATAAAATAATTTGATTTATAATGTCACAATGGAGAATATATATGGTCGAAATATGTGTTGAAGAATAATATTGGCTTATTTATACATGTAACTTTTACTTTTATTTATTTTTTGTGATTCAAGGGGACACCCATATAATATAAAATTATTTTGTTTTCATCTTAAAGAGTGTAAATACTATCTATATCAGTGATGGGCAACAGATGGCTGTCCTCAGAAAGAATGTCCATGCAATCATATGGTACTGGCTCCTCCACTAGAACCTATTCCACATGGCCTAGCAAACCAACAGGTTGCTGTACTGTGTTTGCATTAAGGGATGCAATGTAGAAAATAACAGCCTATCACCCACCTGCCTACCTCACAAAGTGACACTCTGAGGCATGGGAGAAGGGAGAGAGGTCAACATGGCAGCATCCTAGAGTCAAGGAGAAATAAATACATAAAATGTAATTTGTAACTTTATATAAATAGGCTAAATTGACTCTTATTATGCAAGAGGAAACCCATAGTTAGTCAATGCAAGAAGAGTGATGTCATATATATTATTATTTGATCCATCTTAAGTATAACATTAATTCTACTTCACACAAAAAAAAATTCTATTTCACATGTGACTGGCTTATTTTTAATATTACATATTAAACAATCGAGACACTTAGAGGTACAATCCTGCTGCTTGAAGAGCTGATGTGTGGCATATACTAGGATCATCAAAATTGTAGTGATCTATGTCCTACCAGTGTTCCAGTGCTTTACACTTGTTTGATAAATTAATAAAAATGGATTGGGAATGTTATTAATATTATTAAAATGGTGACTATGTCACAAAACAGCCACAAAAATACCCAGACCCTAATTAAATTCCAGTATTGCAATGAAAAATACCAGTATCAAATAACCACTTAGTTATCTATAGCTTTTAACACCGCAAAAAACTTAATATGATGCCTCTATGGACACCAACAACCACATTTAAGTCAACACAAAAGTGGAAGCAGCTTTTAGGAACAATTCTAAACACCCCTGTGTCCCATTTCAATCTAACTTAAGTTCCTATATCAAGTGGTATGGCCAAACTATCAGCCTAATTAAATTGCGATTCAGCCAATTTAAAAGGGCTCTATTTAAGCACAGAGCATATTTTTTACAGAAGTTTTTAGTTAGTAAACTTCTATCCAAAAGCAAAGTCTTCACTAACTAAAAACTTCTGTAAAAAAATATGCTCTGTGCTTATATAGAGCCCTATTCAATTGGTCGAATCGCAATTTAATAAGGCTGAAACCGACTAATAGAAAGACATTTTTGGATTCTGAGTGCCAAAAAGCGAGGTTGTTAAAATATTTAAAACACATGCATACTACTAAAAACAAAGACATTTTTAGCCTTGAAAATTAACCCCAATGTGTCCTTCTCAGACTGACTAAATAATCTGGGGTATATTAAAGCTTGACCCTCTTATACAGCCCTATTAGGCATAATTTTAAATGTGTGTGTCAGTCTTTCATTAGTAGAACTAATGTTGTAGTTGCTTCCACTTTTGTGTTGACTTGAATGTGGTTGTTGGTATCCATAGAGGCATTGTATTAAGTCTTTTGTGGTGTTAAAGGCTATATACAACTAAGTGGTTATTTGATATTGGTATTTTTCATTGCAATACTGGAATTTCAATAGTGCCTGGGTATTTTTGTGGCTTATTTGCGACGTAGTCACCATTTTAATAATATTAATAAAGTTCCCAATCCATTTTTATTCATATACTAGGATCATTACGACTACTATAAACACTTCTATGAGTGGAAAATGTGCAGGTTTGAAAATCTGTACCATATAAGTGTGCACTGAAACCTGTATAATTCTTTGTGTATATAACTTGGGAAGATTTTATGATATTCATTATATTTCAACTTGCCAAATGGCACATATGCTGGTAAACAATATATAATGGTGTCTAATAATGCAAAAAAAATCAACACAACTAATGTCAGAACCTAAACAGTTTTTACTATGTTTTCAGTTGTGTACAAATTTATAAGAAATCACTGTGCATCTTCTGTATAAAATAAATGTATAAACATTTCCAACATACAGTGTTTATTACATGATTTAAGAGCAAGTGTAAATGAAATAACAAATAACTCCAGGGAAAAACCTTTATTGTTTGTGCAAGCATAGAATAAATGACACATTTCATTTGGTTTGTCATTTTAATATGTACATTTTAAGGACCAAAAAAAGATGATATTGTTTTAAATCTTTTTTGGAAAATTAGATTTCCCTCCATTACTAGTGATTGCTTTAATAATCCTATTTATTTTAAAGCGAGTGCATCATGCCATTTTAACTGCAAATTATAATGTTTTGCTTTAGAGATGTATTCAGAAGTGCTTCATGGCTGTAGTCTGGATTACTATTACAAAGTTTGTGCAAAGCTCTATTTTCCACACCAAAGAGCACTCCGAGCTCTGGTTCAGAATTCTAATTCTACACATCCCCCGTACAGTTGTTTGCCTCCCATGTAATGAATAAAAGTGAACTCATTGTTTTTCTTAATGTGACATACAAAGTATTGACTTGTAGTTCACATTCAGTTGTCTAACCTCCCTTGTAAAAGATAATCACAGGCAAGTCAGCATTTTCTGCAGCAGTGATTACATTTCAAAATAAACTATTTTATTGTGTATGTTTTTAAAAAATAAAAACTGACGTACCGCCTTTTAATATTTCTTCTTGAATATTTTTTAAAGATGGTTTTGAATTTTTTTGAATTTTTATACAATACATTATGGCAATAGATGAGAGGTCTACATATAAATAGTTGTTTGCTAAGATTTTAACCAATTCATGTTATATCTGCATATATCAATCTTCATACAAAGACGATAACAATATTAAAACGTAAGAGCCCATAGCTGTCACTATACTCATTCTTATAGTTTATGTCTGTTCCCTGTCTTTTGTGTGAACTCAATAAAAATGATTTCATTTGAACGGGAACTGTCCCAATGCAGTTAGATGTACTTTACATTGATCTCTCAGTTTAGATAATTGATGGCGAGTGTAAAAAGCTAAATAGCAGGAAATTAATAACTCAACACAACAAAATAGGTTGCATTGCCTCAGTTGGTGGAAATGTATTATTTACACACCCATCAGGGAGGTATTCAAGCAAACTACAACTACAAACTACAACTACAAATGCATCTAGCCCCATCAATTCAGCAGCAATTTCAGTTTGCTATTTTCTCATTTTGTCTTAATTACATATGCATTGGGAGTGTCTGTGATGCTGGTAAACTGGTAAATGCACGTATTTAATTAAAAACTGACAGCGTATCTTTCCAGGCAACCTCACTGTTATTCTTGTTATTCTTGTTATTTTTTCCTTACCCATGTTTGAGGAATGTGTAAATATACCCACTAACTCTAGTGTGTGGGTATTTTTTCCTTACCCCTGTTCGGGAAATTTTTAAATATACCCATTCCCAAACATTTCTGGCATAATCATTGTTTTTAGAATTATTTGCAGAATTGGTTTTGTCAACTAATAAAGGATTCCTCTGTACAGTTTAAATATGTTAAGCACCAGCATTCTTTCTATTTATTATTATTCTTGTCAAGTCCCTATTCCCTTAAAAGTTCACTGCAGTTAAATAAAATACACTTGTTTGTCAAATATGTACCAAGCTAACAATATTGTTTAGATAATTACCAGATTGAATTTGACACCACCCCCCTTTCTCCATATTGGCCTAGAAGCATATTTACTTTTAGAAGTGCAACCATAGCTCTCCAGAAATGTATTTGCTGCTCTCATATACACAATAGTGATGTCGCGAACATAACATTTTTGGTTCACGAACCGCGAACGCGAACCGCTGCAATTGTTCGCAAACCGGCGAACCGCCATAGACTTCAATGGGCAGGAGAATTTTAAAACCCACAGGGACACTTTCTGGCCACAATAGTGATGGGAAAGTTGTTTCAACGGGACTAACACCTGGACTGTGGCATGCCGAAAGGGGATCCATGGCAAAACTCCCACAGAAAATTACATAGTTGATGCAGAGTCTGGTTTTAAGCCATAAAGGGCATAAATTACCTAACATTCCTAAATGGTTTGGAATAACGTGCTTTAAAACATCAGGTATGATGTTGTATCGATCAGGTAGTATAAGGGTTAGGCCCGCTTTACAGTGACAAACCAAACTCCCCGTTTAACGCACCGCAAACAACCGCAAACAGTCCATTTGCACAACCGCAAACTCCCCATTTGCACAAGGTTGGATACCAAGCTAGCCATGTCCCGTTCCTTGTCCTCACTGATGTCATTGAAGGTCTCTTCCTCCACCCAGCCACGTACAACACCAAGGCTCCCCGAAAGGTGACAACAAGCCCCCTGGGACGCCTGCTGTGTTTGGTCTTCCACCTCCTCAAAGCCACCTTCCTCCTCTGACTCCTCTTCTTCAGACTCCTCTCACTGCGTTGCCTCTCTCTGCATTATTATAAGGTGTGTTAAGTAGTACTACTCTTATCAGTTTAATACTTGTTACAGCACATATAAGTGGGCGTGTATAAGGCCTGGATTTTTAGAACCAGGAGATGGAAAAAGATGCTTTGTTGGTCGTATCACTTCAATTTTGGGGCACGGCACGTGCAATCAAAGGTGCCACCAAATAGGAGTGGCGTGTTTGTAAGTACTACTCTTATCAGTTTAATACTTGTTACGTCACCTATCAGGGGGCGTGTATAAGACCTGGATTTTGAGAACCAGAAGATGGAAAAAGATGCTTTGTTGGTCGTATCACTTCAATTTTGGGGCACGGCACGTGCAATCAAAGGTGCCACCAGATAGGAGTGTTTATAAGTACTACTCTTATCAGTGTAAATACCTGTTACAGCACCTATCAGTGGGCGTGTATAAGGCCTGGATTTTTAGAACCAGGAGATGGAAAAAGATGCTTTGTTGGTCGTATCACTTCAATTTTGGGGCACGGCACGTGCAATCAAAGGTGCCACCAGATAGGAGTGGCGTGTTTGTAAGTACTACTCTTATCAGTTTAATACTTGTTACGTCACCTATCAGGGGGCGTGTATAAGGCCTGGATTTTTAGAACCAGGAGATGGAAAAAGATGCTTTGTTGGTCGTACCACTTCAATTTTGGGGCACGCACGTGCAATCAAAGGTGCCACCAGATAGGAGTGTTTGTAAGTACTACTCTTATCAGTTTAATACTTGTTACGTCACCTATCAGGGGGCGTGTATAAGGCCTGGATTTTTAGAACCAGGAGATGAAAAAAGATGCTTTGTTGGTCGTATCACTTTAATTTTGGGGCACGGCACGTGCAATCAAAGATGCCACCAGATAGGAGTGTTTGTAAGTACTACTCTTATCAGTGTAAAAACCTGTTACAGCACCTATCAGGGGGCGTGTATAAGGCCTGGATTTTTAGAACCAGGAGATGGAAAAAGATGCTTTGTTGGTCGTATCACTTCAATTTTGGGGCACGGCACGTGCAATCAAAGGTGCCACCAGATAGGAGTGGCGTGTTTGTAAGTACTACTCTTATCAGTTTAATACTTGTTACGTCACCTATCAGGGGGCGTGTATAAGGCCTGGATTTTTAGAACCGGGAGATGGAAAAAGATGCTTTGTTGGTCGTATCACTTCAATATTGGGGCACTTTGAGACATTAGCTTCTTACGCTCAAACATGTCCTTTACAGGCACCTGACTATGGGCAGATGAGCAGGAACTGCTCAAGGCGAGAGATGCAGTGGCGGATGGTTGAGAGGGGGCAAGGAGGACAGTAGTGGTTGATGTGGCTGATGATGCTGGACCAGGAGGAGGATGGCGGCTTTGAGTTTGTGTGCTGCTTGTACTCATGTGTTGGTCTGGAGTCACCCAAACATTAGGTCTCAACCTGTAAAGGATAAGGTAACCAGGCTACTCTAGACCTCATTCATCATTACCGGTTTTGACAGATTGGTACTATGCGTCCAAGCTACTGTGACAACAGATATGAGTGGCACTGTGCACTTGCAGAAGTTGGCAGAGTAGATGCTGTAGGTCTGACACACACGCTTGCAGACAACTAACTGCTATGCAATCTATTACAGTAGAAATTTTTTTTTTGTTTTAAATGTACACTACTGTTACACCAGATATGATTGGTGTGTTAAGTAGTACTACTCCTATCAGTTTAATCACTGTTATGTGCCTTTTTTTGGGGGGTTGGTTGTTGAAGGCACAGTGCAGCACCAGAGGCCAGAAAAATTAGGCATGTACACATGCCTGAAAAATTAGGTATTGTTGATCTTGCAGCGAGCAGAGAAGAAGGTAGGCCTGATTCAACACTGCAGCCCCGCATACCCACACTCAGAGATTGAGAGGGGGACCTGAGAAGGCCACGGGCCGGAGATATAAAGGGGGGCCATCCCAAATAAGCATACAAGCGGGGACAAAGGTAGTGAAGGGGACATAGAGGCCCATGGACTGACGGTCCCCATCGTGGCAGGAAAAGGGCCCAGCAATTAAGCCAAACTGACCCAGCACAGGCAGCTACTTGAGTCAAACGCTGTACAATTACACCTTAATAAAGCTGAAACATGCAGCAGCAGGGATTCTAAACGGCCACACGGGGACAAGGAGGCTAAAAGCCCCCACAGTCTCTGCACCACTCTTTTTAACAGATAACCCAAGGGGCTAACCAGGGACCTTGCCCACATAAAAAAACAGAATTTTATTGGAGGAATTATTAGTGTCTTTACCACCCAAGAGAGGACATAATATACGGTATCTTTAGACTACCTGATGGCCAAACCTCCTTTAGCCCCAATGCTATCCAAGAAACATTTCAAAACTTTATCTGACTGGGGGTCTATAGAGTGACATTAGTACTGACCTTTATATGACTGGGGGTCTATAGAGAGACATTAGTACTGACCTTTATCTGTCTGGGGGTCTATAGGTGACATTAGTACTGACCTTTATCTGTCTGGGGTCTATAGAGTGACATTAGTACTGACCTTTATCTGACTGGGGGTCTATAGATGGACATTAGTACTGACCTTTATCTGTTTGGGGGTCTATAGATGGACATTAGTACTGACCTTTATCTGTCTGGGGGTCTATAGGTGACATTAGTACTGACCTTTATCTGACTGGGGACTATAGAGGAACATTAGTACTGACCTTTATCTGTCTGGGGGTCTATAGGTGACATTAGTCCTGACCTCCTGCTGCAGTATTATTACTCCCAGTACTCCCAGGCTTGCTACTATTAGATATAATAACCACAGTTTCGTTTCCTTATCTGTTGGTAACATCAAAATATGATTATTAAATATTTCATATTTGTTTGTTTTTTCTCCCAAAGTGAACCCCTTTGTGTGTGTCCCACAGACTTGGCGTTTCCGCTCTGCGTATGTTGGATTTGCACCGCTCAAAAAGTATGAAAAGAGATCCCCCCCCTTGAAGCCCATTAATGACATCATCAGTAAATTGTATGTAACAGATTCCAGTGTTTAGGGTTTATGACCCAATACTGCGATCATATCATTTATGACAAAAATCTGTATTTGTCGTATTATTCAGACGCGCGTGCATCTGACACTTTGTGTTACATTTCCTGATACTTTTATTATCTTGATCTTTATATATTTACTAGCGACTTGCCCGTCAAAAAATGGCGGCAATAAGATTGTAGGGCAGGTAATGGTGTTTGGACGAGACATTCATTTTGTTGGCGGTCGGAGATCCTTTGGCGCTCATTGCGAGGCTGTTGGTTGTATTTTTTTTCTGATAGGCGCTTTTGCTGTTATTCTTTGGTCGGCGGTGATGTGTTTTGGCGCTCGTGAGGCGCGCAGTGAATGGCTTTTATGTTTAATGTGATAATGTTTTTTTTGTGTATATGTATTTTTGTATGCTAATGAAATAATTACTAAATGAATATACTTTACCTATTTGTAAGTAATATATACAGGAAGCATTGTGCTGAAGAGCTGACAATCTGTTTTCATGTTCCTGCAGCATACAATGTCGGTTTTCAGTGCTGTGGAGCTGCTGTGTAAGTGTCAGCAATGTCCGCAGTGTGTAGTGTAAATAGGCTGCGTGCGCGAGGGGAAGCCGTTAGGGTAGCTGGGTACTTCCACATTGTGTAAGTTAGTGTTGTAAAATGGCGGGGAATGTGTATGTGGTACACGGGTGTGGATGATTTAGCGTCCTTGTTAATAGTGTATCTTTACCTCGTACGGCTTTTTAGGAAAATCCGTATGTGTTTCGCGTGTTTAGGGTCCTGTAGCCTCGTTTTCTTTTTTTCAACGGCCATTTTTTCTCTCACTTAGGTGATTTTCGGGTGTCTAAACTCATGAATTTGGACTTAAATGGAGGTGTAACTTCACTTGCAGAGGTCCTCGGTGCCCGCCTTGCTGTGGGTAAGCTTTTGCTGTGTTTGTTGTGTGTATTTATTGTGTTTTTAATGTTTTAAGTGCGCGCGGTTCGGGCGTTAAGGTCGTATTTTTGTGAGCTTGTAATGTAATGTAAAGTCCTGTATTTTTGGTCGTATTTTTGGATGGTAAGTCCGTAAATTTGATGGTGTAAGTCCCGCCTGCGGCTCATTGCAGCCGACGTGGGAGCCTTCAGCGCTCCTTGCCAGCAACTCTGGCCCTCGCTTTGCAAGCCCGCAGCGTTAGCAACAACCCGCCTGCTCACAACTATATATGTGATATCTGCAACGTCTTCCCCAGTTGGCACTTGTAAATCGGCTAAGCGACAAAAAATATGGCGTCCGGAATAAATGAAAATTAGGCTACACGACCCCAAACCGCGCAAAACATCGCCAGCCATGTACGACTTTTACCTAGGAACAGACGAGGTACAAAATGCACTATTAGAAATAATGGAAACTGCTGGCGAGCCGCGTAACACATATACAATCGCCGCCATTTTACAACACTAACTTGCAACTAATAACATTACAAATCTAAAATGGCCCGTTACACGACTATACAAGCGGTTTCCCCTCGTGCACTGCGCACATTGCTGACACTTACACCTCAGGTCACCAACAGTCCAAATGTACACTGTAAGCTGCAGGAAAATCAAAATTGATTGTTAGCTCTTCAGAATATTGATCACTGGATATATTAATTACAAATAGGTAAAGTATTTTAGTAATTAATTAATTCATTATTATTAAAAAAATATATATAAAAAAAATACGCTTAATAGCATATTTTACACTGCCGTTACTTTACATACATTAACGCTTCGCACTTCCTAATACATTTGTTCATTCACCATAGTTATTATCGTGCATTTATTTAATAAGTATTAATTAGTAATGGTAACTAAAAATGTAGACTTTACACAACACTAAAATGTTTTACTTTTTACTCTGCAGTTATATATCTGGATTACTGCTCATTGGCTGCCAGCGATAGCACTCTCAAAGCAGTTACAAATCTAAATCACTTTATTATGCTCTGAGACCTGAATACATTTTTTCTCTGTCCCAGTCTATACTTTGTATTGCTGCCCTTAGACCGTTAAAATCTGCCCTTTTAAAATTAAGAGTTTTTGTTGGCCCCTTAAAATGTTGTTTTTTTTATTCAATCTCAAATAAGACTGTGTTGTGATCATTGTTTCCCAAAGGTTCCCCTATTCCAACATTTGATATTATATCAATATTATTTGTGATGACTAAATCCAAGATGGCCCCATTTCTAGTAGGTTCTTGTATAACCTGGGCCAGATAATGATCCCTGAGTGTACTCAAGAACCTGCTCCCCTTAGATGATCTGCTGGTCTCATTTATCCGGTTTATTTAAGGGTAATTAAAATCTCCCGTTATTAGAACTTTTAATTCAACTTTTATATATTAGAACTTTTAATTAAACCTAAAAGGCACCCAATGTCTATAGAGAAGTCGCAAAGTGGGCCCTAAATGTTTCTGCACCGGGTCCCACCAATCACTGTCGACTCAGGGTCTGCGCAGCGCTGTCTGACCAGGGTCTAGTACAGTAATATAATAATATAACATAGCAATAATTGCTGCTGTTTAGTAGTTCAGTCATGTCCAACTATACGTGACCCTATGGCCCTCAGCACGCCAAGCACATCTGTCAGAGGGAGGAGAAATAAAAACACAACAGTATTCAGTAACTCTGGAGGTCCCAGTACTTGAAGAACGAAAAGTACAAATATAAATAAATATAAACACAATGAGTTGGGAAAAGTTGGGCATTTGAAGCCGAAATCACATTAACGAGTCCCCAGTTCTCCTAACGAGTTTATCTCATGTGCTTAATTATCACAAAATTGGGGTCGATAACCCATGAGATGTAAGATCTCTCCATAATAAGACCTTAATGCTCTTGTGCTTTATTATTATTCTTATTATTATTACTATATAATGTGTAGATGTACCGTCTGGGCATGCTCTTGTGCATTATTATTATTATTATTATTACTATATAATGTGTAGATGTACCGGCTGGGCATGCTCTTGTGCATTATTATTATTACTACTATATAATGTGTAGATGTACCAGCTGTGCATGCTCTTGTGCATTATTATTATTATTATTATTATTATTATTACTACTATATAATGTGTAGATGTACCAGCTGGGCATGCTCTTGTGCATTATTATTATTATTATTATTATTATTATTATTATTATAATTATTATTATATAATGTGTAGATGTACCGGCTGGGCATGCTCTTGTGCATTATTATTATTATTATTATTACTACTACTATATAATGTGTAGATGTACCAGCTGGGCATGCTCTTGTGCATATGACATTTTCCCTAGTATATTCACTGTCAACACGTGGGTGTCTAAAATGTAATAAATGTAAAAGTTCCACTGTAGCTCTATATTTTACTGTACTGCTAACCACCATTTATGTTTTTGAGCATCCCTTATACAATTACAGTAATTCTATAGAAGACAAGACATGGCGTCAGTTGCTTATTGTGAAATGTGCATGCTTTAGTGTCAGCGTTTTCAGTAGAATTAATGGTGATCTCAACACTCTGTAGAAAATAGTTTAATAAATAAAGCAATGGCTATTCTCAGAAAATAATAAGTGAATGTGATACATAATACACATAAGGCTGTATTTATTTATTTGTACTTTGTGAAACAAAAATTGCCCATTTAAATTAGACCTGGGCATTGTGCGGCCCGTGAGCCACATCCGGCCCTTTGGCTTCACCTGGGAGTCCTGCTACAGTGACCTACAGTGGGATACAAATTTGTGTTCTGGACAAAAAAAACACTGCCAATTGTAAAAGGGGGCAATTTGTGAGCAGCAGGGTTGTGACTAACTGGGATGGATAGCATTCTGTAGCTACTGCTCCTGGCACTGAGAAAATAAAATAAAATAAAGCTATAAAATTAATATTGAGCAGAATTAAGTTCAGCCTATGGTTCCGCCCTCCACAACATTCCGAGTTTCTCATGTGGCCCCTTTGGGAAATTAATTACTCACCCCTGATCTAAATAATATGTGTGCTCTGTAAATGTGTGCCATCAGTGACTCTTTAGATGTCATGGTCATGCTCCTTTCTTTTCTGTTTTACAACAAGCAACTTATAGTTGTAGCAGTGAATAAAAAAATGTTGATTTACATTGTATGTTAAATCTAGTACAATTTACGTAATATTCAAAAGAAGCAACCATATAAACATACATTTGTATAGAGATAGCTCTACCAGTGTAATTCTTACCCTCTTTTGTGTTTCTTTCTTTCTTTCTTTTATTTGATCTTTCTTGTTTTTTTGTAACTGTTGTTTTCTCTTTTATTTTATGTTATCTCTTCTTTGTCCTTTCTTTTTTTCTAATTTTTAATTTTTTTAATACAGGGGTACTTCAAAGCTCAGTTATAGTCAATAAAATGAATAAAGTCTACCACAGCATAGGTACAACTGATTGTGTCAAAGTCCATATTTAGCCAGGTAATATATTTAATAATGTAAAGTGCAAATAAGACCAGCTATACTAAGATATAAAAGTATATTTCCTTTTTATGTCTTCTGTGCAGCAGTACCTAGATATGTGTGATAGAAATGAATAAAACATGAGACCACTTTCAACTGAGAACAGTATAGTTAGTGTCATAATATTTTAGCAAACCAACGCAATAATAAGCATTTGAGAAATTTTCCAGTGGCAGTGAAGACATGCCAGGCTGAAAACCGTCAAAGTTACTTGATCTTGACACGACAATTTCTTTCTTCTTCCTGACAAACCCAGAAATAAATGGAAAAAACACAAAGACTATCCGTGTGTTAAATGCACATTATACCTGTACTTTTAATATTTTCAGGTCAGGAAAAAAATATTCATATGCTTTCTCAGCATGTTTGATTGAAGGAATTTGTAATTGGATTTCCAAACATGCTACTTTCATCTTGGACTAGACAATATACACTTTGATAATAACACGGCTATGTCATTAGAAGGTAGCCCATTTACTAGTTTTTGCATAAAATACGATACTGAAAATGCCATAAAATGCTTTCTAACATAATGTACCTTATTTTCATTGTATTCAGTACGTTCAATATGAATAAGTAATTTTCTAAGTGCATCCTCAATATGCATTCCCTGCTCTGGGGTAGCTGTGGGCTAGGGGCCTGACAGACACTATGTGACTATCATAGACATCAGCTTGCACAGATTTCAGCATTTCACAAGTTTTTACTGTTTTCATAAAGTTACTGAATTTTACAATATCATTTTCTTTTTTTCAACTTTAAATATAATTGAAATATGAAAAACATTTACTTTACTAAATGAAAATATTTCTTGATACTTAACTGCATATTATTGCAATTAAGTTTTTTAAAGAGAATATGATATTTGCCTTCAATTCACATCTTTGGCAAAGATTAAGGAAAAATAGAGAAATTTAGAGAAAAATAGAGAAAAAAGGGGCAAAAACTGTTCCTCTCTCTGGTGATCATCTTCCCAAAATTCAAGTAACAGGTCCAATGGTCCCCATTCAAAGGCGTAATACTCCCTGGACACTTGAGTAGGCAAACAGGAAGTAGGGAAGCAAATTTTCCCAGTTCTTCTCCTGGCCCACAAAGGCTCTATGATACCCTTCAGAGTGCCATTTAAACTCTCACATAAGCCATTGGTTTGCAGATGATAGGAGGTTGACCTCAACTGGGTCATTCCAAAACTGATGAGACAGCTCAGCCATAAACTGGGTACCCTGATCTGACAGAATTTCACTCAAGAATCCAACCCAGGTGAAAATGTCTACCAAGGCATCAGCCACCATAGCTGTTGTAATGCGGCCAAGAGTTTTAGCCTCTGCATACCAAGTGGCATAATCAGCATAGTGAGGAGGTATCTCTTAGCTGACTTACTAGACTTGGCAATGCTAGGGGATGACCAGCTGTCTAAGTTCCTCGACCCTCTTTGGATAGGTCACCCTGTACAACAGCTTACCCTCCCATATATTCCTCTCTCTGGTCCTACCTCCCCAGTCAGTGCCATAGCCCTTACCCCCTCTAAAGCGGGATACTGTTTCACCACCCACTTTATATCAGTTGGGTCTGCACCTATCATTAATCTTTCTCCACTCTCCTTTCTGGCTTACTGCAGGTTAGGCTGGCTCAAGCTCCACTTGCATCTACCTGGCGTTGGCCCTTCTGCCTTGGCTCGCAGACACAATGGTAATATTACAACACTACATGGACCCCAAGTTTTTCCCCAACAATACATCCGCAGGAAGCATGGTCATAACTCCCACCTATTTCATACCCTTGGCCATGGACCCAGGTATTAATAAGGGTATGGATAGCTACTGGCCCCCAGCTACCATGATGCCCACCTGCTTTTTCAAGAGAGAGAAGGAGCTCACAAAGCCCAGATGGAGTAGGTTTAGACATGAGCCAGTGTCCCTTAAGGCCTCAACAAGTTTGTCATCCACAATAATAGGCTGGACGTGACAACTCCAGTGGTGCCATGCGGGCAACTGGACACTGGCAATTTAAGGACTATTTGTTTGCCAATCTCTTTATTCCCAAACTTTCTGTTGGTTTAGTATAATCTTGTATCATTGTATTCTACTATTCCATTAGATGAAATGATTCCCTTAACATTTAACAAAGTAGACACTACTTTACTGAAGAAAGGAGTGCAGGACTCTGAAATTGGGAATGTCATTGGTGTTTTTTAGAAAGTGAAGCATTGTTAAGAATTCATTTTGAACCACAATATTTGTTATCAATTTACTATTCTATGAAATTGCGTGTCATCAGTTTAGTATCCTATGACATTAGTATACAGATTAGTGATGACTTTTGGGGGGCTGTACATGTATACATTTGTCCAATCAAAAGTTTTGGACTAAAAGCAATGCATAAACACACCCACAAAAATAAATAGAAATTATTAGCACTCATGATGCTAAATAAACAGATAATAGCACAGCCTTAATGAGTGGACTATAAAGCCTCGTCAGGTATAAATATTGATTTTAACATAATTTTACTGTAAGGAAAACTAAATTACTTTAATATTTTCAACAAAGTGCTTGTTTTTATCTGAAGTTTTAAATTATTATCTAATCATTTGGAATCTTTATTGTGTCCCATTGTAACATTATTTCTATCCATAAATATAAAAACAGGAAGGATACAAGATGCATACATTATGTGCTCATTAGAACGATTGCTTAATTCTGTGTGTTGCAAAAAAGCAAGTTGTATTGTCATTAACAATGAAAAGAGATGGTAATTAATGCTATTCATGCATCTAAAATATTTTTGACTGGAACTAGACCATAACCAAAAAACTATGAATATATGATTTAAATCCATATTGTGTAGCATTTCATGAGTACTTACCCAATTCTTTGCCAACAAAACAATATCATGCCTAATATGCTGTTTTTTCCTTATCATTCCTTTAGAGGAATTGCAAACAAATAAAAGGAAACACCGCAAAATATGTGTTTTTTGTCTTGCTTACAGTCACTTGTTTCCTGAGCAAAAAAATAATAAAGCATGCTGTTGACACAAACTGCCTCAGTACTACAAAAAAATCTAAAAAAATTATGAACACAGAAAGTAATGAGATTGTATTTGTAAAACATTTGTTTTTTTACATAAAAGCATCACAACTTGTTTGCAAGTGTCATTCTTTTATTTTGAATAACTATGTGACAACTTCTGGCAGATTTCTTAAGGAGACCCTCCCCCAGCTTCACCAATTTTTATGAGTTTCCTCAGGGAAGAAAATACAAATAATTGAAAGTCTTGCCTTAAAGCATTTCTTTTGACTTTCACTCCCATGGGTTTTAGAATAACCTACTGTCTGAGTCCTTCCAGTGATCTGTAGAGATTGAGCCTAAAATGTGCTGTTCAAATATTTTGCTTGAATCGTCTACTGTTGTTTTAGATGCATGATCTGTGTACTATTTAACCTCAATAAACGTCAAGAACTGTTCAAGAAAACCTTTCCTACAAATTTCTTTTACTTTTATCTGATATATGTAGTTTTTATTATTTATCGTATGCAATAATAATTCGAAGAAAGTTTACAGATTAACAGAAAATATACATTGCATCACAAAGTTCAGTCTACTTAGGAGTTGCTTATATCATCAAAACTTACTATCCAATAGAGACACAGCACAGATTTTAACATGTTAGTTACTCGCCAAAGGGTTGTGTAGCTCAGTCTGCCTGTTGTATCAAATGACAGGCTTGGGAGTTGTCACAGCACAAACGGCTGGAGAGAGGGAGAGGGAGAGAGTCTGAGAAACGTACAGAGAGAGACGTACAGAGAGAGACTAAGAGAGAGACACACACACAATGTCACTGAGAGACAGACTGAGAGAGACTCTGTAAGCTGCAGCTTTGTTAGCTCTGCCAGAGAGAGAGAAAAAAAACTTCAGGAGTACATAGAATGGTTTTCCAGCAGATGTGGTAGAAGTGGTACCCAAGGCTGATCCCAGAAATAGCAGAATTATTTTATTTTATATGTAAACTTTAAGGTGGAATAAAATTCAGAGTGAATGTGATAGTTGAAATGAGCTGCAGATAATTGAGGGGCAATCTGCTGCCGGGAGAGATTTTTTAAATTAAAATATGTTGCACCTTCTTACATGAATAGGTAGCAGACTACAAATCCAATGATTCTTTGTTGCTGAAACATTATCCCCAGACTTTTACTACAATGTTGCAGCTGCTTCTGCTTGCTCCTGATTGGCCAAAAGGAAGTATGAATTTTTATGCTAATTTAGCCTGTGTTTGTAGGGGGGGTCTTCTCTCATTTTCAACTAGCAAAAAATATATTTTACTAACTTAAAGGTAAGTTTTTTAAATGTTTATTTTGGGATTTATTCATGCAACAAAAGTTTTCATACACTATTGATTCTCCTCTATTGGATGCATTCATAATCCAGGAAACTTACATATACCTTTAAGAGACACAGTGTTCCAATGTTTCAACTTTTTTTAACCAAATTTTTTAAGGCACCTTAATACACAGTCGAGTCACATTATTATTACCTGCCGAAGAGTGTGTGGTGGATGATCCAAATGGCAAACATGGTGATCGAGGTGGTCCGAACGGTGCTAAATAGGGTTCAACTCTGAGGAACTTGGAGGCCAGGGAAGAACTTGGAAGTTTTTGTTGTGACTCCTCCAACCACTCCAGGACAATTCTGGCCATATGACATGTTGCACTGTCCTGCTGGAAGATCCCACCCACTCCAGAGAAGACAGTCAACATGTATGGGTGTTCTTGATCTTCAAGGATGGATAGACAACCCAATCAGTTGAGGGCCCCTTCCAGAGGTATGAGTGGGCCCAGACAACACAAAGAAAACATTCCCCAGAAATAACGCTGCCGCCAGCACCTTGTGTTCTTCCAACAATGGTTGCAGAACGATTGTTGTAGGAAGTTTCGCGAATGCCAACTCGCCAAAATGTGACTCATCAGAGAAAGCAACCCTTTGCCAATCAGAAGAGGTCCAATTTCAGTACTGTCATGCAAATTTAAGCCCCTTCAGAAAATGAACCCTTGTCAGCATGTGTGCAGTGACCGGCCGTTTGCTTCTGAGACTTATGTGCAACAGGGTTGGCTGTGTCATTTTAGACATACAGTCAGGTCCCTAAATATTGGGACATCGACATAATTCTAATCTTTTTGGCTCTATACACCACCACAATGGATTTGAAATGAAACGAACAAGATGTGCTTTAACTGCAGACTTTCAGCTTTAATTTGAGGGTATTTACATCCAAATCAGGTGAACGGTGTAGGAATTACAACAGTTTGTATATGTGCCTCCCACTTTTTAAGGGACCAAAAGTAATGGGACAGATTAACAGTCATAAAACAAACTTTCACTTTTTAATACTTGGTTGCAAATCCTTTGCAGTCAATTACAGCCTGAAGTCTGGAACGCATAGACATCACCAGACGCTGGGTTTCATCCCTCGTGATGCTCTGCCAGACCTCTATTGCAACTGTCTTCAGTTCCTGCTTGTTCTTGGGTAATTTTCCCTTCAGTTTTGTCTTCAGCAAGTGAAATGCATGCTCAATCGGATTCAGATCAGGTGATTGACTTGGCCATTGCATAACATTCCACTTCTTTCCCTTAAAAAACTCTTTGGTTGCTTTTGGCGTCCAATGAGTTCTGAAGCATTTGGCTGAATATGAGCAGATAATATTGCCTGAAACACTTCAGAATTCATCCTGCTCCTTTTGTCAGCAGTCACATCATCAATAAATACAAGAGAACCAGTTCCATTGGCAGCCATACATGCCCACGCCATGACACTACCACCACCATGCTTCACTGATGAGGTGGTATGCTTTGGATCATGAGCAGTTCCTTTCCGCCTCCATACTCTTGTCTTCCCATCACTCTGGTACAAGTTGATCTTAGTCTCATCTGTCCATAGGATGTTGTTCCAGAACTGTGAAGGCTTTTTTAGGTGTTGTTTGGAAAACTGTAATCTGGCCTTTCTGTTTTTGAGGCTCACCAATGGTTTACATCTTGTGGTGAACCCTCTGTATTTACTCTGGTGAAGTCTTCTCTTGATTGTTGACTTTGACACACATACACCTACCTCCTGGAGAGTGTTCTTGATCTGGCCAACTGTTGTGAAGGGTGTTTTCTTCACCAGGGAAATAATTATTCGGTCATCCACCACAGTTGTTTTCCGTGGTCTTCCGGGTCTTTTGGTGTTGCTGAACTCACCGGTGCGTTCTTTCTTTTTAAGTATGTTCCAAACAGTTGATTTGGCCACACCTAATGTTTTTGCTATCTCTCTGATGGGTTTGTTTTGTTTTTTCAGCCTAATGATGGCTTGCTTCACTGATAGTGACAGCTCTTTGGATCTCATATTGAGAGTTAACAGCAACAAATGCAAATAGCACACTTGAAATGAACACTGGAGCTTGTATCTGCTCTTTGTAAATGGGATAATGAGGGAATAACACACACCTGGCCATGGAACAGCTGAGCACCCAATTGTCCCATTACTTTTGGTCCCTTAAAAAGTGGGAGGCACATATACAAACTGTTGTAATTCCTACACCGTTCACCTGATTTGGATGTAAATACCCTCAAATTAAAGCTGAAAGTCTGCAGTTAAAGCACATCTTGTTCGTTTCATTTCAAATCCATTGTGGTGGTGTATAGAGCCAAAAAGATTCAAATTATGTTGGTGTCCCAATATTTATGGACCTGACTGTATGTCTGATAGGCCCCTGTTTCATTTGGATAGTGAGTTTCTCAACTGTAGCATGTCGGATGCCCCTCACACACCTCTGCAACCGCTGTTCACCTCTAACATCAATGTCACCTAGGCTCCTGAGAGGGTTCATTTTTTGTAAAAATGTACCCTGTCTATGTGAGCATGCTCAGCTTTGCAGCCAATCAGCAATGCTGTATGCAGCCAACTGGATGAGGCTGCTACACTTGGTCCTTTTTATTTATTTATTACCTCCTAGCCATTTATACTCATTTCTATTTATGCTTAGATTTACTCCAAGTGTTCCAATCAATGGAATTCTTTCCTCTCAGATCACAGAAATAATCCGTGTTCATCAACTCTCTATTGTAATTAACTTTATTTACAACTTCTTTCCATGATGGGATTGTAGATTTATTCCAATATTTCACTAGTAAATATTTAATAGTTAGTAGAATATGTGAAATCAATAGATTGTCTTTGGGAAATATTTTATCTATCCTTAAAGGACCATAAATCAACATTCAAGTAAAAATGCTTGAGCATGGTTGTTCTCTAGACGTGCACCCTCTTCTTGATAAATTGTGACAAATTATAATTGTACTAAAACCAAACATTTCAGCTTCTTCTTCCTATTCTAATTTGTATTTTAGGCCAATGAGCATTTATACTTGATTTATGATCCTGCAATGACCTGCAAAGTTTTCTGTGCTTGTGTCTCTGTGTGAGCGAGTCCATGCAATTCACTGGGACTGGGAGAGATCTCAGGGGCAATCCACTGGGGTGGTAATGGGGCAAAATTACCATAATATGCACTGTGCCTCAGTTGCTCCTCATGCTATAACCTTTCAAATACAATCTTAACATATGCGACACACATCAAGCTGTACTACATACTTAGGCTGACCCGACTCAACTACCCACTGACATAGTGCCACTACAGGGAGTGCAGAATTATTAGGCAAGTTGTATTTTTGAGGATTATTTTTATTATTGAACAACAACCATGTTCTCAATGAACCCAAAAAACTCATTAATATCAAAGCTGAATATTTTTGGAAGTAGTTTTTAGTTTGTTTTTAGTTTTAGCTATTTTAGGGGGATATCTGTGTGTGCAGGTGACTATTACTGTGCATAATTATTTATTTTTACCAGTGAAACCAATATAACATCTCAACATTCACAAATATACATTTCTGACATTCAAAAACAAAACAAAAACAAATCAGTGACCAATATAGCCACCTTTCTTTGCAAGGACACTCAAAAGCCTGCCATCCATGGATTCTGTCAGTGTTTTGATCTGTTCACCATCAACATTGCGTGCAGCAGCAACCACAGCCTCCCAGACACTGTTCAGAGAGGTGTACTGTTTTCCCTCCTTGTAAATCTCACATTTGATGATGGACCACAGGTTCTCAATGGGGTTCAGATCAGGTGAACAAGGAGGCCATGTCATTAGATTTTCTTCTTTTATACCCTTTCTTGCCAGCCACGCTGTGGAGTACTTGGACGCGTGTGATGGAGCATTGTCCTGCATGAAAATCATGTTTTTCTTGAAAGATGCAGACTTCTTCCTGTACCACTGCTTGAAGAAGGTGTCTTCCAGGAACTGGCAGTAGGACTGGGAGTTGAGCTTGACTCCATCCTCAACCCGAAAAGGCCCCACAAGCTCATCTTTGATGATACCAGCCCAAACCAGTACTCCACCTCCACCTTGCTGGCGTCTGAGTCGGACTGGAGCTCTCTGCCCTTTACCAATCCAGCCACGGGCCCGTCCATCTGGCCCATCAAGACTCACTCTCTTTTCATCAGTCCATAAAACCTTAGAAAAATCAGTCTTGAGATATTTCTTGGCCCAGTCTTGACGTTTCAGCTTGTGTGTCTTGTTCAGTGGTGGTCGTCTTTCAGCCTTTCTTACCTTGGCCATGTCTCTGAGTATTGCACACCTTGTGCTTTTGGGCACTCCAGTGATGTTGCAGCTCTGAAATATGGCCAAACTGGTGGCAAGTGGCATCGTGGCAGCTGCACGCTTGACTTTTCTCAGTTCATGGGCAGTTATTTTGCGCCTTGGTTTTTCCACACGCTTCTTGCGACCCTGTTGACTATTTTGAATGAAACGCTTGATTGTTCGATGATCACGCTTCAGAAGCTTTGCAATTTTAAGAGTGCTGCATCCCTCTGCAAGATATCTCACTATTTTTGACTTTTCTGAGCCTGTCAAGTCCTTCTTTTGACCCATTTTGCCAAAGGAAAGGAAGTTGCCTTATAATTATGCACACCTGATATATGGTGTTGATGTCATTAGACCACACCCCTTCTCATTACAGAGATGCACATCACCTAATATGCTTAATCGGTAGTAGGCTTTCGAGCCTATACAGCTTGGAGTAAGACAACATGCATAAAGAGGATGATGTGGTCAAAATACTCATTTGCCTAATAATTCTGCACTCCCTGTATAGCCACTTGAATTATGTCTTTAAAGAAAACCATCCTCTTTCTTTATGGGCCAAAAAAAATTCACCTATACAGATGGAATAACTATGATAGGATTGTTGTGTCTAGCAAAAATGCCTCAAACTAAAAATAAAACTTCAAACATTTAGTGAAAAAGTATACAGAAAATAAATATTTATGCAATGCCACTCTTAGAACACAATATATATAAACATAATAGTATAATCTCACTGAGAAAAAAAAATACTGCTAATTTTAAAAACAACCAGTGTCAGTAAGACCACAGATTGAAGGTTACATGTAGTATATGTAGGTAAGTATGATGTTTAAGTTCATCTTGTTATATTAAGCATTCAGGTATATTCTCCATATTTTCACCCCACAAATGCATTCCCATTATAAGACTGCCTCTTAAAATCTGCTGATACTTTAAAGTTGCTCTTTAAAAATGTCTATTGTTTCAGAATCAATATTCATGAAGATCTTCTCTGTGAATGTGTTGACACATAGTGTTCATATTATTTCAAAAATACAAAGTAATCTATGCTCATAATGCAGTTCCACATTGCTCTACGTAAGCCGCTACTCATTTCCATTCCTATGCACATTTCACCATTTCCCTCACAAACTACAGTAAAAAGATTGCTGACATTTCGCTTGGGAAGAACTATGTGAAAACTAAAGCCTAAATATGATCTTTTGAAGAACTAAATCTGATAACCGATAACATGTTTTTGTAAAGCTGTAAAAAAAAGATTAATGTATTAACTATTGTAATCAACTATAAACAGTAGTGAACACCACCATTAAGACCACTACTTTCTGCTAAGTTTCAACTTTCTGGTTTACAAAAGTGATTAACAAGGTCACGCTCTAGCTCTTCATTACTAGATAGTGTAAATACTGTTCTTCAGTTTCTCTTTAAGTATTAAACTATTATTAACAAGTGCAATTAAAGTTATTTAGTACAATGTTAAAAAGTGAGCTTAGACAACACAATAGCTTTACTACAAACAGCTCATTTTGTTGTACATTACTAGCTTGATTCATCCAATGTATGAAAAAAATGTTGCATGAAAAAATACCAAAATATACATTTAAACAGTTACCCTAAAGTTTGCTGAATTTCTTGCATTTGAAAACTGTTTTCTATCAATGTTGACACTCCCTGAAAATCCCAGCGCAAATAAGCATACATAATACATTACTAGCTTGATTCATCCAACGTGAGAAACAATCCATCTCCCTCATTCCTCACTTTCTGAAAGGTTAACATTTATCAGGCCACACTCTCCAGGCCTCAACATCTGATTAATTGAAATTTTGAGCTACTCTATGACGCAAAAAATAATATAGTAAAACTTACTGACTGGAGGTTTCACCCAGAGCTTTCAGTAAGTGCCCTGGTGCCCTGTTAAGTGAATGTCACGGGCAGTGGTTAGCAGGGTTGCCTGGTATCTCTTGGGGACAACCAGCTGTTATAGCGCACTCCTAGGCTGCTTGTCGTTCTGTGGATTGGTAACCCTGTACAACAGGTCACCCTCCCAAATATACATATCCTCCTCAAGTTCTGTCTCCCCAATCAGTGCTCTAGCCCTAACCCCAGTTACCCCTATGAGCTTGGGTATACCCCTTGTTTCACCTAACTAAAGTATAACCATGGGTGTCCTTATGGACCCCATTGCACCAAATATTAAGCTGTTACTATAGGAGTCCATATGATAGTCGAGAGTATAATCATGGGGATCACTATGGACCCCCATGGTACCTAATATTAACCACTATACCTACAGACCCCATTGTATACTAACCTATGACCATATGAAAGATCATGGACCATGATGGCACACAAAATTAACCTAACCCCTATACGATGGGTGTGCTCAAGGACCCCCTTGGCACATTATCCTACCACCGCAAAGGTCCATATTGGACCCCCATAGACTATACCCCTCCATGGTACATTATCTTTTTCATGCCCTCCATCGATGATCATCGATGCCCTGGTCCTCACGCTTCAGCCCTAGATAAGCAGGCATTTACATGTTGATTGAAGAATACATACTCTTCTTTCACGATTGAAGCCCTTAGTCCACCGAAACAAATGTAATTCTTTTGGTAGTGGTAGCACTCTGTTGCTTTGCTGTGAAGACTGCCTGAGTCTCCTGGGAACAGGCTATGAGCAAGCGCTAGAGTTGGTGAGCTCCAGACAAACCTCCTGGGTGCAAGTCAGATCGTTTTATGGTTTTCTTTTGGAGGGAGCAAAGTCTATGCAAATTTATGCATGACAATGGCCTCCATTCCATGGTTCCCTTGAGGCTTCTACTCAGCCTTATGGGAGCTTTGCAATTGAGGCCATTGGCATACATAAGATACACAGCATATACCTTGAGATTTATATGTGTGTAAAATAACTCTTTTCTATCATGTAATATGCCTCCCACTGAAAACCATTGTTAAATATGTTGTGTACTGCAAACCTATCACATTCACCATCCATTACAATAGGCAATACACCACGCAAACACAAACATGTTCGCTACTGACAAATTGACATACAAAATTTGGTAAATTTGCCAATCTCAATGCTGAATCCTAGTGGCATATTGAGGCAAATCAAAGTGAATCGCCCTTTGATAAATCTGGGCCTTATTCACCATACTGATTCCCTATGGTTTGAATATCCATATACAGTAATGCTTTCTCTGTGGGTTCACATCAGGCCCTATCCCCCTATGCCATCGGGATCCATAGTGCCTATCACAACACCCCAATTAAATACTTTAAAGGGATATGTAAGTGAGCTGGATTATGAGTACAGCTGATAGAGGATAATTAGTAGTGTGTGAAAACATTTTTGTGCACGAAAAAATACCAAAATAAGCATTTAAATTTATCTTGAAGTCAGCAAAATATATTTTGTTTTCTGTCAGTTCAAACTTAGGGTTAACACCATCCAAACCCAGGCTAAACTTTTTTATAATTTAAAAAATTGTCCTTGCAAATCAGGAGGAAGTAAAGACTGAAACATTTGTATCACAATCTGGTAGTTGATGTCTGTTTTTTAATTTTTGCCTATCTCCTTATGGACAATTTCAGCTGTGACTCCACCAACCATCACTTCCTGCAGGGTACACTTTATCTAAGCTTCATAGAGGTGTGCACATCCAGATATCAGTATCTAGCATATAAATATGTAAGTACATTCAAAGTTTCAATATAATACATATTTGTTCTACTAATCAGTAGTTGTTTGTTAGGAAACATTTGAAACACAGCTCACTTACACATTCCTTTAAGTAATAAGACAAAAAAAGAATTACAGAACAAAAATAACTTCATAAAAATAAAACATTTACTTATATATTAATTACTGAAGGTAGTGGTAGGGAACAAGAGAGAGGGAAAGTTGTTTGATTGGAGCTTGGAGCCTTAGAAAAATGTACTTATCTACTGATCACTGAAGGTAATGGTAAGGAAAGAGGGAGAGGGCAGGTTGTTAAAAAATGGAGCTTTTGATATGTGAAACTCCCCCAACCCCTACTGCTCTGAAACAGTCCATTTACAAAAATAACTACAAACACTCCTCCTGCAAAAAAAGTAAACACCCCTCTCTCTCACACACATCTTTAACCAAACTTTAACCAAAATATCATGGCATAAGCAGAGCCATCATGTTTCTGCTTATTTATGCTCTTGGATGGACTCATTTTTCAATCACATATATTTTGTTTTCATCATACAGTAATGTTTTAAGTTTAATAATTAACATTTTAGTGGTAACAGTATACAAGGTTAAAGGTCTGAAAAATGTTTCATTAGCTTTCACCTATCACTGACCATAACATTTCAAATGACATTACTTCAGGCTTTATGGCTTCACAAAGCCATAAGGTCTTAAATGTTAGACATCTGCTTTCTGCCAATGAACTTTAAAGTATTCATATTTGACATCTGTTGTCTGTAGAGAGTTAAAATCAGATGGCCCATCAAGTTGGAACTGCATAAAATCATAGTCTGGGGTGGTTTACATTTCACGTGACCAGACATTTAAAATATGGCTCAGCTACTTGTGGACCTACTGTGACTGCAATCAAGAAAGTACACTTTTTATTTATGTTCTAAAAACATGCTTCTTATTTTAAAGTGAAGTTAAAAATAAGGGGGTAAATACATTTCTGATGCCCATGGTCCTTTAAATGACCCTGTAAAAATAGCATAGCCATTGCAAAGGGCCATGTAATAGACATTGCAGCCTTCAGTGATAAGTATTGAGAATCTGTGTAGCTTAGTGAAACTAAGGGTATATGTCTACGCAGAGAACATGGAAATTGGATATTCCAACAACAGAATATACAGTAATGCATCTCAGTGTTTTTGAAAAACATGTTGCAATATATAATGTGATCCTACTAATTGTAATAAATATTTATAGTACTGGTTATGACATATGATCTCATACAACCAATTAATCCTAATTATTATTTAACAATAAAAAAAATATTTAACTACTGCACTAAGTAAAATAACTAGAGTATATCATGAATCTGACATGTATCTGTTCCTCAAACCCAAAATGTACTAACAAAATACAATAATATGTATGAATGTGTATAGTTTTTAACTATACTAAATCTTTACTATATCTCTCTAAAGTGTGAAAACATGTATGTTTTTCATTCGGACTACTGGGATAATTTGTCTCTTGATGATATATCTATTATTTATTAGCAAACTTTCCATGTAAATCTTTGGTTCTCAACAGCCAGACTGGTGATTTGTGTCAGTCCCTGAGAACTCTAAAATTCTTCAGAGAGGAGAGGGATAAAGTTGTGTGCTGAGAAAGAAGTAGGCAGGTTTTTAACATATTTATTAATGACTTGAAAGTAGGATTGGAGTGTGGTGTCTCCGTTTTCGCTGATGACACAAAGTTGTGCAAGGTAATTAAACCAGAAAATGATGTACTTTCCCTCCAAAGGGATTTGCAAAAATTAGAGGAATGGGCATTTAAGTGGCAGATGAGATTTAATACAAATAAATGTAAAGTTATGCATCAGGGAAGGAAAAATAGCCATGCAATTTATAATCTTAATGGAACAAATCTAGGGGTATCAGATATTGAAAGGGATTTGGGAGTGCTTGTGGGCAACCACCTAGGTAAAAGTGCTCAAAGTCAAGCAGCAGCTGCAAAGGCAAGTAAAATATTACCATGTATTAAGAAGGGTATAGAAGCCAGGGAAGAAGATATAATTCTGCCTCAATACAAATCTCTAGTACACCCTCATTTGGAATATGGAGTACAATTTTGGGCACCACTACATAAAAAGGACATTGTAGAGCTTGAAAAAGTACAGAGAAGGACAACAAAACTAAAAAGGGGAATGGAGGGGCTAAGTTATGAAGAAAGACTAACGAAATTAAACTTATTTACTCTAGAAAAAAGGTGTCTAAGAGGTGATATGATTACCTTATATAAATATATCCAGGGTCAATACAAGGCTTTGTCAAGGGAGCGTTTTGTGCCGAGATGTTTTCAACTGATGTTTTCGACAAGAGGACATCCTTTGAGCTTAGAAGAAAAAAGATTTCACCTTAAAGAAAGAAAAGGTTTCTTCAAAGTAAGGGTGGTAAATCTATTCTCTACCAAGGGAGGTGGTAACAGCGGATTTGATAGATAACTTTAAAAAGGGATTGGATATATATTTTTTTTTTAAGCGCATTAAGGGCTATCCTGGATAAATAGAGATGGAGTATTGATCCAGGGATGAATCCGATCGCCAGTATCTGGGGTCAAGAAGGAATTTTTTATTTTTTTCCCTGTTGAGACAATTGGCTAAGTTTCACTGTTTTTTTTTTTTTTTGTTTGCCTTCCTCTGGATCAATTAACAATAAATCAGCGTATTGCAGATCAGAGGAGATCTAAAAAATTTAAACTTAATGGACTAAAGTCTTTTTTCAACCTAAATTACTTATAAGCCTTATTAAATTGCGATTCGGAAAATTTAAAAGGGCTCTATTTAAGCACACAGCATATTTTATTTACAGAAGTTTTTAGTTAGTTAAGACCTTGCTTTTGGATAGAAGTTCACTAACTAAAAACTTCTGTAAAAAAAATATGCTATGTGCTTAAATAGAACCCTTTTAAATTTACTGAATTGCAATTTAATAAGACTGAATGTAACTATGTAACTAGGTTGGAGTGGATAAGAGATATGAGGAATTAAAGGACCACTGCAAGTTAAAAAAATACTCTTGTTTGTCCTGTATTTACTAAACTAACAATATCAGAAGCTGTGTAAGACATGTACACCAACATTTTTGGAGAAAAGCTGCATTTCTGAAGTACAGAAGTCAATGTTGTTTTTGTTAAATTACATCTTGAGATCCAAATAATGGAGGGAGTGTTTGTAGTTATCAGCCAAGGGGTGGTGGGGAAGGAGGGAACAGGGAGAAGCCCAGAGTATTTGTTTGATAATTTGATACAATTTAAATTGACACCACATCCCTACCCCTCACTGGCCCATTAGCAGAACCCTTGCATCATTCAATGCAACCACAGCTATCCAGAAATGTAAAGACCCTTCTCACACACAAAACCTCTAACAATGTATCATGGTTCCTTCCAAGGCCCTGCACAGGTATCAAAGTAAACAGGATAACGTGTTTCCTGCTTAAGTGTGCTCTAAGTCAGTCTTATAGTTTTCAAACAGAAAAAGTAAATTATTAATTCCATACATATTTTAATGCCATTAGTTCAAGTCATAAACAGAATATTAAATCTAAGACAAGTATCTTATTCACTCGTATTCACTCTGTTGCTCTGTATCTTTGAAGTGGTTCAGATTAGTTTAGGAAGGTAACCAGATTATAGCTGACATCAAAGATATTAAGAACCAGAGTCTACATCACATAGTACATGTACTGAAAAGTATCATGCTTAAATGCCATTGCAATGATCCAGTTACAACTTTTAATAAACAGTATGAAAAACATCAATTTATTTTAAAACAAAATTGTTTTTTTACTGTCAAGAGAAGGGACCAGCTGGACCGGCCCATGGATTCAACCGGTTAAGTTCTCTCCTCTGTGGATGTTTTTGTACTGGTGCTAGGGATTCCCATTCCTCTGAGCTCAAACAACAGTAAAGCTATAGTTGTGTAAATTTAATGTTATTTTGCTCTTCTTGTTCTGTTTTTTCCAGCAATAGTAAGTTCTGGTAGGTGTTTGAGGACATCAATATTAGGTCACTCTTTTATGCCTTGGGCAGAGTAGAGGGTGCAGCATAGGAATTACGTTTGCCTTCTATGACTGGACATGGACAAGACATATTGCTGGAATTATTTACCTAGACTGAACAGCATTTAGTCTCCTGCAGCAAGCTAAAGTTCTCTTTGCAACTACCACTGTTGCCATGGCCACCTGCCACACCACAGGTTTGATGGAGAGAACATCTTGAAGTGAAGGCTGTCACAACCACTACCTCCCCCCTCCAGTCACCAGCCAATTTTAGACCACAAATTGCTTCTGATGAGTTTTACACTGCCTGTATTGAATATTAAAGTTATGATACTATAGGGCTAGGCTCCATCTCAAGCGGTGACCAGCCAGCACAATGGATTGTGGTTTATGAAAACCACAAACCCTTTCCCAAAAAGATTGGGCTGTAGTTTTTTAGGGCCCAGACCACTGCCAGGTACTCCTTCTAAGTAGCTGCATAAATGACAACTCGGCACACCAGCCTGCGACTTGGATATGCAATGGGGTGCTCCTTTCCCTGGGCATCCACCAAAACAGCGCTGATGCAGATGTGGAGGCATCTATCTGGACCAAGATAGGGAGAGAGTAATCCTATGCAACTAGGATGAGGTGGGAAGTGAGGGCAGTATTCAGGTCCCAAGAGGCTTTCTCACATTTGGGGGTCCACAGCCAAGGTATCCTCTTCTAAGTGAGGTGCCTCAGTGGGTCTACAAAGGTTTTCTACAGCAAAATAAGACAGCAGAAATTCCCTGTGGTAACCAGAAAGGCCAATATCTACTCATTGGGGTGGGCCACTGCTCTCTCAAGGCTATATTGGCCTACTCTGGCCAGACTGTACCACATCTTACTCTGTGCCATAGGTACTGCACCACCCCCTAGAAAACTGGTACTTCTCAGGGAGTGGAGAACGGTCAAACCTGCTTGCTTGATCGGACCTAAGATCATGGCCTAGGTCGTCCACATGTTTCTGCCAAGTATGGCTGAATAAGGCAATGTCACCCGGGGACGCATGGTTGAATTCCTGGCACCCATGTAATATGTGGTCAAGAAAGCACTGAAACAAGGAATGGCATTCTTCATCCCAAAAAGCATAACTGTAAACTGGTATAGCCCAAATGGGGTCATGAATATCTATCTAACAGTTCATCTACTCTAGGCATAGGGTAAACATCAATAGTTATCTTGATGTCCACAAACAAATAGGTGGTCCCATCCTTCTTAGGGACCAACACCACAGGGGACATCCAAGGACTATAGGATGGCTAGATGGCCCCTATCTCTAACATCTCATCCAGTTCCCTCCTTATTTCCCTTCACAGTCGAGGGGACCCTATACAAGGGCTCCTTTAGTAGGGAAATGTCCGGGGAATGGACCTTGTGTGTGCAGTATGTGCGTCCCACCTGTTCTGCTCAAAACCAAACATAGGTGGCAACTCAACACCTCTTTAATCTGCTGTAGCTGGTTAGGTGTTCAGCTTAGCATCATGGAGCTCTGTCCAACTCTTTCATGTCCATGCCCAAGTCAATATGGACCTGGGCTAAGGGGATGGATAGCTACTGGTATCAAGCTACCACAATGTCCACCCACTTCTTCAGGATACCAGAGGGTGCACCAGGCCAAAGGTGGATCAGGGTCAGACACGATCCAGTGTTCCTAGAGCCCTAATAGGCTGGATATGGTGACTCTGATAACTGGTCAGGGCTACAAAATACTACTCCTCGAACCAGATGACATCCTCATGGAACTGGTCCTCTATTGCTATGGGGTCTGCCACCCACTTGCCTCAATACAGCACAGAGCAAGGAAGACGTGGGAAGAGTCCCACTTTAGATGCACCAGCTGTTGGCACCTAAAGCACCCCACCTCCCTCCGAGCTCCTCCATTTTTAGGGACCAATGGAGCAGTAGTGATTGGATGGAGAACCAAGGTGGACTGTGGTAAGGATCACCCTTCTGGTTGAAGCTGTGGTCCAGGCTGGGCTATTGGGCTGGGTAGAGCTGGTTTATGTAGCTTACCTGTAGCTTATCTTATCAGTGGTGATCACACAATGGGGGAGATGAAGTCATTTTTATTGGCCTTGTTACTTACAAGTTTGAAGGGCTGCTTTATTTCTATGGCTCATTAAATTAACTATCTACGATTTTAAAATGTCCAGCCAGAGGTGCCTTCTAATATGCATTTCTTAAGTCTCTTATATATTACCCCAGAAACACAAAGGGCTAAAAATTGCAATGGCAGCACTCGCCATAGGATAAGATACACAGTAGCCTTCAGTGAACTGCTTCACAGCCCTATGTGAAGCTTGTTGAATTTGGGAAGAATGTTTTCTATTTATCATGGTCCAAGGATCCTCAAATGAAGTGCTTGGGAAAATGTTTTCATTTATCCACTGTTGCTCTTGTACAAGACAGATACAAGTGGGTCATGGGACTGCACTGAATGAAGCAAGATATGTAAGCCATGGATATAAATCTTTTTTAAGAAAAATCTGAATTTTTGAAGACTGTTTATGAGCACAGGAATCCGTTGTGATTTTCTTACATGGCATCCTGAGAGCTGAATGATAGCTGTGTGTGTTTGTAGTTATCAGTGGAGGGAGCGGTGCTAGAGGAGGCAACATGTAGAAGTCAAGATGCTTTGCTTGATAATAGAATAAGATTGGCACCACATCCATCCCCCCTCACTGGTTTAACAGCAGTATGTTGCATCAAAGCTTTCCATAAATGTACATATCCCTCTTACACATACATTTTCCATCAATGTATAATGGATCACACCAGAGTCCTGCAGAGGCATAAAACAAGTTTCCCTGATTAATTATGCTCTTAAGTACACTTAAAGTTTTCAAACATGTATTTTTTCATTGTGCAGTGGTACCTTAAGGTAAATGATTAGATTTCACTCCAACTGGCAAAGTCTGCTGTTTGCTGCCTAGACGCATAAGGCTCGACATGTTAAAAAGTATCACTGCTTCCTGTATTTTCCAAAGATCCTATATGTCAACCAGGATTAAAGTTCATCCCAGTTAATCCCAGTATGATAGAGAGGCTCCATATAAAAACAGGATGCATGTATATTTTGTGTTTTAACTCCATTTAACTCCTCTTAAAGAAACATTGAGTGTTCAATGTTTTTAATATTTTTTTTTTTTTTTTAAAACATCATTGTATTAGCAAACACTTAAAAGCTTTGTGTTTACTCTAAGAAACACTCCCTGCAAAAGCTTGCCCACTTTAGCTCATGCAGAGTTTATAAAGTACTACATGTACAAGCCAATGAAAAACTGTGTTTCAGCAGCATATAGTAACATCCTGCTGAGATACAGCTTGTCATTGGCTAGTACATGTAGTACTATAGATATGTTATAAGCATGAGGTACAGGGGGAAGACCTTTGCATGGACTGGTTGGAAGGTTTATTAGAGTAAAAACAGCACTTTGAGCATTTGTTAATAATTGATACTTAAACACTTATAAAGTGTATTTTAGTATTAAAAACAGGAAATCCTCAATATCTCAGTTTATTCTAACTTTTTTGCTCCCTAATTACTAATAATTTGATAAAGGTCTATTTTATTTTAATCATGTACATGGGTTTTATGCTGCCCTAGGCTAATTCAAAATTGTGCACCCCCTCACCCCTTTTATTTACTCCTCCTGTTCTCTTACTACATCTCAATCATGAGATTATTACCCAACTATGTATACATTTTGGATGTAATTGTATGTATAATTGTTTATACACATTTATGTGCATATGCATACACTGTTTCATAGCACTGCATCAGCAACTTAAAGGGCAATTTACCTCCTGTGCTCTTGTAAGTGCTGGTGTGAAAGAGCACAAGATTGTATGCTAAAATATTTTTTTCGAATTTTTGAAGTTTTGTGACTGTTTACGAACACAGTATATTCTGTCTACTGGCTGTTGCATGAGTAAAAAGAGGTAGCTGGGCAAATTGATTGAGTGATTAATATACATTTTTCCATGAACTCAAGACTGCACTGAGCATTTAACCCATAACTGACCTGTTTAGGTGAATCCACAATTCCATACTCTCTACAAATATATTTCACTCACTACACAGAGCTGTGGATGCAGGTCTGGCAGTGGGCAGTCAGTGACTCATATAATAACACATTTTACTTTATTGATTTCTCAGTGAAAAATGCACATATTTCAAAACTTTTGGGATATCTTTACTGTGATGTGGTCCAAATTGTGCTGACTTAAGTGGCCCTTTAAGGCAGACTGCTGCCCACTGAAAATCTCCTGCCCTCGGCCTGGGTCTTGTTCACTTAGGCAGAAACACACCACTCTTCCCAGTCATACTACTTTGGTTTCCTCTAGACAACTATAACTACTAAATAGTTTGCAGCGTAAAGCCTCATAGTGCTTATGGACTTGTAATATCTTCAAAATTTTCCAATTATTGAATGTTATAATCACCCTACACAGTCTTAACCTGCTTGGAACTGTTTTATTATTAATAAGGTCAATGAGCAACTGTTTTTTTAACTATCTTCTTTATTTTGACAAACTGTGTTAATATTAAATTAGCAGCAAAAATAATCAGCCTTATTAAAATTGCGATTCAGTAAATTTAAAAGGGCTCTAATAAAGCACACAGCATATTTTATTTTACAGAAGTTTTTAGTTAGTGAAGACCGTGCTTTTGGATAGAAGATCACTAACTAAAAACTTCTGTAAAAAAATATGCTGTGTGCTTAAATAGAGCCCTTTTAAATTTACTGAATACCAATTTAATAAAGCTGAATATGTCTCACAACAATGGATCTGCTTCTTTATTATATAAGGGCCCATGCAGTCCACATTCAGTGGATCAATCACTTAATCTACTTACCTAAACTGAAACTCAGGTACCTGATAATGTAGCTTGAATAATTACCGTTAAGTTTAATGCTGTATAATCTGGATGAATAGTAATGGATCATGATAATACAGTATATTTTTTAAAGGATAACATTTGTGTTTTCTTTTTAGAATGAAGATTCAAGAAGTTGCACGTAGTCTTCACCCTGCCAGCATCTCATATCAACCTCACATTGTATAGTAATGTGTGCCACAAATCCAGTATTGGCTTAAAACTTAATTCACAATGAAATATTTTAAAATGTGTAATAAAACTTGTATTAGTCACCTATGAACAAAAATATTAATATACACAAATTGCATACTATTTAGCATATAAGTTAGTATGCAATTTTTGTGTAATGTAACAGTAATCAGCTCCTTCATGGTGCTGATTCATAGGTGCTGTTCATGGTGTGAAAGAGCACAGGATTTTATGTTAAAATGATCTATTTTTTTTTATTGAACTAATAACACCAAAATAAACTAAATGTTTCAGTCTTTTTCCAAGCACACTGTGTCTTGCCTACTTACTGTTCCATGATTAATAATATATGACTGTGCAGTGAAGGCTCCATGAAGACAAATATTTATAGTAGTTTTCCCTGAACTCAGGAATGCAGCGAGCAGTTAACCCACAACTGACCTGTTTATGTGTTTTCACCATTCCATTCTCTGCACAGATGAATTTGTGAAGGGTTAACTTTTATTTTTTGCTTATGCTCACTGCACGGTGCTGTTTGTCTGTCTTGGGGTTTGGCAGTGACTCACGTAAACAGAGATTTAATTTATTAATACGTAGAAAATGCACGTATCACAAAAATTCAAAGATAATTCTTTTTATGAGATCTTTACAGTGGTGTGCACCAAATTGTGCTAATGAAATGACCATTTAAGACTAGCTCTCTGTTCTCACCTCCCCACACCTCTCTTCACAACTTCATGATTTAGCTCTGAGGGTTCCTGAACTCATAAATACATAATTCACATTTTCAGATTTTCCCAATGTTTTTTGTCTGCTTACTGCTAATATTGTTAGTTTGGTACATACTTGATGATCAAGAGCATTTTTTCTTCAACCGCAGTGCTCCTGAGAAGTATGCTGTTTATACAGAAATCGGCTCATAGTGAGGTTTTTTTTAGATATTGTAGGGTTAATTTTAATTTACCGTGGAGTCTTTTTAGATTACTATGGGCATTGGCATCGGAACTGGGATGGATGAAGGGGACATATCCCCCAGATTTTCGATGTTTCTATGTATGTATGTGTAGTGAAGCATTTGTTGGTATATAGTGACCTATATCCCCCTCAGAATAATTCCGGCTCCTACACCCATGACTATGGGCATCTTTTAAGGGATAGGAATTATTTGTTAAACCATGGGATCCTTTAAGGACCTCCATGGCATTTTTTTTTTTACAACAGATGCCATTGAGATCCTTGCAAGACTTCTAAGTATATATATTTATTGGCTTGAGTAGATACTTATAGGACCCCTGTGGCATAGGGATTGTCTGAATGTTCCACAGGGGTTCATTAGGTCGTTATATGGGATTGGTTGTGAGTGAGACAGGGAATCCCCTGGATTCCCTCTCCCTGGTTAAGGGAATCCGTGGGGTATCCTCCAGTGTTAGAGGGGTGAATCCCTGGGGTTTCCCCATTTATTTTATTGTAAATGGGGAAATCCTGGACATTTCCATGCTCCTATGGATAGAGGTTTTAGGAGATAGTTGTGTGCTGTTAGGTGCAGTGGTCGTGTCAGATATTAGGTTTCAAGCCTTAAATCCAACTCTGGTAAGGGGTTATATGATGCTTGATTCCTTTTCAGAGGCATTTTTCTGCCCCTATGGGTGGGCTGAGTGTAACTTTTGGTTTAATGTTCCATAAAGTGTGGACTTTCTTGTTAGTGATGTAGACTTTTCAAATCATTATGGACACAATCCCTTTCATGGAAAATAAGTTCCATAAGGCTATATTAATATCTTTTTGTATATAATGCTGGTAATGTTTTACCACATATATAGATATTACATCTATGAATAACTCTGCCCTCAGAACTTACAACTAAATCAAATGAATAAAGAGATGCTTTTATAGCATGATATGCCTCTTACTACAGTCTCTTTAAATAGGGGGTACAGGTCAGTCCAAGCAGGTGACTTGCTGAAAGATGTGTATCTGCTGGTTTAATTGAATCATATTGATGTTTATTAAGCCTTCTGTGCAGGTCAAGTGTTTCTTTATTCAGGAAAAAGGAACATTTCAGGAAAAAGAAATGGCACATAATAGTATAAAAAACAAACACATGTTTCAGCATTTATTTTACACAAAACCCCTTTATAATGGTAGAAACACCTCAATGCCATTTTCACTGGAGACTGCTATTGCTCTTTAGTGTCTGAAATGAAAATTAAGCATTATCTTTTATTGTACTTAAGCAAAAATGAAAATAATTTATATAAAAATATACCTTCTGTAGGTCATTAAAAATAGGTCATCCATTTGCCTATGTATTTATGTCATACTTTGAAGTGATACTTTGGAGCTATCTTAGACAAGACCCTTAGGGTTTCTTTGCAGCCATTATGAATATGCACCTTTTATCTCATTCTTACAATTAATTGAATTTGCAACCAAAAAAATCTGCTTTTTTTTTAGAAAATAATTTACTTCCTGCAGGATATTACTGAGTGACTTTACCAGATCAGTAATTAAAAGCGTCAGGTCCTGGTCACTGCTAGAAGTAGTGTCAGCCTCTAGCAATGGTTTAAATAAAAAGGTTCCTTGTACTTGCAAGACTTGTAAAGCAAGGTAAGAATGGCTTTTCCTTTCATTGTTTTTTTTTTAAGATATAAGTACAAGTTGAAAGTGATAAGACTGCTATTAACAGGGTAATTAACTGTGTGGTTTACATGCAAAGAACTCAAATATGAAGTAAACTTGTCATTAATTTATGTTATGGATGTGTTCTCTCCTTAGCACAGGAAGAAGGAATCAGTACTTAAGATAATTAATCTATAAGGTTGTGAATTCTATAAAAACGATTTGTACCAGGCATTGTGACAGCACACAGTGCAGATTTCATTTTGATTGTTTGCTTGTTTTCTGTAAGAAAAAAAAAACAGATTATCAAGCAGTTCTAGAAGAATGAGTAAAATCACTGGGTGTAAAATGAGTCTGTATTTTGAACAATGTGATGTAAATCACAATGAGGGAAGGTAATGGAAGGAACAGAAAGTACAGCATTATTTCACGTTCAGAGCATAGTCTTCTTTTAATCATCTAGTCTAATATTAGCAATCTACAGCATACCTTGGGCTTCGGGGTCTGGGAAATAAAAGTGCTGGTACACATCTTCATATTTAGTAATAGCATATATTTATGCATAAGCATATGATTTATTGTTACATTTGTGTGAATTGCATTGTTATTAATAAGTATTACTATGTCATATGGTACTATGTATTTATAGCTAGACACACATTTATATATATATATATATATATATATATATATATATATATATACATACAGGTATAGATATATATATATATATAGATAGATAAACAGACATGTATATGTGCGTGTTTGTGGTGTGTATATATATAGAGAGAGAGAGAGAGAGAGAGAGAGAGATGTGTATGTTTATGTATTCCACCTATCCATACCTACACAGACACATAAATAATAATTATATTTATATATATATATATATATATATATATATATATATATATAAATATATATATATATATATATATATATATATATATATATATGCCATATTTAATATGGTACTATTTATTTATAGCTAGACACACACATAGATAGATAGATAGATAGATAGATAGATAGATAGATAGATAGATAGATAGATAGATAGATAGATTGATAGATAGATTGATAGATAGATAGATAGATAGATAGATAGATAGATAGATAGATAGATAGATAGATAGATAGATAGAGAGAGAGAGAGAGATAGATAGATAGATAGATAGATAGATAGATAGATAGATAGATAGATAGATAGATAAATAAATAGATGGATGGATGGATGTGTATTTGTGGTGTGTATATAGAAAGAGATTTGTGTGTGTGTGTATTCTATCTTTCCATACCTACACAGACACATAGATGATAGATAGACAGACAGATAGATAGATAAACAATTAGCTGAGATCAGTAGTTACATAAACTGTCACTAGTAGACAGACAGACAGATAGACCGACAGATAGATAGATAGATAGACAGACAGACAGACAGACAGATAGATAGATAGATAGATAGATAGATAGATAGATAGATAGATAGATAGATAAATAAATAAATAAATAAATAGATGGATGGATGGATGTGTATTTGTGGTGTGTATATAGAAAGAGATTTGTGTGTGTGTGTATTCTATCTTTCCATACCTACACAGACACATAGATGATAGATAGACAGACAGATAGATAGATAAACAATTAGCTGAGATCAGTAGTTACATAAACTGTCACTAGTAGACAGACAGACAGATAGACCGACAGATAGATAGATAGATAGACAGACAGACAGACAGATAGATAGATAGATAGATAGATAGATAGATAGATAAATAAATAAATAAATAGATGGATGGATGGATGTGTATTTGTGGTGTGTATATAGAAAGAGATTTGTGTGTGTGTGTATTCTATCTTTCCATACCTACACAGACACATAGATGATAGATAGACAGACAGATAGATAGATAAACAATTAGCTGAGATCAGTAGTTACATAAACTGTCACTAGTAGACAGACAGACAGATAGACCGACAGATAGATAGATAGACAGACAGACAGACAGACAGATAGATAGATAGATAGATAGATAGATAGATAGATAAACAATTAGCTGAGATCAGTAGTTACATAAACTGTCACTTGTACCTGTTACTGTTGTATAATGTTGGATATGGCCATTTTATCTTCCTAATGTTTTGTAACACTGTCACTTGTAAAATAGGGATATTATATACAATATTACATGTCTTATTGAAGAACCAGCGAATACCTTCAAGACAGTGATAACAATCTGAATCTTATAGAGAGGTTTATTAAATGGTGACCTTGAACATTTTACTGAGCATTACCTATTAGATGCACTAGATAGACTGCAACAATGTGACACTGTATACCTGTATAAGGACTACTGACCAGTGGGACAGGATCTATAGAGTCCTTCAGCAATCGATTGGTTCCATCCAACCTGGGTTGTCCCCTTTGATAAATAACATCTTCTTGACCTTTCTCATAATAGAGAGGAGTAGGTGACCTCGGTGGGTTTCTTGGGAGCTGGCAGGGCTCTGCTCCTTGTTACAAGCCATATTGGGACTGAGAGTGTTAAATAATTACTTGTCACCTATTATTGTAACTTTCTCTCCATAGTTATCTATGCAAAAATCTATAAACATAAGCACATAGTGTGGGGATTCATTAAGCATCCCAAGTGGCTGAGAGGTGCATGCCTGTTTTTACTATTCGCTAGTTCCCATGGAAAAAAATGAGATCAGCATCTACTACAGAGAGATATTGTAGTTAATATTGGGTATAAGCAGAGAGGAGACACTACATATATTATTATTAACCCTAAATTGCCTGCTTCTATCTATCTATCTATCACTTGGGGAATTTACTAAGTATATAATATGGCTGAGATACCCAGCCATATTAGTTCAGCTTTTTATGGGGTTCTTATTAGGCTCTATTTCATATGGGGAAAATTGAGATCACTGACCTTCTACCTTTGGTGCAATTTACTAAGCAAATCAAGGGGGTGAGATGAAATGACAAGGGCGCTGATCTCAATATTCCCCCACAGGAACTAGTTCATAGTAAAAACAGGGATTCACATCTCAGCACTTGATTTGCTTAGTAAATTCCCCCACAGATGAGAAGGTCAGTGATCTCAGTTTCCACATTGGAAATTGAGCCTAGTAAATACAGGGATTGGTATCTCAGCCATATGTTGTACTTAGTAAATCCCCCCAGTGATAGATAGATATATAGATAGATAGATAGATAGATAGATAGATAGATAGATAGATAGATAGATAGATGCAGGTATTTTAGGGTTAATAATAATATATGTTGTGTCCCCTCTGCATATACCTGCTATTAACTAAAATATCTCTCTGTAGCAGACAGTGAATGATATGACAGATCTTCTTTACCATGTGCAAGCCTTCATTACTGCCTAGCAATATGTAAAAAGCCAGTAACTAACCCTAAGCTCAGTGGGGATCCCCATGTCTTGCACAAAATGAATTACAGTGCAGAATTTGAAAAATCAATATTTTTTTCTCAGATATATTTCACATTATTAGGTGAGCAATTAGGTGATATCTGTGTAGTCCAGTTTGAAATGTATAGTAATCCATATATACAATGCAGGCAGTAGGTTTCATTTCTTTGTCCCTTGTCAGCTTGTCATCACTTGTGTTTGTGAAGGAGATAGATGATCTAGGCTGGGCTGTATGGGATCAGTCTTTGCAGCTACATCACAGATTGCATGTAGTTCTCAAGAGTGATTTTAATCTGGTAGTGTTTAGTAATCTAAACTCTAAAGCGACATTCATAATGCACAATTATTTCCTTTTATCCCATTTATAATATTGCATTGCAGCATATTGTGCACTGTTTTTATTAAGAGACTGGGAATTGATTTAGCTTTTAAATTGTCTTTATTATGTTTTGTCCAGATTAAAATGTCCAATCACTGAGCATTTTCTTTGAGATTAAATTGTATTAACCAATTTAACAGAATATGATAATCTTTGGTAATGTAAGATTTTGGAATTTAACTCGTTTTGTGCTGGGGAGTAACATAGCAATGCAGACAGATAAATCACACTAACAAGCACACACTCATGCTCTAGTTATAACAAATTAAAGGTAAATTCGCCCAAGATATTAAGAGCTAGTATGTGACTCACAGAAGATTAATGATTTTTGGCAATTAATATATCAATTGGTAAGCATGTAGTTCAGCTTTTTATGGTGTTACAACATGGTGTTAAGCCAAATATTGACTGTTATCAGCAACAACCAAGGTTTTACTTGTGGAAAGTTTGGAAATGTGAGATAGACAGATGTAATTAATGATCCTGAAATTGATTCCTGCAAATGTAGAGACCAGATACAGATAACATTAGGGTAGACAGAGAGACAAACAGAGATAGATAGATAGATAGATGGATAGATAGATAGATAGATAGATAGATAGATAGATAGATAGATAGATAGATAGATAGATAGATAGATATACAAATAGATAGATAGATAGATAGATAGATAGATAGATAGAGATAAATAGATAGATAGATAGATAGATAGATAGATAGATAGATAGATAGATAGACAGACAGACAGACAGACAGACAGATAGATAGATAGATAGATAGATAGATAGATAGATAGATAGACAGACAGACAGACAGACAGACAGACAGATAGATAGATAGATAGATAGATAGATAGATAGATAGACAGACAGACAGACAGACAGACAGATAGATAGATAGATAGATAGATAGATAGATAGATAGATAGATAGATAGATAGATAGATAGACGTTTATTTTGAACTTTGCAAAACATGAGTATTGTATTTTTTTTTTAAGTATGATGGATGATTTATAAACTGCTGCGTTATGTAGGAGTACATATTAATATACTAAGCATATATTAGCTGAGAGTGTTATCTACGTATTAGCCAGACAGATGTTTGTGCAGTGTTTTTCCTTTATTAAATCGTGAAGGTTTAAATAAAAGAAAAGTTATCGATGTCTAATTTGTAGATAGATAGATATATAGATGGATAGATAGATAGGTCATATTGCAGGTAACATACTATCTATCCCCCTATCTATCTATCTATCTATCTATCTATCTATCTATCTATCTATCTATCTATGTATCTATCTATCTATGTTTCTAAATATCTCCCCAAATAATTCAAAACAGCCCATTTACTTGTAAATATGAGTGTTATTGAACTCATTGGTGTCCTGTAATGCCTTTGGTGTGACTGTTTATTCCCTGATTGTATGTTATTCCCAATCCTATAAATACATATTACTGCAAGCAGATCCCTGTGTAATTTATATCCACTGTGGAGATGGCATCAGGACTACTAGGATTATGAGGATTCAGAATTTAGGGGTGTGTCATTAGGTTGTAAATTACAAAAAAAAATACATTTCCTTATTCTTATAGAGCTTTTTAAAGTTATTTCCTGATCATTTGGAGGAGAATTTGTCAAGTCAGGATGGAGCTGTGAGGCTGCTGGTAATCAGTAAGGATGGTGCTCAGTGGAGCTGTTCACTTTAACGTCACTCCAGTACAGAGGGTTTAGTGAAGTGATTGTGGCGCCTGGGGACTGAGAGCACTATTCCTCTCTAGTCAGGTATGGTACACACAGAAATGTCTACATTACTTGTATGCATACCCAGTGACACAGTGCAGGCAGCACAGGAGCTCCTAGCTGCAGGAACAGCATTGTAGCTGCAACCCACAGCAAGCACAGGTAAAGTAATATGTATTTATGGCTATAATGCACACCAATGACAAGGAATAGAAAGATTACAGCCTCACAATAATGTTCATGCAGATATTACCTGTAAATATCCATGTAACTCTTTACAGCACAATATTATAGCCTTCATGCATAAAAACTTTGCATTGTTTGCGGTTTACTTCTCTGTTATAACATAAATGTTAGATATCCATATGGAACTTGAATATAGCACTTTGTAAGACGTTTCATGTAGCACTTGGTAACATTGTATTATTAAGTAAAGTTTTGTGCAAATAAAAGCATTTCCTGTTAGCTTTGACTTTGTGCTGCAAAGTATGTGGCGTCTTATTTACTCATCTGTTTATAAGCTATTATTGATCATTAAATGATGTATATCTAATATGTGGATTGTTAGTAAAACATTTAAAACGCTAGACCAAAAATGTAACTAATGGTATATGTTTAGTAACAAAGTAGCATATGTGTCATATATGTAGCAAGTGTCTGTTCAGGATATAGATAGTAACTGTTGCTTATAAGCTTTATACATTTGTAATATATATGACACAATTGTGTATATGATGGTTTTCGGTAAGGTGGTCTGTCCACTGCCAAAGTCCATAATGCTTTACCTATAGCTATAGCGGCATTTTACCGTAAATAGAAGTATGGGAATTATATGTGTGATAGGTGAGCAAGATGAAAGTGCGTTTAATTTAAATAAGTATGTTTATGTCTAGATTTAGCTTCTTAAGGCCCATCCCAATATCATAAGAAAGTTATGTAAACTCCACTACTGGACTTAGAGAAAGCTTGCAGGCTACAAGGTCATTTGGACACGTGTGTTATGTGTACTTGGAGTTGAAAAACTAGCTCACTCCTGTTAATTCCCCTCATTTGGAAATAAGTTCAAACACAAGATGATTGCTCCCATCGATTTGTTATTGTTAAAACAGATTAAGAAGCTTTCCTCCAGAGTGTCTTGTAAATTGGTCCTGTTGTCTCCAGTTTAACCATTAATACAATCACCCACCTCGACCCTCTCTCATATTCCAGTGTCTTCTAGCTGAGTTTATACTTGACATTCATTGTTATGTAGATCAATCCTTTTGTAGCAAGACAGGATACTTATTAAAATGACATGCTGTCAAGTGTGTTGATTACATATGCTATTATGAAAAGGCAATTGTATTAAGGGATTTCGTTTAGGGACTATCTTATCCGCTCATCGCTTAAGATGATAATGTCCCCTCTGCACAGTTAGCATTAAACATAATACAAATAACTACAGATTAAACTCCGAATTCTTAAATACACAAAAACTCATAATGATTTCAGTTTATTGTGGGAAACAAATATAAAATCAAACTATATTTTATCCCTGAACACAGTACTAACTGTATGCTTTACTAATGCCTTACAAAATACTTTAACAATATGTATTTATATTGATACTATTTTAGAAAAAACACCAATTGCAAAAATATGTCTGTTTTAAAATTAACAAGTTTACGCAAAATTTTAATAGCGCATTTAAACCTAAAGGTGGGTTTTAAATAGATTAAAATGCATGTATTTTTGTTTATAAGATATGTGGGCATGGGTTCAGTATTTCTTAAGTAATTGCATATAAATAAGCTAGCATGTTGCTATATGGTTTAACTTAATAGGAGGACAAGAATGTTCATGCGTAAATTAAAGCAATTACGCAGCATACATTATATTATGTGTACAGTGGTCTCCAGATAGTCATCAATCACCCTCAATCGAGCTGTCAGAGTGGGCAGATTCGTTTCTGAGAGGCAGTCTTCCAGCTGGGGAAAAGAGGAGAACATCGTCATTAATTAGACTGTGACCCTGGGGCTATTCACATGTCTGAACCCAGGAAGCTGTTGTGAGCAAGTCAGCACACCATGGAGTGGAGAGTTACCTCCAATGCACTGTCCCTTCCTGTCACTGCATACACATCACATATACATCATTCACAATTCTTTGGCTGACACTTTCCCCATATCTTATAAAATGTTCCTCTGAAATTATAGACACTGTTCTCTTATTATCAGATTTTATTTAACCACATATCATTAATTATGTCTTTGATAAAGCATTAGTATTGCAAGTTTATGACTCAACAGACATGATAAAAATAATATAACTTTTTTTACATGTACTGTACATATTAATGTGGGTGCATAACTTTATGTTAGCAACTTTTCAGTCTTTTTCCCTCTCTTAAGTTTTGTATATATGTTATTATATAGCGAGCTTACATTGACATATTAATCATTTGGAGTGAGTTTGAAGGCTGAGAATGTTGCAATTTTATATGTTCCAAAAAATTAAACTTTTTACTCCTGGAGCAAAGTACATGTTTATTATGCATAATAAAATGTAAAATGTATATATATATATATATATATATACATATATATATATATATATATATATATATATATATATATATATATATATATATATATATATATATATATTACAATATAATTGGTCTACTCTGCCCTAACATATTCTAAAACAAATATAAACTGCTAAAATATCAACTGGTAAACCAAAAAAAATCCTAAAGTTTTGTTTTGCAGTTTTCAGCTAATAAATACCTGCTCAGTGCAGAACAAGAAATGGCAAAAATCCACTTCTTCTTATTCGTCCAGGTGTTTTACACCTGCAAATATCTTGTCCCACTTTTCTTTTCAGGGGAAACAGATCAAAGGAAAGTACATTGGTACATGGCCAATGTTTGATTATTCAGATGTACATTTAAAAATATATCATAATGATTGCAAAGTTAACTCTTGGTTTAGTTGAGTTGCATTAATTAAACTTAGAAGTAGTTTAACTGCATTCTCTTGTAGATGTAAAACTATATAAGATAATAACTTCATAAAAAGTTATGTATGTGGGAATTGTCTATATTTTATTTCTCAATTTAATAGTGTATGCAATACAATGAGTTCCTTCATTTTAAATGTTATATATTGGAAAAATATTCAATGAAAAGTCACCAGCATGTCTCCCCATTCGTCTCATTTGTAATTGAGACTAATTATTAGTGTGAGCTTGGGAGAAGCAGATGCTCATTAATTAATTTCTAATTAAAAGTGCTTACCATCCTTCAGTGAGTAAAGGAAGAAAAAATCATTACTGTGTGTTTCAGTGATTGTTTAAATCAAATCATTCATTTTGTGAACTCACGCAAGTGCTATAGGAACACCTATAATTAGCTTGTAAGATCACTTGGAGAATCCATAAAAGCAATCGTTTTATATCAGTATATTGCACCCTTGGATGCACTGCGACTATTGCCATAAGAGAGCAAGACAGTACAGGGATTGAAAGAGTTAACTGACGTCATGCTTACTGCTGTTTAAAGCTACTTGCATCTGACCTGACATGTTTTTTTGCTCTGTTTTTATTCTTGCATTTTTTATATGAATTTTTGATAGAGCTGTCAAGCTATTGAAAATTGCTTTATTTAGGGTTTTTTTGTATCAAAATAAAAGTTGTTCTTATTTGTTATATCCACACAGTTTTATTTTATAGTGAAATAAAGTGTTTAATAAATAAAACATGGTATTTTTCTTCCTCCTATAAGCATCTTGGAACCTGTGGTCACCAATCAATTCATACAGAGGAAGAGAACACAGCAAAGCCACAGGATAATCATCTCTCTCTTCTTGGACCATGTCATATCCCCAGTTTGGATACTCTTATTCTTCCACACCTCAGGTAAGATTAAACAATGAATGTCTGCGATGAAGTACTTTTACTGCTTGGTATCATTGTAATATATAGCAATGTAGATGTATAACAAGATGTATCCAGTTAGTATCACTGTAACATAATATAATATGCACTGTAAAAGTAACTGCATTCATGTTTTGGGACAGAAAACAAAAATACTTGGATTTCAGAAAAAGTTCTGTAGATTTATAACTCAGCTAAAATAGTTAAAACATTTTTTTTTACATATACGCATTATGTAATTATGTAAATGAGAGTGAGAGATTGTATAGTTTTTTTGTATATGTGTGCATGAAAACAAAAGTTTCTGTTTTGGTTGTCTATGATCTTCAAACATTAAGGACATCATAAAGCAAGATAGTTAATATATATATATATATATATATATATATATATATATATATATATATATATATATATTATTATTTTTTTTGTTAAATCTTTCTATCTATCTATCTATCTATATATATATATATATATATATATATATATATATATATATATCAGATTAACAATAGTTATCTATAGGACACAATTGTCTTGAGATCTTGGGGGGAATTTACTGAGCACCTACTGATTTTCTAGGTGTTATTTCTTATGAGGGGGAAGACATCCCTTCTCATACTATCTCTTCTCGAATCATCATAAGTCAGAAAGTGCTTATTAAAATCCCCCTGTTCCTAATTGTGCATTTGTCCCCCCAGTTCCTGATGACCACCAATTCCTTATCAACTTGCTGTGAGTCCAGTGGAAGGAGTCTCAGTGACTCAGCTGCTGCAGCCTCTGCCCAGACCCCGGTGTATTGTCCTGTGTATGAGAGCAGGTTACTGGCCACAGCTAGACATGAACTCAACTCTGCAGCTGCCCTAGGGGTGTATGGGAACCCCTACACAGGGGCTCAAGGCTATGGAAACTATGTCACCTATGGGACTGATGCCTCTGCTTTCTATTCATTGGTAAGAGTGCTTGACTTAATCTACACCTATAACTGCTGACTATTTACAAAATTAAATAAAAAATATGTATATTTTTTTAATTATTAGGATACAATAGGCGACTTACTAAGTTTATAATACCATTTAAAGTTTATAAGAAAACTATGTGTATAACATGTATATATATTTTTATATATACATATATATATAAATATATATATATATAGATAGATAGATAGATAGATAGATAGATAGATAGATAGATAGATAGATAGATATTTATATACATATGCATTTTAACATTTTTTATTTTCCTACTTTCACATCTATCTGTCGGTATTAAAGCAATTGTAAAGATTAGCATACAGAATTTATCTTCTCTTTCCTCACATAGATAAACAGAAAGTGACAGTCTGAGATGGATGTTGTCAATTCGTTTATCTTTTTCTTAGTGCAGAATATGTATTAAATGTGTATGAATTGTTTTCCTTATCTATAAACATATTAAGAGCAGAATGAGTTCTGGAAGTGGGTATATGATGCAGCCATTCATTATATTAACACAGTAACACTGAGCTATATATAATTTTGTCATGAGACTGAGCTATTATTTATATATTATCCTGTCTATATTATATTTAAATTATTAACATGGTATAAAGTATCTGCGTCCCTCTGATAACAAAAATGCCTTTAGGATACTGTGGTTGGAATAATTGCTGTTGGTGCCTAGTTTTTTGTCTTGAGGACACTTGACCTTATGTTACAGAATACATTCGAGTCCAAAGATGGCCCTGGATCTGCGCATGCGGGCATCACCCAGACTGCTGCTTATTATCCCTATGACCACACACTCAGCCAGTACCAGTATGACAGGTAATGAGGACATTCACATGTATATTATATATTATATACACTTATACTTTATTAGGATGTCTCAGATACCCACATCCATATGTGTTTCTTTACTGTGAAAATACAATGGACAGCACCAAGTAAACAACATATTGGTCAATCAGACACTTATAAGCCACCAGCCATTCTGGCCCATGCTAGTAGTGCACTTGTTATTTCTTACAAGATGTATTTACAGTGGATTTTTATCTTTCTAAACTGTGATTTTCTTTGTATGCTGTGCTAAGTATTTACAATTTTAACAGACCTAGGGCCTCATTCAAATGCGATGTGGCCAATTGAATAGGGCTCTTTATAAGCACATATGATATTTTTTACAGAAGTTTTTAGTTAGTGAACTTCTATCCAAAAGCAAGGTCTCCACTAACTAAAAACTTCTCTAAAAAAATATGCTCTGTGCTTATATAGAGGCCTATTCAATTGGCCACATCGCAATTGAATGAGGCCCCAAATGTGCAATCCTGTTCACTATACAGCTAGCAAGTGTCCTACTTAATACAACAGTGGGTATGATATACAATCGCATTAGCCTTGTAGGGAATTGCTATATGTAATATAAGCATTAGGATATATCAACTATTTCATTTTTTTTTGCTGATGATAGTTCTGAGTATTTACTTTATTAGCATATTTAGGATAAATAGACGAAAATATGTTACAATCAGAAACCAGGCCATGGAAAGTACAGCTTTACATTTAAACTAACTGCAGCTAATATAATATTCAGCACATCCATAAGTTCGGCTTTTGTCAATATAGATCTCAATGGCTAGCTTAACGTATGTACCTTTTATCTTAAAGGTTATTTAACCTGAACCTAGACAATTGTTGGAGCTACTGCCGGTGTGGCTGATGCAAAGCACCGGGCGCATAACAGAATAAGAGCCTTCTGGAATAAATAGTGACACATATTTATGGAGCGATAATTATATCTTTGTAAAGGTGATTTGATCACTGTAAGGATGATCTGACACCTATAAGAAATATCGCTTCCTGTCCCTATGTGTAGATATAGCTGAATAAACACTTGCAGAGTGCTTATATGATATAAACTGATATATGTTCAGACATTGTAATAAAATAATAGATTTGCAGCTTTACTATAAATTCCTAAATGATTCCATGATAGCATAAGGATTCACAGATATGTTTTAACATAATAAACTTATCACTAATATATGTTGGACCTATATGGAAAATATGTATTTTATCCTATTTCACTGAAATATTGCTCATTTGCTTTGCTGTTACAATACTTTGGAGAGATTGTAGACTATCAGTATTTTTTCTTAAAATTTCGAAAAATGATCCTGTTCCCAGACTAAAAAGTTCCATGATTAATTTAGTCTCTAAAATAAATATAACATAATTAAGTAACAGAACCTGAAATGGACCACACTGTCAGGGGTGTAGGAGCCAGAATATTGCTGGGGTGGATACAGCTCATTGTATACACAGGCAGTAAAATAGCTTATGTATAGATGTATACAAACATAGAACAAAATGAGGGGGGTGCCCACCCCCTCCCCCCTAGTTCCTACACCCACTGTCCTTTATTATCATACATATATGGGCCTCTGCATCTATATGGGGATCTATGCAATCACAGAGACCCCAAATATTACAGGGAACTATACCGATTATAAATGGAATAAATACAACCCGAATCCAATGATTACATTGAAAATGAATTATATACTTAAGGTCACTAGGTAGCTCAAAGGTGTTCTTATGTTTAAAATAGCATATAATAGAGCATATATATATATATATATATATATATATATATATATATATATATATATATATATTTATAGTTGATATACTATTTTTTAGATTCGAGAATACATTTTCATCCCATGTAAGTTTAGACAAGTGATAATATTTGTGTGCTTGCAATGCTTTAATCCAAAGATATTCAATATCTTAGACTTATATTTCATATATATTTAATGGGCTTCTATAATGTATTAAACGTTACAGACAGCTCCATTTTCTCCCCAGAAATGTACTAATTGTGTGAGTTTGTCAGTGTATTGAGTTCCTTATTGCATGCATTAGGAGCTCCCATGTTAATGGCATCAGGATCCAACATGTCCTGCCTAGCACTTTATCTCTTCTCACCTTCCATTTCATGCATCTATTAGTTATATGAATCATGAGTAGGACCCTCAGTGCTCTGCAATGCTCTGTAATGCTCTGCATCCCCCACAAGCCTTCAGGGAATTAAAACAGTTTTACCTTGCTGTGTCTATTGTCCTTAGAGCAGCACAAAACCACTTAAACCGTTTCAACCTTTTTTTTAAGACCACATGGGTGCCGGTGACCTTTCAGCATGGTGTGCATTAAATATTCAGTTGCAATCCACTGTCTTTATACGTTTTTACAATTTCATCAACAAAAGGCTGAGAGATGGCTAATAAAGGAAGAGAATGGGAAATATTTATATTAAGAGTTATACCCTTAGGTCATTCAAATCTATTCCAGAAAAACAGAGCTTGGGAGAGGCTGGGTAATTTGAGAAAAAGTGTGACACAATGTGTATACTATCTATCTATCTATCTATCTATCTATCTATCTATCTATCTATCTATCTATGAGTCTATCTATCTATCTATCTATCTATCTATCTATGAGTCTATCAATCTAGCTATCTATATATCGGTCTGTCTATCTATCTATCTATCTATCTATCTATCTATCTATCTATCTATCTATCTATCTATCTATCTATCTATCTATCTATCTATCTATCTATGTGTCTATCTAGCTATCTATATATCTGTCTATCTATATGTCTGTCTATCTATCTATCTATCTATCTATCTATCTATCTATCTATCTATCTATCTATCTATCTATCTATCTACCTCTTCATCAACATGTCTATCTATCTATCTATCTATCTATCTATCTATCTATCTATCTATCTATCTATCTATCTCTCTCTCTCTCTCTCTCTCTCTCTATCTATCTATCTATCTATCTAGCTGGCTAGCTATCTACCTCTTTATCTATCTATCTATCTATCTATCTATCTATCTATCTATCTATCTCTCTCTCTCTCTCTCTCTCTCTCTCTATCTATCTATCTATCTATCTATCTATCTATCTATCTAGCTGGCTAGCTATCTACCTCTTTATCTATCTATCTATCTATCTATCTATCTATCTATCTATCTATCTATCTATCTATATATCTACCTCTATATTAACATATCTATCTATCTATCTATCTATCTATTTTTCATAGAAGTACCAATATATAAGATACATATTATCTCTTTTGTGTGTGTATTATGTCAAAATCATAATTGTGGATCGAATTGAAACTTGACTAACAGGTGTACAAAATAATGGAATATATTACTCTTTATAATGTAAATTGTCATTGTCAGATGAAATACTTTCTATAGACTCTGCTTCTGTCATTTCTCTTGGTTTGACATTGAATATAACTTTCCTACATTACATTATACTCATGTTTATTGTGTGGTTATTATAGATATGGCACTATGGATGGGGGCACACGCAGGAAGAATGCCACCCGTGAGACCACCAGCACCCTGAAAGCCTGGCTACAAGAGCATAGGAAGAACCCTTACCCCACCAAGGGGGAGAAGATCATGCTGGCCATCATCACCAAGATGACCCTCACCCAGGTCTCCACGTGGTTTGCCAACGCCAGGAGGAGACTCAAGAAAGAGAATAAGATGACCTGGCCTCCAAGAAACAAGTGCTCCGATGAGAAAAGGCCGTATGATGAGGATGATGAAGAAGAGGAGGACGAATCTCAGAAGGACAACAACAAAAACGAGAAGAAACTTGATGGTAAGTGCTTCATATATATGAGTAAATACATTTATTTACAGCTCTCATCAGGGTATGACTCTTCCATGGTTACAAGAAACATATGCACATATTACTATAGATAGACAGATAGATATTTGTAGATAGATAGATGGATAGATATATAGATAGACAGATATATAGATAGATAGATAGATAGATAGATAGATAGATAGATAGATAGATAGATTGATTGATTCATAGATTTGTAGATAGATTTGTAGATAGATTTGTAGATAGATAGTTATATAGATAGATAGTTATATAGATAGATAGATTCATAGATATATAGATATATAGATATATGATAGATAGATAGTTAGATAGATAGAAAAAGGATAACTGAGCATTTATTTAGGCAAATGCTGCATCACAATACCGATGACATCATATATAAGCATAAATCATATCAAGTAAAATGAGATAAGTCTTAGTCATCAGGTGACATTAAGCTTTATGTAGCACTATATGTTTCGTTGTCTGTCTGTTATAATATAATATAATACATAGATGATAATTAGATTATATGTGGATAGTTTGTATCCCTCTTCAGATGTATATATATAAGTAACATTTTGTTCTGTAATGTAATAACCAATGTGATATTTATGTATTTGAACAGATGACAATACAGGGAGAGAAGACAAGGAGTTAGAGCTGAGTGACCTGGATGACTTTGACACCATTGAGTCAGAAAGCTCTGAGTGTGAGCTCAAGCAGCCCTTCCATCACCAGTCCCAAGAAGGACACCAGATGAGGTCCAGAGATTGTGTGAATGACCACTGCAAGGACGTTATCTTGAAGATGCCCGTGGAGCAAGAACTGGACAGGGCTAAAAACTGCCTCAAAAGTGTGGTGGATGAGTGTGAGCAGGACTTACTTAGAGCCAGGCAAAGAGGATGTGAATCCAAAATGTGCTTCCAACAGCAGAGCCAACAGATTATGGATTCCAAGCCAAGAATATGGTCCCTAGCTCACACTGCCACCTCTCTAAACCAAACGGAGTACCCCTCCTGCATGCTAAAACACCAGGGGGTGGCTTCTCCATCTTCCTCCTCCTCATCCTCCTCCTCAGCTGTTTCTACTCCAGTTTGTGTCATTGACAGACGTCAGGATTCTCCAGTAACCAGCCTCAGAAATTGGGTGGATGGGGTGTTTCATGACCCATTGTTTAGACACAGTACTTTGAACCAGGCTCTCACCAACACCACAGTATCATGGGCCACCTCCAAAGGGACCATTCTGGAGACTGGCTCATTAGGACGTTCAGTTGGGAATCCTGCTAATATGATTAAGGGACAATTGTCTAACCTTCCCCATGAGACAAATAAGGAGTTTATTGCATTCCCCAAATCTGGAAGCAAAATGTTCTGTTCATAACATATTACAAATTACTGTAACAGCTAGAAGATCTAGCTGAGGACATTGGTAATTACTGAGGACATTGGGTTTTATGAATATACAACCCCATTTTAAATGAAAAATAATTCATATTCTGTTGAGGGCAACTATTCATATTTGTTTAAATTATCTTTTTTTTTTAAGAGTTCGGTGTTGTGATAATTATTTAAGTCAATATCTAAAAGCACGGACTATTCTATGTGTTGGAGTAATTATGGTTTACAACCCAAAGTTTACAAAAGCAACAAGGAATTAGCATCTGAAAGCTATACTTTAAAATAAGCATGCTGAATTAGTTTAAGAAACACTGGGACATTTTCTTCTGGTTTCATTGTTAGTGAGTCACATGCAGCACTTCTTCCAAGTTTACACTAATGCACATATTGGACTGAAATGGCAATTCTATCTGTTCACTCCAATAAATGGTCTGTTTCAGAGGCAAAAGAAAGTGTGTCTGATTGTCAGTGCACCTTATAAAAATATCATACTTATTTCTAAGTAACTGTATACTTATATATATAAAATATATACATAAAATATATACATATATATATATATATATATATATATATACAGTCAATAAGAAACAATGGTCATACTTAAGACTGTATTTGGATTCTGTTGCTAGTCTGTTGTTATTGCCCCTTCATGCTGCATGTATAGGACCTTTTATCCCCCTTTCCCCTCCCTCAGTCTGCTCCATAGATGTGTGCCTGACAATAGCTTCGCATCTCCCAAAGTGATATGTTTACCACCGTTTTGAGTCTAATGCTCCCTATGCTTATATGGGGTTTCCATGAACCTGCATGAATATTTCAACACTTCAGGATAGATGATTTACCATTTCTGACATTAAAATAAGAATGCAGTCAAGAGAGAGAGAGCGAGAGGGAGACTGTTACGAGTGACTGGAGAGAATCAAGAAGTTTCTAAATTTCTCATTTAGAAAGTATGGAAACATTTATATCTATTCGTATGGAGCACACATGTGCATTGTTTTATGTGTGTGTGTGTGTATATATATATATAGATAGATAGATAAATTAAATATATATAGATAGACTATATATATATATATATATATATATATATATATATATATATATATATATATATATAATATATTGTATGCTTGTATATGTGAAGGTATTTTGGGCAAAAACAATTGTGATGAGCAACAAGCTTTCCAGAGATGCAGCTCCCTTTTTCAAGTCAAAAGCAATAGTAAAGGGAATTTACTAAGCATTTTCTCACCTGAGATAAGGTCAGGTGAGAAAAGATGAGAGGAGGTAAGAAGGGCTTTTCCCCCCCATAGAAAATAGTGCTCAGTAAATCAAGAAATAGGGTGAAATACACTTTTGAAGCTTAGTAAAGTCCCCTGCTGCCTTTGCTTGAAAAAATAGATTATTTTGTATTAATTGATATTCACTGCTATCTTCAATTGGATTTAGTATTATATTGATTATGATAATATATACTGCTATTATTCATATTTCATTTAATATTACTGCTCTGGGTAATATCTAATGCTATTGTTAATACTGCATTTACCATTATTGCTATAGATTATTGCTACTGCTATTATTCATATTGCATTTAATATTGCCATGGATAATAGATACTGCTATTATTCATATTGCATTTAATATTGCCATGGATAATAGATACTGCTATTATTCATATTGTATTTAATATTATTACCATGGATAATAGATACTCCTATTATTCCTATTGCATTTAATATTATTGCCATGGATAATAGATACTCCTATTATTCCTATTGCATTTAATATTATTGCCATGGATAATAGATACTGCTATTATTCCTATTGCATTTAATATTATTGCTATGGATAATAGATACTGCTATTCTTAATATTGCATTTAACATGGTTGATCTGGATAATATATACTGCTATTCTTAATATTGCATTTAATATTATGTTCAATGTGCCTGTTAATAGCAATTAAGGGATTAAGCTGGCTTCAGTGGATGAGATCCCTCGCAGTCCTGTACAGGCAGCTGTAATTGGATTGTATGCAGTCAGATTCACTGTCATTGTATTGACTTTCGCTCTCCTGGATGATATTATCGAGATCACTGAACCTCTCCACTGATCTGGCTGTCAAAAGCCTCACAGAGGAGCCCCCGGCCCTGGAAACGAGCATCAGCCAAGATAATTTGAAGTGAAAATTTCATTTTGACAGTAAACCCCTCAATTTCTAAAGGATCTGTACCTTGTGATCTCAGTGGCAGGGGGAGGCTTTACAGAAAACCACGTCTTCTAGTGAAAAGGGCAGGAAAACTCGAATTACTTGTAATAGATAAAAGGGCAAGAAGCCAGTCAAGGGTACTTGACAGTAATAGCAAAAAGTGTAGTCTCCTGGGAGCAGCAGGCTTGCTGGAGGCAGATTGGGCTAGCAGCAATCTTAATGTCCTGGCCAAGTGCTCACCAGCTAAAGTCCACTCCCTGTCACATAACACCCAGCATGGTGCCTTATTGCCAACTAATACTAAATGTACAGACCATACCATATATTTTAGGCTGGAGACCATATAGGATCCAGTATATATTCAAAAAACTGGGCCTGTGAGAGTGGCCTGAGACAATTGGCTACATACATGTCTGTAAATGTATTTTATCTTAAAGCAGTGCCCCCACTCTTTATTACCATGCTGAACAAGTAAATTATACTTAATATCTATTTACAAATGTATTATGCATTATTAATTATAAAAATATTTTTCTCTAGATATGCTTCACACTATCAGCTGGTCCTATTATCAACACTTAAATATTTGACTTACTGATAGTTGGGCTTTATCATGGCAGGTATCTACAGAAAGAAAGGTGTATTCCTAAAATTAAGGTATACAAGTTGATTATTTGGCAACAATAATTTAATTGAGCATGTTATTAATTAATGAATCTATGGGGGCAGGGTAGATATATACTCAGCTCAGCCTTTACATGCAGCATTGAGTGGCGTATCTTGTATTTATTAGGCATTGCATCTTATAAATAGCAACAGATCCACTAAGCTTTGCGTGGGATAAACTGCCATCACAGTCCTAGAAGTACTTCCTAGTCTCTGCTTAGTGAATCCACCCCATAGTACTTCACCTGTGTATTTTATATCCATTCAGCATTGCAACACCCACTTTTTGCCATTGAACATGCATCCTATATACTCATTTACACTGCTTAGTGTACATTTACTGATCATTGTGTTACTATTCCACATCACCATGCTTACTTTCTATTAAGTCAGCATTGACAGTACTGCTACATTTATACCTTGCCAGGTACTGCTCACTCTCTCCTCCATTTAACTGGATGAAGGGCCTGTATAACATTATAGATATCTGCACAATACTTTTAACCATCTTGTTTTATATATAGCAAATGTAAAAAAAAAAGAAACAGAGGGAGAGGTGAATTAAAAAAAGTGGAGATAGAACAGATCGGGATATCTATGGGATTAATGAGTGCAAGTAAGGAGGAGATAGATAATGCAATGTGTGCTGTAGAAGATGAGCATGTCCTCCTATCCCAGAGCAAAGGATAACGTCTCTGATGGCTGGGTAGGGCCTTGCCCAACACTAATATAACCTGCCCTTTACATCCACTGTTTTCCCTCTATGCATTTAGCATTGCATTCATTGCAATATTGTTTCACTTCCCTGCCTATCTCATCCAGTGCACTTATATGCTCATGTTATGCTCATCTAACACTTCTCTGCTTGTATTGCACTTTATTCCATCTTATCTCTGTTACACCCAGCCAATATTACACTGCTGACTCTAAGTTCACACAACACTGCAACCATTGCTGTATTGCACAATCCAGATTACTTTAAACACTAATCTACTCAGACTGGCATCTTTAATGTTTCTGACTTCGTAAATAATTTGAAAACAGTTATACATAGACAATTATTATAAATGTCACACGTGTTAGATTTCATTAGTAAAAATTAAGTTGGTAAAAAATATTCAGAGTTTACTTACTGTATCAAAACAATATGATTTATACTGTATCCGGTTCTCATTGTACTGTTTGCTGTCTCATGGTGTGCGCTTTTACGCAATATACATTATTGCCAATGCTCAGATAAATCCCACTATATCCTATATATTACTTAAAGGCTGTCATAATTATATTATACCTTGCACTACAGGGCTTACATGTGTACACTCATTAACTTAACACTTACATTATGCCTTGCCCCACAGTCTGCACTGCTCTGTACATATTATATGGCATTTGTACAGTTCATATCTTGCACTGCTATAATCATGATGCGTTTTGCACCTTATTTGATACCTTTTGAGTACTTTACTACTTATTTTACTCTGCAACCAGTTTACACAACACGGTTAATTGAACATCAACTCATCATAACCCTAATCAATGTATATGGATTACATTGTTCAGATGAAAATTTGTATATATATATATATATATATATATATATATATATATATATATATACATATATATATATATATATAAAAGCTCATTTATAGAAGTTATTTGAGAATTACCTATAAGAGGTTAAATATACCAATTCTGCCTGTTCCATTCATGTCTTTTATACCATTACAACATTTTATAGACATTATTTTATTCATTTGGTGACAGTGATAGCCAACAAATTGAGATCTGCTTTTCGATATTATTAAAAAAAGTTGAATGCAATCCCGAATTGTATTGAAGAAAAATATATTATAAGCACAAATGAGTTCAATATGTGTTGAAACATTTATAGTATAAACATACTTTATTTATGCATATGAACCACTATTGGGCTTTTTTTGTGTTTGATCGCACAATCTGGGTTCAAAATCAGCAGACATAGTAAGAAACTGAACCACACCATAAAGAAAATCCTTGAAGTGGGTTTTTATTGATTGTTAAATAAACTCAATTATTTCTATATAGAAAATAGTAAACACATATTTCGTGCAGTCATTTAAATGATTGTTATATATTTTTTTAAATGTAGTAATATTTAGACCAGAACTCACATTTCTAAATAAGACTACAGGACCAAGATGCATGTGTGCAAAATCAGAAAAAAATAATAATTGAACAAACAAACAAAAACAACAACTGATAAGTTACATTGCACAACAATTACTTCATAATCATTATTCTAGTATTATATAATATATTATTATTATGGAATAAGAAAAAAAATAAACTAAGTATGTGTACAAACGAAGTAAAAACAAACAACACAATTACTTAATAATCATTATTCCTATATTATAGAATAGATTATTATTATGGAACAAGAAAAAAGAAACTAGGTATGTGAAGTCAGTGCAAAAAAGGGAAAAAATAAAACAAACAAACAAACAAACAAATTATATGTTCATTTACACCACAATTACTTAATCATCATTGTTCTAATATTATAGAATATATTATTATTATTATTATGGAATAAGAAAAAAGAAACTAGGTATGTGAAGCCTGTGCAAAAAATAAATAAATAAATAAATAAAAAAACAAAACAAATTAAATGATATATTAATTTACACCACAATTCTAATCATTGTTCTAATATTATAGAATACATCATTATTATGGAATAAGAAAACAAAAGCAAGGCACATGAAGCCTGTCCAAAATAGTAAAATAATAAACAAACAAACAAAGCAAATGATAACTTAAATTACAACAGAATGACTTCACAATCATTGTTCTAATACATAATTATTATGGAATATGAATTAAACAAGGTACACGAAGCTGTACAAAATAGTAAAAAATAAGAAAAACAGCATCAAAGAAACAACAAATAATGTTAAATCACACCACAATCACTTTATAATCATTGTTCTGGGAACTGTACATAATTAAGAATTTCATTTTTTTTATTTTTATATAATTTTACTTTTATTTTTATACAATTTATTTTTTATTTTTACATAATTTTTTAAAAAATTTACCAGAAATTGTGCTGTACTATAATATATTACAAAACTGATGAGCTTTAGGTTTGTAAAACGTTTATGGAGAAAATTGCAAAGCACATATACACAGAGTTGAATAAAGAATAAGGAAGAGAGGAGACAGGGGGTAAAAGACAGAGCTTGAAACTGAGAGACTCTTAATCATTCAGCCATAGCAAATGCAAACACACAAAGGAGGAGATGCTAAATTAACAGAGCTTTTTACATAGAGCCCAAATAAAACTGTAATCAGCGACGCGTTACTTTTCATTAAGTGAGTTTGACAGCAGCATATTCAGCCTCGACAAGGGAACAGGAGCAAAGAAATAAACTGCTCTCTGAGCCAGAGTCATAAGATAATTCCTTAAGCTCCATTAACAACTCTTAGCCTCAGGAAATGGGCTCCATGAAAACATCTCCAAATCTAAAAGCTTTATCGACCTCTCAAACCTCTGCTGATGGTCCCATTTTTTTGTAACTTAAGGGATAGGCGTCCAGCAAGGTAATAGACTTTGACACAACACCTTCTTCACTGGAGAGCTCCAGGAAAACAGACCCACACAAATGATATTTAAAAGGCAGCCAATTAATTTTTTTTTTGCACAATGAGCCTCTGGAGGATTTGTGATTTTACATGTCACAAAGGTTGCAATACATTCAATAAATCTACAAATATCAGTAAAAAATAATCAGACATTCTAAGTAGCAGATATTTTATACAACAGATACAATTAAATTAAATATAAGCTTTGTTAGAAATAGATTTGTGTAGATGTTTCTACTTTTTTATCCAATTAAGGAATTGATAGGTAAAGTTCCTATGTGGCATGTGGGGCTTACCATACATGACATTTAGAAGTATAATTGGACACTATATTAGCATACTGTACACTTTACATCATAAAGTCCTGACATAAGTTTTTGTTTACAATCCATATATAAACATAGATCAATTCAGTTATTCAGTGTTTGGGTCATAAACTGCAGCTGAACATAATTACAGACAAGGTTTGTGATGTTTTATGAGGTATTAGTGATATGAATCATGTGCAGTGTATTGGGTTATGGAATCATAAATTATTAGATAAATCTAGTCTTTATGGTAATACAATCAAATAGCCAGTGAACACCTTACAGTCTGACAAGCTGTTTTACATATTGTCATCAGGTTTTCTTATATTGATAGAAGTGATTTTACTGCCACCATGAGTAGTAGTTCCAGTAAACACAATTTGACTGGTAGGAGGTACAAGAAGGTTACCACTTATAAATGCATTGAATGCAAAGGCTATAGAGGATGTGGGTCAGTTCTACATTGGAAGGCTTGTTTTGTTAACAGTTGGACACACTCTACATCAGGGAGCAATCACTGTTGCATTGCCCCCATAATCTGTCCACTCCTTTATTTGCTGTCTCATTGAAGTTGAATAACAAGATATAAACAGTTGAGTCAAATCCCTAAAGTTCTTCTTCAGACAGATTAAGCACCTCTAATTTAGTTGTGGTGTATGAAACTGACCCTTAGGGTTTTTTCTCACCCTAAGGGTTATGGGGGAACCCAATGTTAACTCCTTGCTCACTGTGCCTTAGGGAGTACAGCTGCACCTCACTGACAAGGCCCACAGAGGCCAAAACGTGTCTGTGGTTTGCTGTTCCTCCTGTTCAGGGTAGAATTGCCTGGTATTTCAGGACTGGGTCGCTTTTTTGAGTGAGACCAGACTGATATACTACAGGATATTTCTCCCTGTGAAGGGCACAATTGAGCTAAAAGAGATTGATCTCTGAGTAGGTAACCAGATTTATAGGACAAACCTACTTCAGGTATTGTCCGTTCTCAGATTGAGCACCTCTAATTTTGTTGTTGGCTTCACTAAAGAAGATTTAAAATGGATGTTTTCCACATCTGCTGGCTCTCTGGTGGCTGAGGAGGCCAATGCGGGACAGGGAGACTCAACCCCGGTGGTTGCAGTGGTCTCTCATTGACCTCAAGATCAGCCCTGCATTTTTTCTCGAAAGAGGACAACTTGGTGAATGGTACTTCTCCAAGCCTTGCGGTCTGAAGCTAAAGCCATCCATCGATGATGATCAATGTGACAGGCATGAAAGGACTGTTTCAGCGAGTCCTTGTACCTCTTCTTCGGTCCTCCTCTGTCACAATTATCAGTGGTGAGCTCACCATATAGCACAATTATGAAAGTTGATAACATTCCATCTTAGAGATGTGTCCTGCCCAGCACAACCAAACCCCTACCTCAGCAATGTTACTACAGCAACAGGATCTCGCTTCTGACCAACGGCTCTGTAAACATAATTAGTGCAATTACACACCACAAAGCAGGGAAGATTTTTTTTGTATTGACTTGTTGTTTGTAACAAACCAAACAACATATTGTTGATCATTGGGTCAGACTTCCCAAAAGGCCAAAAAGTCTCTCTCATCACCTTTACTTTTGCTCACCACTTTCCTCAGTGTCCCTCACTACAAGTATTCTTTATTTCTCAACTGTTCCACTCTCTTTTTTTTTCTCCACATTCTCCCTAAGTATTCCCCATCCCATTACTCTTTTGCCAATTTTCAACCATTCCTGCTTCTCAGTCGCTCTAAAATCTCTCTATTGTGTCACCTAAATTTTCCATTTTTTCTCTAGCCCAATTTCCATTACTTCCTTTCTTACTCCACCTCTCCTTTTCCCATCAACCATGCCTCTTGGTACTTTGTGTCACAACTCAGAGTTGAGGACCAAGCACAACCCCACACCACCTGCTTTTAGCTTACAGGAGTTCCTCTAGGTTGTGAATTTGGGTTAGCTCAGTGCCCAGATTAGGTAGTCAGTCCATTAACAACCAGTCCTCATGATTCAGGAATACAGGAACGCAAAGCTACCCCCAGTGGTTAGGAGCAGAGTTGCAGGAACAGTCCTTCATAACAATTCCAATCGTTAGAATAATTATATTCCCTTAGAATGATACACACCTCAATTTATGTATGTTCAACTGACAACCATTTATTGATCTGACACAGCATTTATAGCACACAGGGACCAATCACAAGAGGTTTATTAATATTCCCACCTGGTCCCCTACTGTCATGTCAGGATTATTAATTAACTCCCAGGGATTAAGAGTCTGCATTTTCTGTAATTAGAGAGCCATTGTTTGCCCTTTCATCTGGCTTTCTCTGATCCTCAAAGTCAGAGCCTGACCCCCGGCTTGAAATTTGCTACAATTACAGAGCGATTCAATTGAATAAGACAGCAAGTTACGGGCTTAAAAAGCCAAAACCGTAAGCCATGCAACCGTATGTAGCATTTCAGAGAGTGATCCAGATCAATTAAACAAGGCCGTAGCTTCCCATTTAGAAACAGCCAATAGAAATTCGTCCTCATTAGGTCAGTAAAACATGGAGGATAAACATCAATCAATTAGCTTTTAGGGGTATGATATTCGATCAGACCCGCAATCCTGCAATGATCAAATAATAAAAATGAATGAAGGATATGTTCTAGTCCATGTGCGTGGCCTGATATGTATTAACTCATTGATTCCTAAGATTGATATAACACGGAAATGACACATAACAAAAAATAATTTTTGATTGCAGATTTACGAGCTTTAGACTGTTGTGCAATTAATTCTACAATACAGTGCCACACGGGAGACTATTGTACAAACTAAGAGATACAGGAATTGCAGTAAATATCTGCTCATGGATTGAGAGCTGGCTGGTTGTTGTAAATGGAACATACTCCGATTGTACTAATGTGATAAGTGGGGTTCCTCAGGGCTCAGTATTAGGTCCTCTCCTTTTTAACATAGTTATTAATGACTTAGAGGTAGGATTGGAGTGTGGTGTCTCCATTTTCGCTGATGACACAAAGTTGTGCAAGGTAATTAAATTAGATAATGATGTGCTTTCCCTCCAAAGGGATTTACATAAAATTGGGGAACGGGCATCTAAATGGCAGATGAGATTTAATACAAATAAATTTAAAGTTATGCATCTGGGAAGGAAAAAACGCCATGCAATTTATAATCTTAATGGAGCAAATCTAGGTGTATCAGATATTGAAAGGGATTTGGGAGTGCTTGTGGACAACCACCTAGGTAACAGTGCTCAAAGCCAAGCAGCTGCTGCAAAGGCAAATAAAATATTAGCATTTATTAAGAAGGGTATAGAAGCCAGGGAAGCAAATATAATTCTGCCACTATACAAATCTCTAGTACGCCCTCATTTGGAATATGGAGTACAATTTTGGGCACCACTTCATAAAAAGGACATTTTAGCGCTGGAAAAGGTACAAAGGAGGGCAACAAAACTAATAAGGGGAATGGAGGGGCTAAGTTATAAAGAAAGACTAACCAAATTAAACTTATTTTCTCTAGAAAAAAGGCATCTAAGAGGAGATATGATTACCTTATATAAATACATCCAGGGTCAGTATAAAGATTTGTCAGGGGAGCTTTTTGTGCCAAGAGGTTTTCAACTGACAAGAGGACATCCCTTGAGGTTAGAAGTAAAAAGTTTTCACCTTAAAGAAAGAAAAGGGTTCTTCACAGTAAGGGTGGTTAATCTGTGGAATTTTCTACCAGAGGAGGTGGTGACAGCGGATTCAATGGATAACTTTAAAAGGGGACGGGATTTATTTCTAATTAAAAAGGGATTTCAGGCTTATCATGGATAATTAGAGAGACAGTATTGATCCAGAGAGAAATCCGATCGCCGGTATCTGGGGTCAGGAAGGAATTTTTTTTTTTTCCCCTTTGAGACAATTGGCTAAGTCTCACTTTGTTTTTTGTTTTTCTGTTTGCCTTCCTTCTGTTAAGGACACATACACACAGCTCTTGTGCAAATAACATCATATAGTGACCCTAACATTAATTTTTGAGGCCTACCTTACATTACACAGCAACATCGTATCATATTCCTTAGCAAGTCCCATGTCCATTGCAATATTTAGCAATCACATGGGCTGGGGCTATACATAACAGAATTCATAATTCAGGTACCAGGTTTTCATCCAATAAGTTCAGTGGGGGCCCTCCAAGGAATGACACTTTGGTTCTAGGGTGATGCATAAAATATTACCTAGGTCAATGATCCCCAGGTTGTATAGGCTCTATATCACTATATCTCCTGAATTAAGTATTGTTGTTGTGGTAGAGACCCACCCAGGAGGAAGTGCCAAATTAAAAACCTGTTTCTGAAACAAAAATTAGTAGCAAGGAGCAGTGAGCCTCAGCTGCTAGCCATGTACAAATACACTTTCTAGTCATAACTCCCTATGATATTGCAGTTGTGTCATGCCAATTTAAGGCATTTCAAACCAGGTTTACAAGCCTTTGAAAGGGTATTAGCTGCAACTATTATTATTATTATTATTATTAACTTTTATTTCTAACGCACCAAAATATTCTGTATTTCTTTGGAGTTACAATGTTATCACATATTTAATGTGTATTTGTAGGAGGTAAATTGTCACATTTTGGCAGTTTTAAGGCTCTTTTAATGAACCTACATTTACAGTGGTGGCATGTAGATGTCTCACTTTATGTCAATATTATATCTAATATATAACATAAATGGATCATTTTACTTTCACAGACCACAAATAGTAAGAGCAATATTACAGAGTATAAATAAATGTTATATTTTTGGCACATTTGTTTGCTCATGGATTCATGAAGAGTATAGATGATTTTACAAAGCATATTACAAAAGTATAGAATTAATGGGTGAATGTAATTTTTTTTCAGTTTCTTACATTAAATCTGGTCATGTTTAGTACTTGTTTGAGATGTGTTATGAATAGAATAGAAAGTAGTATATGCAAGGTGGCTGGATTATGAATGCATCTGAGGAGAATTAGTAGTGTATCAAAAACATTGTTTGCATGAAAAAATACCAAAGTAAACATTTAAACAATAACCCTAAAGTTTGCTGAATTTCTTGCATTTGCAAACTGTTTCCTATGAATATTGACACCCCCTTAAAATCCCAGCAAATTTAGCATAACTAGTACATTGTATCTTTTTGGTCTGTGAATTGAGCTACAGATTTCCTTTAGATTTCTTTAATACCCTGAACAAGGTCTGTGTCCCTTCATTCATCTATCTACATCTCAGGTGAAACTCCCCCAGTCCCAGTGATTTGCCCCTGTAATGCCCCAAACACAGTGAATTACACTATCACCTTCCCCAGCCCCAGTGAATTGCCCCTGAGATCTTTTCCAGCCCCAGTGAATTGCATGCACTACCACAGAGGCACATGCACACCTCTCTTCCTCAAGCTTTGCAGTCATTGCAGGACCATAAATCAAGCATAATTGCTCATTCACCTAAGAGACATATTAGAATAGGAAGAAGCTGAAATGTATATAATTAATTATTATATCCCCTCAACCCACCTCAACTTACCCCCTTGAGGACCCCTATGGTTCCTTACCTAACTTTATGTAAAAAAAAAACACAAATTAAATTAAAAATAATTACAATAAAATTAAAAAAAAAGTTACAAATAAATATTAATGTCTTTACAAAAATAAAAAACACTTACAAACGGTAAAGCAAAAAATAGGTTAATTTATATTTAACATCCCTGTTCCAGCATTGTCAAACAAAGACCTTGATCCTCTTTCAGTCAACATATCCATTTTGCTTGAAGTTATGCTCGATCCTCTTTTGATTGAGGATCCTTGCTCTGGCTTTTCATCACCTAGCAAAGGCCCAACACAAAAAGGTGAGGCACACTATAAGATTTTTTAAAACAAATAATCTAACCTAATGGGAATTCCTAACAGGAGGCGCTCCCTGTTATGAATAACACATTTTAACCTTTTTCCTTTTATATGGACATTTTAGTCTTCTGATTGACTGAAATAGTTGTCAATCCCTTTTTAACCAATCAGAACAATGAGATTGATATTCTAACTATCTGATTCAATAATAATAACCGGACAAGACTACTACTCCCTATTCTGGATAATTGACAGTTTATAAGATTACAGTATACAGAGCGAGTTGACTATCTCCGATTGGCTAAAGGGCAGCCAATCAGAGGCAGTGAAGAGATACACTGGTGTCATAACATGTTTAATATTTTCTTTTCTTTTTTTAATATATATTTCATTTCTTTATTTCCCTATATTTTGTATTGTGCTGTGATACACAGATCAAGATCACAACACATGTTCAGTAGGTGAACCTAGGCATGTTTGTGTAGGCATGGTGGTTATCTACCAATACATTGTGTCACTTGAGATATACTGAGTCTTAGTAAATTCCCTTCACTGTTGTTTGTTAGCAGCATGAGACAGTGGTGGTGTGAATCCCTTCTTATGAGTGTAAAGAACAACAAAAAAGGTGAAGGCTTCAAAAGGCGAGAATCTCTTATGCATTACTAATTTCATTGAGGAGGATAAAATTAATTAATCTAGCTAAAACATTTTTAATAATTCAAAAAAAATAGCTAATTTAAGGCATGGAGGCATACAATAGAAGCAGCTCTATTTATGGGGCTTGTGTAGTCCTTTACATTGTTACAGACAGTCAGCAATGTATATATATATAAGTAGGGATGCATGTGGTTAATACTGGAGTTATATAGCTATAGGACCTATGTATCAAATAGGGAGAATTTTTTAGCAGTGCTTGATAAGTACACTACTAGAGAAAAAATAGGAAATGGAGGGATTTTATGTTGTACCTTTTCTTATGCCTGGCTATCCCCACTTATCCTACTTATCCCACTTTTAACCCTATTTGATAAAATATAGTGTGTGGAAACTGTAATACCTTATATTACCATGTTTAAATTTACAAAACGGACAGAGTTACAAAGTATGTCACTGTGAAACTTTGCAAAATCAGTAAAACAACTGAGAATAAAATATAAACAGGATTAAAAGGTAGGGATAACAGGAGTAAGTGGGAATAAGAGGGGATAACATAAAATACCTCCACTTCCTATGTTTTCAATGGGCCCTATTTATCAAGGGTTGATACAATTTAACTTCGTTTAATATAAAATCCAATAACAAACAACTTTGATAAATATTGCCTTGTGTCTTATTAAGCAAAAGCAATATTTTAGGTAAGCAATTCTTATTTCCTATTCTTATGTAGTGTAGAAGATAAGGAAATATAATTGTAAAGATAATTGTATCAGCCAAAGTCATGCTCAATAAATGGTTCTTCCCAGCTACATATTGCTACTTGATTCTGATAAAGCTTACAATGGCAAATATATTTATTGGCAAAAAGGAATAAAGGGATTTGCTAAGACATAGCTATGTTTAAAAAGTCACAAAGGTCTACAGTAATTGAACTGAAAGGGCAAACAACTCAACAAAAACACAAGATATGTCAAATGCAAAACGTACATGGTCATTTGAAAAACAGGTTTTTGTAGGAACGTGTACACTGAAGACATTTGTTAATGTGAATACATGTTTTTAACCAATCTGCAGTAAATTGCTGGCCCCTGTTATTATCGACTGTTTTGTGTATTCTCCATTTTATGCCTCTTAAACATACCTATTTTTGTCTGTATATCATTACAATCCACTTACATAGAGCAATTAACTCTAAATCACTTTCTTTTTTTAATATTGTGTATAGATCAGATGTGTTACTAATAATGAAATTGTGAATTTTATATATTTTATATACCATTCTAAATATTTGACTCCCATACCCCTTAACATGAAATTCACAAAATAAAAAAATACTACTAAGGATAAAAAATAACAATTAAACATGTAAGGGGGCAAAACATACATTACCAATCCTTTAACATCCTCCAGCAGCGATCAGCAAAGTCCTTGTCCTCACTCTTCAGCCTTGGATAAGTGTGTTTTATGTTGATTGAAGAATCTGACCCCTTCTGTTTTGATTGAAGCTCTCAGTCCTCATCTTAGACGTGGGCTCATAGATGGTAGCAAGTAGTCAGAAGGGAAAACCATAGGATCCTTGGGCTAACAGAGGGTAATGGGTGTTGAGGGTATCCCTGGGCTCTTAGTAGGTAGTGGGTCATAGGTGGAGGGGTCATAACCCCCCTGGTTAGTTAATTATTATATAACCCCTTCCCTGCAATGGGAAGGAGATTAAATAGATAGATAGGAATAAGGGAGGATGTTAGGGCTAGTGTAGTGTGTTCAAGTTAGTGCATACCATTCTGTAGAATTACTGTGGTGACTACTGAGATTCAGACTCAGAGTCTTCTGCAAGCAGGCTGTGAGCACACTTTAGAGCTAGAGAGTTCTGGACTAACTTCCCTGGGTGCGAGTAAGTCAGTTTTACAGGCCTCGTTTTTCCAGGAGCCACAGAATATCTCCATTACTTAGCTTTTCAAAACTCCCATAGTTGCGACTCAACTTTCTCACAAGTTTCACGGGAACCATCTAATGGAGGACAAACGTATTTCAATCTTGTGGCTTCTATGAAAATATTTAGATCTACTTGTTTCAGTTGAATATATAGAGGCTCTATTAACTTTTTTTTAAAATGTATTATGAAATATTATCCTCTTCTATTAGAGAGGCTTAGAGAGCACATTGAGCAATGATAAATCAATTCTATGTAAAGCCACAGAGAATAGGAGGTGAGTGCCATAAACTTGAGGTCCCACCAAGAAGAAGTCACTTTACTGGATATTAGACAACATGGCTTACTGTTGAAGATGTTGTATACTGGGTTGGAGGGAGGGATTAGTAAAAGTTCTACAACTTCTATTTACATATATGAGAACCATTATGCACATCTCACTGGTTACAGGTGTGAAGACGGAGGTGGTATGATGACTCTTTGACTGGTCTTGCTAATTATAACATCCCTTGTAACCTGCTAGTTAGAATAGTTATTTTCTTAAGAAATAGGCAAGTGACATGACCATAGTTGTAAACTTAGAGGGATACAAGAACACCTTGGTTGTACCCCTAGCTTTGGAAGTTACCTGCTGCTGTCCAGCTGTTGTCCATATAGCATTATAGTACTTCAGTTTTGTATCTGTGATCCTCGTCTCAGCTGGATTATTTGAGTCCTTCAATTTTTACTAATTGACAGATGGTCCACAATTGGAAAACAAAATGTATATATGGTATGCTTCGGGAAGTAGTGATCGTACAATAATATTACATAAGCTGCAAATGTATTGGTTTAACAAAGTTATGGTAATCAACAAATTAGTCTGCCCTGTCAATACTTTTTCCTTATAGAGCTTAAAAGTGCAAAGGCTAGTCATATCTAAAACGACCTCTAGACACTAATCAGTACCAAGTGTGATATTTTGACATTCTTGCAAAAGTCACTAGTGTCAAACTGCTAGAGGAACATGTAGAGACCAAAAGGTTTCAAGATCACAAAATAATGGGCACAGTAGTCCAGTTTCACAGTAAACAGAGAAAGGGCTGATAAGCCTGATTTTACAGCACCACAACCTTCTCAGGATTCAGTAAACTATGTACTTCATTGCCTTCACTAGCATTCATCATGGAGAATTGTAGGGTGTATCGGATACCTTTATGGTTACTTTACAACCCACTTTTGTCACATCATAAGAACACATGTTATAGCTGTATATTTAACACATTCTAAAATATATAAATTAAAGATAAAATGTGCAGTGAAGTGTGAATACAAGAAATAATATATAAATATATATATATATATATATATATATATATATATATATATATACATACTGTTTAAATAATATGCAGTGATTATGCCGGATTTTTTTGTATATTTAGAATAGCTTTTTGCTACCTTTCAAAAAGTATCAAGTGTCACTTCGGCAGCAAGATAAGAACATCGGAAACTTTTCATTGAGGACCTAATTACAGTAACGAAGCCTTAGACAATACATTGGAGGGAGGGCTGTGACATTTTAAAGTTTTGCAGCTAAAGTTTATGGCTATACTTAGTGAATTTATAATTCTGCTTTTGGCAGGACAGGAAGTAAACTGAAATGGTTGAGTTTGAGAAGTTAAGACAGATCACAGGCTTAAGAATCTGGCTTATGAAAGTGTCTTTCTTGTAGTATGAGAGGAAAACAACATCCAGGCCATTCCAGGGTCAGTAGGAACATAGCAGACAATGGATAAGCAAGTGAATGTGGTAAAGCCTGTCTGAGATCAGTAGACAGGAGGTATACAAAGCATAGGACATAAGTCAGGTACAAGGAAAACCCCAAGCATTTGAATTATTTTTACACAGGTAGTTTCAATCAGGAAAATTCCTGCATTTAAAACAAGCAGTTTAAGGCAGTTGCTAATCAGCAAAGATTACTTGTGATGGATTTTCTGAGTTGCGAGATAAATAGTTGATCTTTTTAAAATGAATTGAATACTCACCACCATCATCCACAGTGAATAAACAGAGGCTTAACAGAATATCAGCTAGGTTCTAGAGCACTGGTGGGCAACAGGCCACCCAGGGGCTGCAATCGGCCCTCAGGCACTTCCCGAGTGGCCCAGCCAGTTCTCAGGAATGGGAGGGCAAGCTCCTCTACAAGAATACACAGTCTATTATAGTTCTGTAAATCTAGCCAATACCACCCAATTGTACTCCTAATTACTTCTCATCATTATCTATACCTCTATTATTATCTAGTTTCTTTCCCACAACAACTTTACTATTGTTCTTTGGGTGAAATAAAAAAAATTAAAGCATTGTGAGGCTCTTTTAAGTACTTAGGGGCACATATGAAAAAGTTGCCCGTGAAGTAAGTTACAAGTGAAATACTTTGCCCATCACTGGTCTAGAGGATAAGCACGTTTTTTATACAGCCTTTTTTTATTAATACAAGACTATAATTTGGATTTAATACACTATAATGGTTGTTTTAATAAAAAAACATTCAATCAGTTGGTATATAACTATTCACAAATATAAAAGAAAGATTCTAGGAATCTTACTTTTAAAGTATATCTGAATATTATAACCACAGGTAAAATGAACCTATTTGTGAAAGGATTAACCTGTAATTCATTAAAGGGCCACTAAGGTCACAACATGTCCTCTGCACTATTAGACATAGGGTAAAAATTGTGTGGAAAAGTGTTTTCCTTTTTAAAATTGATGCTGAAATAGGGTCAGTAGAAGTCAGGGGATTACAGTGTGTTGCCCCTGCTTGAATAAGAATGAACTGCTCAGTTGCAATGGATACTAATTATAATTAGTCAAACAGAGACTGAATCATACAGTGAATATGCCATATGTAACTAACTGATTATATTCTAGAAGATGGTGTAGCAAATAAGCAAAGAATACAGAAAGCTATACTGTAGCCTGGGGAGCTGAGGTCCCTAGTTCAAAACCTCTTAAAGCCAATTTGTTTTTGTTTAAAAACTAGAAAATCATTATTTAAGTTACATAGTTACATAGTTACATAGTAATTAAGGTTGAAAAAAGACTTTCAGTCCATCAAGTTCAACCTTTTAAGATCTCCTCTGATCTGTAATATGCAGATTAAATATTAATTAATTAGTTGTTTATTAATTATTAATCAATTATTATTAGTATTATTTTTTTAATTATTAATTAATCCAGAGGAAGGCAAACAGAATTCCACAGATTAACCACCCTTACTGTGAAGAACCCTTTTCTTTCTTTAAGGTGGAATCTTTTTACTTCTAACCTCAAGAGATGTCCTCTTGTCAGCTGAAAACCTCTTGGCACAAAAAGCTCTCTTGACAAATCTTTATACTGACCCTGGATGTATTTATATAAGGTAATCATATCTCCTCTTAGACACCTTTTTTCTAGAGAAAATACGTTTAATTTGGTTAGTCTATCTTCATAACTTAGCTCCTCCATTCGCCTTATTAGTTTTGTTGCCCTCCTCTGTACCTTTTCCAGCTCTAAAATGTCCTTTTTATGAAGTGGTGCCCAAAATTGTACTCCATATTCCAAATGAGGGCATACTAGAGATTTTTATAGTGGCAGAATTATATTTGCTTCCCTGGCTTCTATACCCTTCTTAATACATGCTAATATTTTATTTGCCTTTGCAGCTGCTGCTTGGCTTTGAGCACTGTGACCTAGGTGGTTGTCCACAAGCACTCCCAAATCCCTTTCAATATCTGATACCCCTAGATTTGCTCCATTAAGATTATAAATTGCATGACTATTTTTCCTTCCCAGATGCATAAATTTACATTTATTCGTATTAAATCTCATCTGCCATTTAGATGCCCATTCCTCAAATTTGTGTAAATCCCTTTGGAGGGAAAGCACATCATTACCACACTCCAATCCCTAAGTCATTAATAAATATGTTAAAAAGAAGAGGGCCTAATACTGAACCCTGAGGAACCCCACTTACCAAATTAGTCCAATCTGAGTATGTTCCATTTACAACAACCCTTTGCTTTCTGTCTTTTAGCCAGCTCTCAATCCATGAGCAGATATTTACTGCAATTCCTGTATCTCTTAGTTTGCACAATAGTCTCCCATGTGGTACTGTATCAAAAGCCTTTGCAAAATCAAAAAAGACTATATCCACTGAGTTGCCTTGATCCAGGTTCCTACTAACCTCCTCATAGAAACTAATTAGATTTGTTTGACATGACCTATCCCTCATAAATCCATGGTGACTCCAATTTATAATCCTGTTCAAATAGACATATTCTTGTATATTATCCCTTATTAACCCTTCTAAAAGCTCCCCCACTACAGAAGTGTGGCTCACTGGTCTATAAAAGTTATATAATAAAGCAATTGTTAATATGAGGTAGCAGTGTTTTGTGTTGCTTTTAAAATAATTATTTGAATAAATATGGAAACCACACACACACACACATATATATATATATTTTTTAATGAATGTCCATGTAAATTCATCTTTAAGTGCAGTTTTTGACTGGGTTCCCCAATGTAACAGCCTGTATACATGCACATCCTCCGATGTGGTTTATATAATACAATGCACTTTATGTGACACAGGCTGTTACATTGGCAAACCAGTCAAAAATTGCACTTAAGGATGAATTTACACAGACTTAAAAAAAAAGCACAATGAAGACAATTATTGTACCCAAGTGGGACATGATTTTAGCCAGAATGATCACTCCATCCAAACCTAAACATCAAAATACTCAGAGGAAATTTTAAAAACATCCAGGAGAGAAAAGCATTTGAAATAAAGATGATCACATTCTTCAACACAAAAAATACAAGACTTAATATGGACTTGGGTTTTCTAGCACATTATCCCAATTTCTTCTGCTTTGGTCTTATATTACTATAACAGGCTTGTCACTCTTAGTGAGATATTTGTCCAACAGGTAGGATATCACTGTGGACTACAGTGCTCTGTTTTTCACGTATGTATTGCTGTATATGTGTATAGAGTATGTGTATATATGTTTCCTATACTATGTTATGTTGAATCCCTCTATATGTATTTACCTGATGATGTCAGATGCTGTCTCTATTCTATCTACATCTACTGTGTTTATTCAAACTGATGGTTCCATCTCATGTCATTGTTGCTTCAGGGTTTGATAAAGAGAGGTTAGACCTCTCGAAAGCTCGTCAATACAAATAAGGAATTAGTCCAATACAAAAGGTAAAACAATATACTGCAATACTCATTATTAATCTTTCTATATATAGATTAATAATTACTAAATTACTATATTACTGGACATTCACGGCTGCTTCACTCTTAAATCACATATAATAGTTGTGGATCTTACGAATGTTGGTCACGCAATGTTAAATAATTGCGGTCCTCTCGAAGCACCTGCGGGCCTTGCAAACTGAAATGATGAATTTAACAGCTGAACCACGGAACTAGAAAGACCAGCAAAAAAGCCCAAATATGCCTCAAATTAACTTACACACTCACACACAGAAAAGGGGGAGAGAGAAGTTGCAAGTTAATTTGAGGCATATTTGGGGTTTTTTCACGATCGAAAATCACCTAAGCGAGAAAAAAAAGGGTGGCCGAAAAAACGTAACAAGATAAAAAACAAGGCCGAAGGCAGTAAAAAAGAGCCCAAAGCCAGTACCACTTAACGCAAGCCAGTAACACTTAACCCAAGCCAGTAACATTTAACCCAAGCCTGTAACACTTAACCCAAGCCAGTAACACTTAACCCTTTCCCCTCGACTGTCCCCACTGGGTGGGACATTTTAATTTTCTTAATTCCATTCGTATGTCCCACCAGGTGAGACATATGAGTAGCATACTAGTTTGACGATCGTATGACTCACCCAGAGGGACATAACGTTATCGGATAAAGGCGACTTGAAAAAAAAAACACCCACGAACTGGAAAAAAGTGATTTAGTAGTGATTTGAAATAAATTTGGCATAACCATTCATAATGGACCTGGTTTGTGAACAGCGAGCAACTCGACCTGCACGCCATTGTGGTCGTCTGTCAACATTAGATGCAGAAGAGCAACTCAATAAGCAGAAACACTTCATTGCCTTGTTCGACAATATGAAGACAAAATACTGTAGTATTTGTAGTGACAGAAAGACTTCAGGGGGCAGGCGCAAGACAATAAATTACTGTGAAACTTGGAGGATGTTTCAAAAAGTACGATGTCCAAGTTTCATACAATGTCCAAATAAAATATAATGACACAGTGGTCTCCATGTCTCCATTAAAAGGTACATTTGAACATGTTTGTTGGTTGAATAAATTAATAATGGCTGAAATAACTGTTATATACAATGTATACTGTCAAACCATTCTTTTAGGTTTTTCTGTGTAAAAATATTCCGATCTGGGGTGAACAACACCGAAATTATATCTAAGTGGAATTAACACCAAAGGGGCTCATTGCGAGGACCGTACAGTAGAAGGAGGGAAAGGCTTGCGATGAGCATCGAAGGTACAGCATTCCCAGCCTTAACATTTTATTCCCCTCATTTTTGACGGCAAGTCGCTAGTTATATATCTAAGCTGGGACAATACAAGGACAGACATTAACTGAGAGAGGGGTTTATTGAGAGCTGATGAGCGATCTGCTTGATGAGAGAAAAAGCTGTAAAAAGACACCCAGAGAGAGTCTGCAGCTTAAATACTCATAAGCAAGCTGTTGAGGGGAAGAACTTTTGGACATATGGAACGTACAGGCCAGTGACTTATTGTAAAGCATTTGACTGATTATTATGTGTTTTGCTTCATCAAGAAAGCTCTTTTAGAGAGGTATCTGACTAACAGTAAAGTCAATGAAAGAAAGGCCTATTCTTTTCTTTGATTTATTTTGATGTACCATTTTTGTGTTATTCGCAATATAGTGTGTGTTATTGCAATATAGTAAAATATGAAAAAGCTATTAAAAGCCTCTTGCATTGGTGTTCACACATTGAAAGTGCTGGAATAAAGGAACCAGTGGGAGACAGATATCTTGTCACAATATATATATATATATATATATATATATATATATATATATATATATATATGTATATGTATATGTATATATATATATATATATATATATATATATATATATAGTGAATACATAGTACATCTGTGTTCCCATTTGAACGTCTAAAACAAGTTAAAAAACCTGTTCCCAGCTCAGAATTTTGAGAAAAACAGTTATTACACTGCATTCCGAGAAGCTGAGCTGGGACTTGCAAATGTGCCCACAAATGCCTCGCTCTTCAATCCATAGCCCATTTCAAACATGGCTTCCTTTAAGCTTATGCCAGCTGCATTACACACCCTTTATGCAAAGCCAAGCTTGGATTATACACAAACTCAGAATACTATCCACATACAGCTGTTTCGAGCTACTGGCTATCATCAGCATGGAGCAGGATCTCAGCTTGTATTGTGGACCTTATGAGTAGGTAGTTCACCACAGCAATCATTTATAATATGGTGGGCAAAAGAGCGATAGAAGCCCTCCACCATACAGTAGTACAGTAAATAAATAGTACATCTGAGTTCACATTTGAATGACTAAAACAAGTTAAAAAACTGCTTCCAGATCAGAATTCCGAGAAAAAACAGTTATTACACTGCATCCTGGGAAGCTGAGCAGGGACATGCAAATGTGCCCACAAATGCCTCACTCTTCAATCCACAGCCCATTTCAAACATGGCTTTGTTTAAGCTTATGCTTATACACATATAATTACAAATATATATATATATACATGCAGAGAAAATATCCGAATGTGATGGATATTGGATTACAAAATGTTTCAGCTGCAAGCTAGATCAACCAAATTATATCAGTTTTAGCTAAGTGGTAAAGTCCCAGGAGAGGCACTAGGTACACCATTTTCAAAATTCATGAGAATTCAGAATACTAAATAAGGAACCCATATAAAAGGGGTCATGTTGTTTTAGTCAAAAAAATGATTTGAACAGCTTTGAACAAATTCAGCAAACCTATAAAATACTGTATATTAAATGTGTGTAAATGATGAAAAAAGAGAGATCAATGGCAAATATATGTACCCTTTCAGAAAGGTTACTTATTAAAGGAAAAATCCTTCAGATGAGGGCAAAAAAAGAGTTCATTCTATTTATACAAAGTTAAGCACCTACAAAACATATTGTTTATTGTCCCTAAGGGTGTTCTCTGAGGAGGAATCCATGGCTGTACTTTTCATCTTAAGACTGGACAGGTCACTCCTATTAAACCTACGCTCCTTTCCCCAGGCTGATTCGTAACCTTTCACATCAAGTATTGATTAGCCAAAGGTTATCAGTTCATTTAACACATTTTATTTTTCATTTCACCTTAGGAAAGAGCTCTCCCCATTTTGAAAAATGTATTAATGCTTGAGACACAATATAATGTATTTTAAACATAACATTTATAGTGAAATTTTGTAGAATATCAAATTTAGATAATTTTGTATAGACACTTCAAAAACAAATAAGGAAGACTAATATTAATAAACAAAATATGTATTCCCTTATAATGCCAAGTAGTATGTATTATTATACTTAAAAAATAATATTACATTGTATATAATATAGTGCTCAAGATACAAAATGATAACAAACTATGAGTGATATAAAGTCACATGATGGAAGACTCATTAATTTATTAGTTGTAGAAGGAAGATTTATGGTTTATTATCATGGCATTTAATACTAATTATTATAGATTTTATATAATAGACAAATTAATGTTTCTCCGTGCAAACATAGTTTACAATATTTAAAGAATAACTGTAACTTGAAAAAAACCATAAGATATTTGTGAAATAAGTAAAAAAAATAACAGCATTAGTAGATCATGTCGTCCATAAAATATTTTTTAGAGGATTGTTTAAGAAGACTATGTTTCTGTTTGAAAGGTTCTAAGATTATGTCTGACACACTTTCTGCTGACTTGAAGCTTGATGAGTGAGTTGCTCCAATTGTAATATCTATTGAGGAATTGAAAAAGAGAGAAAGCAGAGGGAAAATGTTTTGTTCACTCAATTATTGAGATACGACATAGCATTTGATATTTCCCCTCCTCCCTGACTGCTCAGCAGAAGGTAGTTGCAATTAGTCTTGTCTAGTCTCTGTACTCACCCCTAATACCTGGAAAAGAAAGTATTAATGTCATGGCAGCCTCCAGGCACTAGCAGAGTCTGCTAAAAATTAAGATTTTCTCTGAAAATCCATATTTTTGCCAATGGTTGACTCTGCTGCTAATGTTATTTGTATCTTGAAAAATTACTAAACATGTGAACTTTTTCCTAATCTACATTGATGTTTTAACATATGTTGTTTTAAATGCATCATAGAAAAAAATGGTCATTCAATGACTCTTTAAAGAAAAACTAACTCTTAATATAAAATGTTATTTAAATCCAAGATTGCTTTGCCATGTATTTCAAACATTGCATTTTTTCATAATTCTAAATATTATTGAATCTATGCAAACTTTAACCTTGTATATATGGAGTTGTTTCACTATGATATAACTGATTTTATTTTAGATAACTTGATATAGCCTAGAATTTTTTTGTTATTAATAAGTGATACACAGTGCACCAAAACAAAAGCGCCAATTTTAATTAAGGTATTCACTCAGCTAAATTATTTTCTGTCTTGCCTGGCTACAATCTGACATTGTCTGACAACTGCAATATTACCTAAATACTTTTGTTGCTAACTTCATATCAGATTTACAATTAGTATTGTTGAGTAATGATTTATTCCATACCTCCGACCCATTCAAGCCATTGTTTTGTAGTGTAGATAATTATCCATGTTTAAAAACTGTCTTCTATCCTTGACTGATTTTACACTTGTTAGTAAAGGGGTATCGTCCCCGGAAGCTGGGTAAGAAGCTCCACCCAGGTTAATGTCAAAAATCTTGCAACCTGAGTATAATCCCAGAAGGAGTCACAGAACAATATAGATTCTAGCTAGAAAGAGGCTAGTTCTGTTGTCAAATTCTAAAATGTTTTAGATTAGAGGGTAGTAGAGGGGGAGAGAGGTGCAATGATCCAATAGTGCAGATAAATCAATAAATATTTATTGTACAATAATTAAAAAGTACATCAATGTCACATAAAAATAGTAGTACATTACACTCACATTTGTTGTCCTCAGCATAAATGAGGTATGGATGCGGCTTGGATAATGATTGACACGTCTGGGCAAGCTGTGATGTCTGTGTTAAAGTGCCCAGGTGGAGCCAGGCTTGGTGGAGGTCCACACTGATCCCAAAGGTAAGTCTACCCAGTGTCTATGTCTATATCTGATCTGTTTAGTAATGTGGCAGCTGATAACGTATACTAGCTAGCCACACTAGTATATAGTTAGTGAATAATGCAATTATTATTATTATTGTTTATTTGTAACGCGCCAACATATTCCGTAGCGCTATACATAAGTTAAGTTACAGGCAATGACATGGGCCCTATATTTGAGCTTGGAATCTGGTGTCCATAGCGCTTTCCCTAAAGCCTTGCAGGATTGAAACTCACAGACTTACAATCTAAAGGTTAAAGTTTGTATGTGGTACAGTAGGGAGAGAGTAGTGCTGAGCATGTTAGGGAGGAAGGTTATAGGCTTCTTTAAAGAGGTGTGTTTTTATTGAAGTTTTGAAGGATTTAAGGCAGGAGAATAGTCTGGTGAAGCAAGCAAAGGAGGTGACAAGAATGGTAGAAAGAAGAAGGTCGTTAGCAGAATGAAGAGGGCGTGTGGGGGAGTATTTGGAGATGAGAGCAGAGATGTATGGGGGTGCACTGTTGTTGAGGGCTTTATAAGTTAGGGTCAAGATTTTACATTTTATTCTGGAGGCTAAGGGAAGCCAGTGAAGTGAAAATGACAAATTGACAAAGAGGAGCTTCCGACACTGAAATATGTGTATGGAAGATGAGTCTGGAGTAGGCATTCATTATGGATTGAAGTGGGGAGAGGCGAGTGATGGGCAGGCCAACAAGGAGCGAGTTGCAATAGTCAAGACGAGAAATGATAAGAGAGTGTATTAGAATCTTAGTAGTGCCTTGTGTGAGGTAATGGCGTATTTTGGATATGCTTTTTAGATGGAGAAGACATGATTTGGGTCGGGACTGTATGTGTGGGATGAAACAGAGAGCAGGGTCCAGTAGAACCCAGAGACAACAGGCTTGGGAGGTGGGAGTGATGAGTGCATTGTTGACAGAGAGAGAGATGTGAGGAATTGAAGCTGTAGTAGAGGGTGGGAAGATTAAGAGTTCTGTCTTAGACATGTTGAGTTTTAGATGGTGGGTGGACATCCAAGAGGATATACTAGAGAGGCAGTCGGAGATGTGTGCTAGAAGAGAGGGGGATAGATCTGGTGCTGAGGGGTAGATTTGGGTGTCATCTGCATAGAGATGGTACTGGAACCCAAAAGAGTTTATTAGGGTGCCAAGTGAGGATGTGTAGATGGAGAAGAGGAGGGGGCCTAGGGTTGATCCTTGGGTTAAGCCAATAGACAGGAGGTGAGGAGAAGAAGATGTGCCAGAGAAGGAGACACTAAGTGATCATTCTTGGAGGTATGATGAGAACCACGAGAGCGCAGTGTCTGGAATGCAGAGGGAGGAGAGAATGTGGAGTAGAAGCATATGGTCAGCTGTGTCAAAGGTGGCAGAGAGATCCAGAAGAAGCAAAATGGAAAAGTGGCCTTTAGACTTGGAGGTGAGCAGGTCATTGGTGTATTTTATGAGGGCTGTCTCAGTGGAGTGTTGGGGCCGAAAGCCAGATTGGATGGTGTCCAGAAGAGAGTTAGAGGAGATGAAACTGGTAAGGCGGTTATAGACGAGCCGCTCCAGCAGTTTGGAAGCCAGGGGAAGTAGAGCGATAGGGCGATATTTAGATGCAACATCAGAATCGGATGAGGGTTTCTTGAGTGTGTGTGTAATTATGGTATATTTTAGAGATGATGGAAACGTGCCAGTGTTTAGGGAAAGGTTGAAGATGTGTATGAGAGCTGGGATTAGTGTAGTAGAGAGCAGAGGGATGAGCTGAGATGGAATAGGATCCAGAGGACAAGTAGTGAGGTGAGAGGATGATATTAGGATGGAGACTTCATCCTCTGTTGCAAGGGTAAAGTAGTTTAAAGTGGTTGTGGGAATGGGGAGGGGAGAAAATTGGGTGTTGTTGGTTAGTTGAGATGGTGTGTGAGCCACGATGAGAGGAGAGTTTATTGCGGATAGATTGAATTTTATGTGTAAAATGGTTGGCAAAGTCTTCAGCCGTGAGACAGGAAGGGATGGGGCCAGGTGGTGGGCGGAGGAGAGTATTGAAAGTGGCAAACAGATGTTTGGGGTTGGAGGACAGAGTTGATATTAGTGATGTGAAGTAGTGCTGTTTGGCCAGGTTGAGGGCAGAAGAATAGGAACGTAGCATAAACTGGTAGTGAAGGAAATCTGCAGAAGTGCGTGATTTCCTCCAGAGCTGTTCAGCAGTGCGGGAGCACTTCTGAATGTAACGTGTGTGTGTGTAGTGTGCCATGGTTGTGGATGAGATCGAGGGCGTCTGCGTGTGGTTATGGGGGCAAGGGTGTCAAGGGTGGAAGAGAGAGTAGAGTTGTAGTGTGATTTGGCAGTGTCAGGGCAGTTGAGGTTGGTGATAGTGCTGAGAAGAGGTTGGAGCACAGTGGAGAGCTGTGTAGGGTTGAGATCTAGCAGGTTTCTGTGTGTTATTGTGGCTGGGGTTGAAGAAGAGTGATGAGAGGAAGATGTGGTGAGGTTGACGGTAAGGAGGTGATGGTCAGATAGAGGGAGAGGGTGGATGACTGGGTTGGAGGTATGGGTAATATTGGTGAAAATAAGGTCAAGAGAGTGTCCAGCATGGTGAGTTGAAGAATCTGCAAGTTGTGAGAGGCTGAGGGAAGAGGTGAGTGCAAGTAGTTTGGCGGCTGCTGGGGAGTTGTGGGTGTCAATGGCAATGTTGAAGTCACCAAGTATCAGTGTGGGAATGTTGGAGGAAAGAAAGTGTGGGAGCCAGACGGAAAAGTGAATAAGAAATTGAGAGGGAGTACCTGGGGGGTGATAGATTACAGCAACACGTAGAGAGATAGGAGAGAAGAGGTGGATAGTATGAGCTTCAAAAGATGAAAATTGGAGGGATGGGACGGGGCGTATGAGATGATATGTACGGCCTGAAGAAAGTAATACACCCACACCATCACCTTGTTTGTTCCCAGGTCTAGGTGTGTAACGGATGCGAGAGTGCTGCAGGGGAGGCAGTGTCTGAAGAGGAGAGCCAGGTTTCAGCAAGAGCCAGTAGATTGAGGGAGTTGGTAATGAAAAGGTTGTGAGTGAAAGTGAGTTTATTGCAGATAGCTCGTGCATTCCAGAGAGCGCAGGAGAAAGGTAGAGTGGAAGGTTTGTGACAAGTGATGGGTATCAAATTCTGGGTGTTTTGGGTGTTTGCTGCCCTTGGAGCTGAGCGTGGCTGAAAGCAGGTAGAAATGAGGGAGGGACCTGGGTTAAGGGATATGTCTCCAGCAGCCAGGAGACAGAGGAGTGAGAGCGAGAGAATATGGGAGTGGGACTTACAGTGATGTTTCTGCTTATGAGTGGGATGAGATTATGATTGAAGGAGGGAGAGTAGGTGATTTAAAAGTACAATCAGTACAATCAGTACTATGTTATATTCCAAAAGCATTTCAAGTTTCAGTAGTGCACAATTTCTATAAAGCAAAGGTAGTGCAAAAACTGTCTATATCTTACCTATATCTTAGGTTTTAGATTAGGATTCAGACTGTAACATTAGGCAAGAAGTCTAAGTAAACCAGGAGTCCAAGTTCCTTGTCTTAGGGTTTGATTACATGGCTTGCGTAGAAGATCTTATATGTAAAAATCCCACATAAGCCCTAACATTGCTATTACATGATGCCCGTAACAAACCCTAACATGTAACTCTTTGTGAGTGTTTGATATGCTTCCTGCTCTATGTGCAAAACATCCTACAGTGCTATAACATCCCCACTACATAAAAACAGTGTGTGCTTCCAAAGAATATGTTACATTTTTGCAGCAAAGTTAAAGATACATATTTTCATTGACAGTTGATGCTACATTAATTAGGGCCAACCAGCCTAGCATCATTTGGATTAAATGATCACTGTAGTTTAAGAAAACCTTTACATCTGTGAAGTAGATACCACACTAACAAAATTAGCAGTTTTGTATGTCTTGAGCATAAAAGTATTTTAACCTCCCTGGAGGTCTGGCCGTGTCGGGACCCTGAGTGTTAAAGAGGTACTCTTGGGGGTGCTGATGTGGCCAGACCGCCTTGTTCCACCTCCTGCGTCCCCTATGGTCGCAGGGAAGGGAACCCGGAAGACAGATGTGTGTGACCCCAAGCATGGCTCGAGGTTGCCGCTTTAGGTACTGAAAATTAACCTTGAGCCACGCTCGGGATTACCGCTAAGGTGGTTAAGAAAAATATTTGCTTTTAATATTTGACCCATATCTCCTTCCCCTGCACATCCTCAGGAGAAGGCAGTCATATAGATAACTGCAAGCCCTGCTGTTTCTTGAGATGTAAATGCCCTATTTATACAAGCAGCCTTCACAGAGGCCACATGGATGCCTCCACAAGAAACAGAGATATCAAAATGTATTATTTTCTTATTAAATTCTGCTCTATGACATATTCCTGACTAATTATTCATTTAGCTAGAATCCAAATTCTTCTGTCATTTGCATAGGCATTATATTTTTTTATTTTTTTAACACTTTTGTTTGTGATATTATTATATTTTCTTCTTTTTACTTTTTTTGTTATTGGCTAGCCATGTCATTTTTCTTGGTTTACAGTAGTCCTACTGTGACAGGTATAATTATGAAATGTTTATTACTTATTCATGATAATACAAATTTGTACTACTGCATTTAGTGAAGCGAATGCTAAAAATTTTCAAAATTGATAATAATTTGTTAAATAGTTTCCCAGTACTTTGCACAACTTGATTTTAAAGATGTTGTTTATGTGCAATTCATTCATCCAGCTGTGTCCCATCTTACAGTATTACTATTTGGTTCAGAACCCTTGTGAATCCAGAGATAAACCTTGAACAGGTTAAACACATTTACACTACATTTGAAATTAGCTGTGAGATGAGATGAAGTTGTAGTGAGATACAATGGAAAACTAGAAGGCTTGTCTTGTTTCCAACTCAGAGCATTGCATTATATATTGATATGTTTCATTAGACAAACATTTAATTGAGAGGGACAAGTTTCTGACAGATGCAGATCTTTTTCAAGGTAAAAGCAAAATGATTAGGAATTAAAATCATACATTCACACAAGTGGTGAAAAAAATAAACACTGATGAGAACTAACAAGCCCATGAGGACAGAAGAGACAATCAGCCTTATTCAATCTGGGTCCGTAACTCCCTCGCAGGTAGCCAAGTTCCTACTATTGAGTATTATATTTTGGCGATGTGCGAGTCTGTGAAAGATCAAAGGCTTTGAGGGAAGTAAGTTGTGATTTAATAAATTGCTAGGAATCGCGACGTGTAGGCCGTAATGCGATCGGGGGCCACAAGTCTTTGCCAATTGAATAGCAAAGTAACTTGCGACCTCCACTTGCGAGCCCGGATCCCAAAATCGCAGCAGTTGATTGAGGCTGAATGTAAGCAGATATAGTATAAAAAATCATTGGACAGAGGAAATACGTGAAGAGAGTTTTGGAATCCAGACCATTAAGTTAGCATTATATTTGGAGTTAGTGATTATCTATGGAAGGGGAAGATAATAAATCAATGGCCGTGCAAAATTATTTTGGCTTCTGCCCTTTCAACTTCTCAATAGGTGACTGTGGTAATCAATAGGGCATGTATATGTGTAGGTGAATAAATCACTTCCAGGATGATCAAATCACCTTTCTATAAAAATAATTATCTTCCCCTCTCTTCATATAAATTAGTACATTAATAAATAAATAAATAATAAATTAATAGACTTTTGTTACTCCAGGTAGCACCAGCACCAGTAGTAATTCTGCCACTGGATCTTTGAGTTTTTAAAGCACCAATGTGTGATGCAAGAGTACAGATAAGGTTGAAAAAATGGAACCTAGGAACATAATGGAGTAGAAAAAATGTAATTAAGCTAATTTTTAATTATAAAAATAAAATGTTGATGTCTCTGCTGGTCACCATGTAGCATGTGAGAGAAGAGCTTTTACATTTCTGAAGAATAAAGCTTGCATTTATTGACACAAGCTGCCTGTTTTAGAGCATTTCGACCAGGCATCAAATTATCAAAAGCTCAAATTCCTTCCCCTTTTCCTCTTCCCTCATCCCCATCCTACACATGATATTTTCCTAAAATTCAGTGGCCATTTAAACTCTCCCAATTTTCAAATCTGTCAAATCTGTAAAAAAGACAAATATTAAAAAATCTTATATTATTTTTCATTTTCACAGAAGGGAAATAGTTAGATACTGGGAGTTCTGTATAACACTATTTTTGAGGCCATACACATCTAGCTATGACTTTCATTGAAACAGCTTGATCAAAAAGCAAATCTAAAATATGTTTTAAATTCAGTTTTTCAGGTAATTGGATTGGAGAAATACGCTGAATAATAAAAAATAAATTAATGTTTTTTTCAGGTTTTTTTCATGTACATTTTCCTACTATAACTTTGCTTTACAATCTATGAATGTCTTAAAGTCCTCTGAAAACATCCCCTGTGCTTTGAATAGCTCAGTAGAGAGGCCTGCGGACCAGTTAGCTGAAGAGTCATGACTGGGGAGTCATATTAATGAAGTGGAGATTGATCTTGCCTTCACAAATAGTGTGTATTTAAAGACAGATCAGTTGGATGAGAGGATAATAGATTGAGCTGTATAACCTTATTTAAAATATTTTGCTTTGTATGCACCAAAGGCGATCAATCATACTAACTATGGGATGTAAAGCATGGTTTGGTAAAAAAAATATATATAACCCCCTGGGAAAAGAGAATGGCTGAATGAACTTTAACAAAACGCCATTAAAATTGGATGTTTCGTCCACCCAGGACTGCTATGAGCATTTCCTATCTACTGGATAAGTACTTCACAATACAAAAATGTTTAATTAATCAAGATCAGCCCTAAAATGCTTTTTAGTTGCCTAATGTTTAATAAAACAATATTTAAAAACTGAAATATAACTGATTTTACTTATTATTTATTTGTTTAGTTTTTTTTAAACAACCTATAAACAAAAACATGATGCTTCTTTTTATATTTGAAATACTGTGCATGAGTGGACACAATCTGCTTAAATCACTGGTCACTCAATAAAGGGAATTTACTAAGCATCACAAGTGGCTGAGGTACTTCCCTGTATTTACCATGCATTATTTCCTATTGTCAAATATTGCCATCACAGTGTTTCTCTTTTCAAATCAGCCACTTGAGACCCTTAGTGAATTATCTCCAATGCAATGAAAAAACAAACTTTTCTTTTTTATTTTGTATTTATTTTACTATTTAAAAGTTGGGTCATTATCCAAGGTGCTTTACATAGTTAAAAAGTGGTGTAGTATAGGGGAAAGTTTACAGAACAAACATGACTTGCTAGAAATTATACAATATATATAAAATACAAGTCTAGCTTTTGCAGATTCTGATTGTCTGATAACCATAAGATATCAAAAACGTAAATAACTACATGATATTTATATTTATATATATATAAATACAATACATAATAGGCAGCATTTTATTACTAATTGCTACAAAAGAGTTAAAGTACACGTTCATGCAACAAATTAGCAGAATGCCTGCAAGAAATCATCTTCAGGTTCCATAAAACTATTCGCTCTGTCTGCAGAATTTTGAAGATATGCACCTTGGAAAGGAAAGATTTCCTCAGGGAATGCTTCCTCTCTATAATGAACATTTTCTTCTTGTTATTTTTGCTGATGCACAGATCAATATTGGTGCAAAAAACTAAAGTAAAGTGTACAGAATGGCTCTATTGGTTTCTGTCCAAGCACTAAAAGTAATTGTATTGTATATTAACTTGCTTAAATTTAGCATTTTAGGGTGCATTCTGTATTTCTGCGGAACTTACTAGATTTTGCTTAAAGGAAGGTGGTGGTCATAAGTATGAAATATATTTTTTTTAACAAACTACATTTATAAATCGAAAATATATTTTTAGAACGTAAAAAAAAATCACAATACAGCCTCTAATTACTTTTACACACAATTATGTGCTGTGGAATCTAAACTTTTAGTTTCCAGTCATTTATTTTGTGAGGTGGAATGAGTCACACAGAGAGGAAGCTTCTATCATCAGAGTACCCTAAGGAAGTTTAATAAATTAAATGTATAGGATAGGAGGGTATAACATATTGTGGTCAATTGGCACTACTGCTACCTTTTATCTATTTAAAATTTTTGGCATATTACATTTCCTTATTAGTGATACCCATTACACTATTTAATTTGTATCTATTTGTATGTATCTGCAACCTGCCTATCTTCCCCTCAGAAAAGAAAGCTCTATCACAAGTTTTTTTAAATTTATTAACTAGGAAATTGCCCGTCAAAAATGACAGGAGTAAAATTGTAAGCCTGGCAATGCTGTTTGCACACAATGCGAGGCTATGGGCCCTCTGAGTACCTTTGGCACTCACTCACAGGCTCCCTGCCTCTCCCACTGTGCTGTGTGTCAGTGTGTAAGTTAATTTGAGGCATATTTGTTATTTTTAGGTCTTTGGAGTTCTGTTGTTCGGCCACTAAAGTCGTAATCTGGCGAGGCGCTCAGTGCATGTATGAGTTTCGGACCTAAGTGGTACGGGTCGTAAGACCTGCGTACCTCAACTCATAGCCTAAGTACTGTGTGCCTCAACTGCTCACCTCGCTTTGCGTGGCTCGCTGTGCAATGAGCATCTTTGGCGCTCATTGCAGCCGAAGTCCCCCGTGCCTCGACTGCTCGCTTCGCGAGGCTTGTGGTCGACGGCTTGCCTCGCTATGCGAGGCTCACAGTTGCGGCCCTGTGGGCTGCAAACGAATCACCTCACTACACGTGGCTCACAAACCGTGACCAACATCGTAAGCGTTCCCGACACTGACATCTATACATGTGACAAGGATGATTTTACAAAATATTATTGGATGATGAATGCTTCATGCATTTTAGACATGTTGTAATAAGTACTTACCCAGCATGGCAATATCTATTTTTTATGTACTTCACCAAATAATTATTTAAACAATCTCCATTTTTACAGCCGGTAAAGAAATTGGAAGCCTGCAGTAAAGAATAATTGCCAATAAAAGTGAAAAAATAAATAAAGGCTGTGTTTAATTTTTTACTTTCTAAAAAAAATGCCTGTTTTGAGTCTATTTATACAAAAACTAAATAGGAAAATTCTGACTACTACAGTATATAGTTGTTGTTTTGAACAAAGGCCCCTGAGTTTAAGTATAATTTGCTGTATACTGCAGAGATCAGACAGCCTTGACATTGTGAATGGGAAAATACAATCATCTCCACCAGATAATTACTAATTAAGCCAAAGCTCCTTTGTAGTGATAGTGGAAGAGAAATTACAAGTGTCACAGGGACATGTAGTGCCTTCCTTAAAAGAAAAACAGTTCAAGACCACAAACTCTCCACTCTTGCATCGTCATTTATCATCATCAGCAGAAGGCGAGTTAATATGGTCCCTTGCCAAGAAAAGTACAACTGTACCTGTGCAGCTAAGCACCAGAAACAGAGATACACAGGGACTTGATGCTTTAGGTCCAAACTTACAGACTGTTCATATTGTAACATAAACTGTACAGAGTACATAAATCATAAGCACAGACTGTGCAGCTTGTCAGGACTATAAATGCTCAGCTGGGAAAATGGAGTCTCAGATTGATTCAGTTTGAGGTTCTTAATCTGCCCTAGATTGTTTTAATGATTACAAAAGGCGTGCTACTCTATAATACTGATTACAGCAAAGACTAGTGTGACAAACAGGGAAAGACAATCAATAAATTACAAGCAAGTTACCTATTTTCTTTATATGGAAATCCATATTTATGTAGAGTTGTAAGGGTAAAAAAAGCTTTAAATCGAATTATTATTATTATTACAGTTTATTGTAAAGTGCCAACATATTCTAGCACTGTACAGGGGTTAAATGCAAAGAAAAACTAAATATTAAATACATTGTAGAAAGGTGAGGGTCCTGTCTTTGAGAGCACCTTATAAAATTGAAAACTTGCAAACTAACAGCCTTATTAAATTGCGATTCAGTAAATTTAAAAGTGCTCTATTTAAGCACACAGCATATTTTTTACAGAAGTTTTTAGTTAGTGAACTTCTATCCAAAAGCAAGGTCTTCACTAACTAAAAACTTCTGTAAATAAAATATTCTATGTGCTTAAATAGAGCCCTTTTAAATTTACCGAATCACAATTTAATAAGGCTGTTACTATCTAAAGGGATACATAAAACTAAAGGTGAAGTAATTAATGGAAGAAACTAGAGCTTGGCAAGTAAGAGATATTAGAGTGTTAATTAGTGATTAAGTTAAAGGGTGTATCAGCTGTGTAAAGTGGAGGTGATAGTGTTAAACAAGCAATAGAAATGAACAACACAAATCATAAATGGGTCAGTGGATGTGGACAGGGTGGATGGGAGGGCAAGTTATATGAGTTCAGATGATGAAGAGTGTTGGTGGTGAATAAAGCACTAGGTCTAGACGTAAAAGAAAAAAAGTAAATATAAATGGAAAGATGACAGTTGGAGAGTGAATCTGCAGAATGGATGGTATCAGGCCCAGTGTCTTTGGTTGAATCTCTGCAGAAAGGGCTGCTCAGTCTTTGTGTTAAATGAAACTTAGAAAATGATAGTTGGATGTTTAACATCTCACGATTCAGATAAAAAATTGTGTAACATGTTAAAAGCTCCAAAAAAGTAAAACATATAAACAAAGCCTTAACATTTTTCACTATTATATGCAATTCTGTTTTACTTCAGGCTTCCATTTTCTTTACTGAGCCTGCTACTTGCATCACGGGATGAAAAGGTTCGCTGGTGCTAATGAGTCTGCGGCAGCTCAAGTTCACCTAAGATCAAACTTCTCAGCTCATTGAGCAATTTACTTTTTCCATTCTATTGCTGACTCATCACAGCTGATCAAGGCTGACTAGAGTTATAGTGAACCGGTTATGTTATGGGGGTGTTACGGGCATTTTACCTGCATCTAATGTGAACCTAAACTTAACCCCCTACTATGGGGATCCCTATGAAGTCTCATGGCACTCTAACTACTACCACCGGGTTCCTTATGGACCCTATGCTCCCTTGAGGATCAGATTTTTTTTTTGACATAAAAATAAAAAATATTTCCAAATATAATAATAAGAATAAGAAAATTAAAATAGAATAGATAAGTAAAAAAATATATATATTTGTTTGGGGGTGAATTAAATTTGCTCTCCTTGGAAGACCCTCCATCAATTATCTGTGGTGCCTGTTATACTCAATCTTCATCCCTGGATAATCAGGCAAATCCATGTTAACTGTAGAAATCCTCATCTTCGGTTTACAGGAAGGGTTACCACCTTAAAAAACCTGCCGGTCTAAAAAAATAAAAATAAAATCAACTAAAAGAGTTCCTCTACTGTGTAGCTCCACAGCTAACAAACAGCTTTCTGACCGAGCTCACGCCTTATATGATACATTTTTGGGCTTCTGATTGGCACAAATATTTGTATACCATTTTCCAGCCAAGCAGAATCAAGTATTTGAATATAGCAACTCAGTAACCAAACAGAGAAGGTGACCAATCGATAGGAATCACAAAGGTGTTATTTAATGTGCCCCTAACTCCAAAGCACATGGGGGGAGGGAGGCTTGATAACCCACTCAGATGTTAAGGGGGGTCCTGAGGGATAACTGAGCTCATAGGGGGTTGCGTGTTAGTGTGTTCACCTTGTGGTTATTGTTTAGTCATTCAGTTGTATCTGAAGCCCACATAGCAACCAGAATATAACATATGCAGAAGTACTATAAAACCACTTTGGTTATAGTGTAAAAAAATACCAGAGTTGCATAAACATAATTTAGCAAATCAATCAAGCTGTTTTGGCTAAAAATGGGCACAAGTAGAAAACAAGTTATGGATTGGCAATCATATCTGTATTTATGATTTCCTATACTCTAGTAAATTTGTGTCCATGCTATAAAATGTAAAAGAAAGACTGTATATGGACTATTTCAATTCTATCACAAATTATAAGTAAAACCAACTATAGTTTACCGATTATGAGGTTTGAATTGGATTCCCTCTTGAGTTTCGTCAGAAGTAATCCTTTTGGTCTTCCTTTTAGGAAATGGTTAAAAATATATAAAAGAAATAGCCAAGAAAGAAAAAGTTTCAAAGAGTGCTACAAAAGTGTCAAGAGATTGCCCAGAATCTCCCCCTCCTCATTTGTCCTTATAGATATATTATTATCTTATCTTTATAACACTCGATTATTTTAGTCACATGTCTTATTTTAATTAATTGTAATAACATCATGTCATGCTTGTATACAAATACATAATTGAAATTATAACATGTACACATACACACATAAATAAATATATATATATATATATATATATATATATATATATATATATATATATATATATATATATGTATATATATACAGTCATGTCCATAAATATTGGGACATCGACACAATTCTAATCTTTTTGGCTCTATACACCACCACAATGGATTTGAAATGAAACGAACAAGATGTGCTTTAACTGCAGACTTTCAGCTTTAATTTGAGGGTATTTACATCCAAATCAGGTGAACGGTGTATGAATTACAACAGTTTGTATATTTGTCTCCCACTTTTTAAGGGACCAAAAGTAATGGGACAATTGGCTGCTCAGCTGTTCCATGACCAGGTGTGTGTTATTCCCTCATTATCCCATTTACAAAGAGCAGATACAAGCTCCAGTGTTCATTTCAAGTGTGCTATTTGCATTTGTTGCTGTTAACTCTCAATATGAGATCCAAAGAGCTGTCACTATAAGTGAAGCAAGCCATCATTAGGCTGAAAAAAAAAAAAAAAACATCAGAGAGATAGCGAAAACATTAGGTGTGGCCAAATCAACTGTTTGGGACATACTTAAAAAGAAAGAACGCACCGGTGAGCTCAGCAACACCAAAAGACCCGGAAGACCACGGAAAACAACTGTGGTGGATGACCGAAGAATTATTTCCCTGGTGAAGAAAACACCCTTCACAACAGTTGGCCAGATCAAGAACACTCTCCAGGAGGTAGGTGCATGTGTGTCAAAGTCAGCAATCAAGAGAAGACTTCACCAGAGTAAATACAGAGGGTTCACCACAAGATGTAAACCATTGGTGAGCCTCAAAAACAGGAAGGCCAGATTAGAGTTTTCCAAACAACACCTAAAAAAGCCTTCACAGTTCTGGAACAACATCCTATGGACAGATGAGACTAAGATCAACTTGTACCAGAGTGATGGGAAGAGTATGGAGACGGAAAGGAACTGCTCATCATCCAAAGCATACCACCTCATCAGTGAAGCATGGTGGTGGTAGTGTCATGGCGTGGGCATGTATGGCTGCCAATGGAACTGGTTCTCTTGTATTTATTGATGATGTGACTGCTGACAAAAGCAGCAGGATGAATTCTGAAGTGTTTCGGGCAATATTATCTGCTCATATTCAGCCAAATGCTTCAGAACTCATTGGACGGTGCTTCACAGTGCAGATGGACAATGACCCGAAGCATACTGCAAAAGCAACCAAAGAGTTTTTTAAGGGAAAGAAGTGGAATGTTATGCAATGGCCAAGTCAATCACCTGATCTGAATCCGATTGAGCATGCATTTCACTTGCTGAAGACAAAACTGAAGGGAAAATGCCCCAAGAACAAGCAGGAACTGAAGACAGTTGCAATAGAGGTCTGGCAGAGCATCACAAGGGATGAAACCCAGCGTCTGGTGATGTCTATACGTTCCAGACTTCAGGCTGTAATTGACTGCAAAGGATTTGCAACCAAGTATTAAAAAGTGAAAGTTTGTTTTATGACTGTTAATCTGTCCCATTACTTTTGGTCCCTTAAAAAGTGGGAGGCACATATACAAACTGTTGTAATTCCTACACCGTTCACCTGATTTGGATGTAAATACCCTCAAATTAAAGCTGAAAGTCTGCAGTTAAAGCACATCTTGTTCGTTTCATTTCAAATCCTTTGTGGTGGTGTATAGAGCCAAAAAGATTAGAATTATGTCGATGTCCCAATATTTATGGACCTGACTGTATATATATATATACATATATATGTGAGTATATATACACTGGAGTGCAGACTTGCTCCATGATCCAACTATAAGATGTTATGTATTATTTGTTTGACACTTTCAGCTATAAATCTAGCAAACTAAAATCAATATCAGCCAATACATTTTTATGTTAGAAACTACCATTATTTATTATCTGCAGCTCTTCGTCTTCCCTTACACAATTATGAATGGGTAAGGGAGTACCCCAGATAAAGATATGATCTCTATGAAACCATTTGTATTCAATGTTCAAGGTGACTTCTGCATGAAACTAATTGCCACTTAGATCATTTGCTATTTAAAAGTGTTTTTAATAAACTCAGAAATATATGTGAATTATACAAAATTATTAAACCATCCTTTAAAGAACGGTTAAATGGCATGAATATATGTATGTATAGTGGTAAATAAAAGAACCATCAAATAACAAATAAAGTAGAAGGTGTATATGATATTTTTTTTTACAAATGTCCTGACATATTCGTTGATTTAATCTGCTTACAGTAAAAGGAACTCTAAGCAGTTTTCTCCAGCACCACACTTCAAAGGCGTCAATTCTACAGCCCTTCTTTATTGTTCAACTCTCACATCCATATGTTACTGGTGGGAATACCATAGTTCTAACTATGGATGCAGTCACACTTCTCCCTGTCTATTTGCCAGGAACTGAGATCGCTTTTTGGCATGATCTTTGACTTTTTGAGCAGCAGGACAGCTTTAGCACTCTCTTCTTTCACCCTCATCAATAGGCCCTTTAGTTCCTCTTCACTTTGAGCCACCCAAGTAGCGTCATCTGCGTATCTGAGGTTGTTAATATTTCTCCCAGCAATATTATTTAATGGCTTTGGATTTGTCTTGGGTATCCTTACATATGATGTATTCCACGCATTAGTTGAATAAATAAGTTGACAATATACAACCTCGTGGCGTACTTTTCCCGATCTTGAACCATTTGCTTACTCCATGTTCGGTTCTGACCGTGGATTCTTGGTCCACATATAAATTCCTTAGGAAATGGATGAGATGGCCTGGTACCCCATCTCTTTAAGAATTTATCACATTTTGTTTTGTTCCACACAGTCAAAAGCTGTAGAAATGTCTATGAAGTGGAGGTTAATGTCTTTCTGGAACTTACTTTCTCTATTTTCCAGGAGACATTGGCAATTTCATCTGTTGTACCTCTGTAAAACCCATCTGGCAGTTCTCAGTATATATTGTTGGAGCTGAGTTTTCAGGTTATTAAGTATTACCTTGCTGGCATGTGAAATGCTTATTCCTGAATTCTCTTTGTCCTACCATAATTAGTACACAATCTATATTCAGTTCTATTGCAAGGCTGCCACATTAATATTATTTAATCTAATCCTTTCTCAAAGGCTGTATGCCAACAAGTAGTATCCAAACGTCCCTTATGAAATATTCAAATTTTTTGATTTCCCCTTAAAATTAATTCTTTATACACCATCGACTGTACTACATCTATATTTGTCTCAATATGCTAATGCAAAATTGTGGTATCGTACTGTGTGTATTTGATGTTTTACTTCGTAGCTCAATATGCTTATGTGTTCCTGTTATGGCAAAATAATGTACCCCAGTGTTATAATGCATTTAATTTTGATATCCTACACTAACAGCCTTATTAAATTTGGGCTACGTGTTAAAACGTAGCCTGTAATGTTGAAAGTAGGACTTACAGCTATTAAATTAGCCCAGTAAAAGTCCCTGCAGATGACTTGCGGGGTAAGCCGCAGGACGGATGAAAAATGCCTATGGGACGTGAACGTGGAACTTCGTAGCCTGCAAAACCTTTGATCTGTCAATCTCGTAACTTCTACAATTCCAATCATGCTATTAAATTGCAACAAAGTCACCTGCTAGCTAGCCCATAACACGCAAATAGAGCCCAAAGGCTTACAAATGCTGGAGAGGACTCGCAAGGGGAGTAAAGAACAATACGTAGCCACGTAAATGCAAATAAAAACATACTACTGTACTTTTATTAAAAGGGAAAGTAATGTTAGGTCTTAGAATTAACTAGCGAATTGCCAGTCAAAAAATTACGGTCATAAATTTGTAAAGCAGGTAATGCTGTTTGCCACACAATGTAAGGCTTTTGGTCCTCTAAGTACCTTTGGTGCTCATTGCAAGCCCCGCGTTGATCGTCTTCGGTGCCCATTGCGAGCCTCTCCCCTCGTGTACTTTTGCTCCTCTGAGCACCCTCGGCGCTCATTGTGAGACCCGCGCTAAGCACCTTTGGCGCTCATCGCTTTTCTCGCAATGGCCCCTTTGGTGCTCATTGCAAGCCTCTTCCCTGCTCTTTTATTTTTATATAAATATATTTTTTATAATAATTAATTGATTAATTAAATAATAAATTAATATACTTTACCTATTTGTAATTAATATATCAAGCAATCAATATCGCAAAGAGCTAACAATCTGTTTTGGTTTTCCTGCAGCATGCAATGTACATTTGGACTGTTGCTGACCTGAGGTGTAAGTGTCAAAGTGTGCAGTATAAATAGGCTGCATGCTCGAGGGCAAACCATTTGTTTAGTTGTGTAAAGCGCCATTTTAGAATGGTACTGTTATTAGTTGCAAGTTAGTGTGGTGGTGACTGTGTACTGTATGTGTTATGGAGCATTTTCCGTATTTCCTAACAGTGTATTTTGTACCTCGTACGTTCCTGGGTAAAAGTCTTATGTGCCTGGCGGTGTTTTGCGTGGTTAGGGGTCGTGTAGCTTCGTTTTGGGTTTTTTCATCTAACATTTTTTTTGACGCTTAGGCGATTTTCGAGTGCCGAAACTCAGCAAATTGTGTTAAAATTGTCGTGCAACCTCACTCACAGACTTCCTGGCTGTCCCCCCCCCCCCATGCTGTGTGTGATATTTATTTATTTATTTATTTTATTTGTGTTTTTAGATGTGCGCGGTTCAGCCATTAACTTCGTATTTTTTTTACCTCAGCGGCTCGTATTTGTTTTTATTCCCGCTTTCCAGTCTTATGTGCCTGGCGGTGTTTTCCGTGGTTAAGGGTCATGTGGCCTTGTTTTCGGACGCCATTTTTCTTGTCGCTTTTCCTGTGCCGAAACTGGGCAAATTGTGTTTAAATTCTCATGCAACCTCACTCCCAGACGTCCTGGCTGTCCCCCTGTCGTGTGTGTGATGTTTTTTTAATGTTTTTTTTTTCATTTTCTTTGTGTTTTTGTATGTGTGCGGTTCGACAGTTAACTTTTTTTTGGACCTTGTATTTTTTTTCTCTAAGTGCTGCGGGTCGTATTTCTTTTTTCTAAGTTCCGCTTTCCTTTTTGCAAAGTGTTACGGGCCGTAATTTTTCCACTTGATTTTTTCAAAGTGCTACGGGTTTCGCATTGTGAATTGTCTAATAGAGAATTTTGTTGATCTGTAGTCCAGCGGGTGGTAGGGATGAGCGCCTTTGGCGCTCATCTCCACCAGCACAGTGCACGCCTTTGGCGCTCACTTCCTAAGTCGTGTGGGGTTGTAGGGATGAGCACCGTAGGCGCTCATCTCCATCAGCGCAGTTAGCGTCTTTGGCACTCACTGCCTAAGTCGTTCGGGGTCGTAGGGATGAGCGCCTACGGCACTCATCTCCACTAGTGCAAGAAGCGCCTTTTAGCAACAACCCGCAATGCTCACAACTATATATGTAATAGCACAACATTCTCAAGTTTGCAAATCGGCCCCCAAAAAATACTTTATTTCATGTTTAATTTACGTGTTATATCGATCACAGCAATCAATGTGTTAATACTGTAACTTGCATGTAATAGAATATCATATTTACAGCTTTATTAATATTGCATTATTGTGGTATGTGGATCCGATTGTAACTCGTAATTGAAGCGCGTAGGACTTTGAAATCTAACCTCTCCTTTTTCAGTGACGCAACGCCAACGATCTCTTTTTCCATTGGCTCCATCTCAACCCGTAACTAAGGTCTGCACTAATTTATAGTCCGGAAGGCCGCAAATCCAACGTTCTACGAACAAGCTACTATTTGTGTCTCAAGCTCCTAGCTCGCAGCCCTTTCTAATTTAATAGCAATGTAACTCGGCCAATTTTCAAGCCGTTGCGAGCTTCAAATTGGACTTACAGCCCTCGAATTTAATCAGGCTCTTAGTGCACTCAGCCACATATTAGCATTTCTGAGAACCACAATGTTCAGTAACTATTCAGTAACAATTTACTATAGTTAAAATGGATAGTACAATGTATAACATCTATAATGCAATTGAAGAAGAAAACTATTTTTTTATAGTGATGTGGTCACATTAAAGAATAACTTTAGTCAAATTGTATGTATAAGTTCAGGAGCCATATAAGATTACCACACATCTATATTAAAAATCATAAGTGTATATGTGTCTATGTAACTATACAGTAAATAGAAAGTGGCAGGTACACATACAGACATTTCTGTTCATATTCCATGGCATTGAATCAGCAACTTCACGGAGCCTGCTGCTCCTTTAAATATACAGATGCGTGAAATAAAAAAATAGATAATGTGCAAAATGTTGTTTGAAAGAAAGAAAATTAATTATCTTCATACTGTATTTGGTTTTATAAGATACTGTTTTTTGGTAGAGGCTTCCATCTCTTATTCAGGCCTGCCTCTTTCAGCTTCTGCTCAACAGGGTATGTCTCTGTAAACTAATGAGCTATACATTAGATGTAACAAGATCACTTGCAGATGTGTCTGCCACCCTCCTATTGTGCAGATACAAACCTCTGTCTCAGGAAGTAGGTCACTGGAAACCAAAATGCTGGATTCTACAGCAACATAATTGCATATGAAAATAATAAACTAGAATAGTTATTAATTATTTTTGTTCTGGAAAAATGTTGCTTATTTTTAAGTGTAGTTCTTCAAGAGGGGCTATTTTAAATTAATTATCATGTGAGAAAATGATACTGACACATAAATAATTACGGCTACATTACAAATACATATTAAAAAGTGTATAGCTGCTGCATTACATAAAAACATAATTGCAGATGAAATCAACTTTTTTTATTGTACGTTAACTTATTTCTTAATTTCTACAAACATAACAATTACATGTTAGTGAGATGTACAAAGTGGTCAATAAGATAGGCAGAGGAGGCTCCTACTCATCTTCGATTTGTATTTTTAAATCTGCATTGTAATTAACCCTTTAACCAATACTGTTATAAACCATCTAACAATTAAAAGCACTTTAAATAGAAGCACTATAAAAATTTGAAAATTAAATAAAATAAAAAAATAATCTTGATTGTGCTTGGATAGTCATTCTACGTCCTACTAATAGGAGTGACACAATTCTGAAGTATGATATGTGCTGTGATTCTCTTGATCTACTCCCACCCCTAGGTCATCCCGTTTAGGAGACAGATGGCTAATCTTATCAGTTCCTCAACTTTGCCATAGCAGTCTTTCACTAATCGATGAAAAGTCCTCGTGGCTATCCCAATTATGATCCCTGCTGCTCTCTGTATTTTTATCAAATCATTTTAATTGATTGCCTGCTTCAGCTGCACTGATCCTTATATCATAAGAAAGCCACAGGGGCACTTTAATTGTTTCCACTTTCACGATCTCTTTTTATTCCACTTGATGATTCATTCTCACAAAAAAAGAGAATCAAAGAAGAAATCTATGACTTGGGAAAATAAACACTGATAATGTTTAAATGCCCTGTACTCCTTCACATAAGTCATACAGACATTTATAATCATTTATATCATTTTATACCCATTTAACAAAACATAGGAAATAGAACTTGCTTATTAATCTGTATGTATTATTGGAATATATAAGTAAATTCCCTTGCGTTTATAAATATATTTGATCTTGAACATTAAATTAAACAGGCAAAATACTTATTTATTTAGATGGAAGAAAAAACAAAAATAAATATATTATGTAATAAACAAACATGTCCACTCTGATCAAACATTTTCTATATAGTCTTGAAGAGTAAAGTTGTAAAATGTTGATAGGAAGCTAAACTATTATACAAAATCTTTATATTTTAACTTTTGTATTCAATTACTCTTTATTGTTACTTTGTCAGGTGGGAGTTCTTGTATAGTAATGTGCATTCCCTTAGTCCTGAACGACGCGGAGGCTGCACAGGCTCCCTGGGTCAGCCTGTAGCGTCACGTGACCCAGCGGAGCCTGTGAGGCTATTAGCCAATCAGGAGCGTCGGGGGGCGTGTCGGAAGCCCGTTTCGCGCCATTGAACACAGCAGCGCGGTCTCCCGACTGGATGGACGGAGGTCTGAGGTCCTGCAGCATTAAAAACACAGTAGGAAGGTTTAATTACTGAGATTTCACCCCAGCTTACCAGCATATAAGGGGATATCACTGTTGAGGCTATCCCTGTCTGTTTTTGTGTTCTTTTCCTCCTCCGTTTTTGTGTCTGTGTGTGTCCCTGTCTCCCTGTGGTGTGCTGTGCCTGTGTGTGTTCCTGTGTCTGTGTGTGCCTGTCTTGCTGCTTGTTGTGCCCCCTGTTTGTTCCCCTGTTAGCTATTTCTATGGATCCAGAAGGCTTAGAGGCCTTACTGGCTGAGGTTAGGACCCGTGCCTTAAGCCAAGGGGTCAGGTGGGTGCAGGACAGGCTGGGACCTCCCATGCCTTCTGCGCTTGGAGCTCAGCACATTGTACAGGAACAGCCTGCGGTGGCTGGTGTCCTAGCCAATCCTGATGCCTCCAGGGAAATTTTTTCCCATCCCACCACTGTAGGGCTGCCAGACCCACGTCCATCAGGTAGCAGAGACACCAGAGATGGGGGGGTTACAGGTCAGGGCGGCCGGGACCCCATACCCCCCAGGCAAGCGAGCGCCAGGACCACGGGCGGTGGGGGTGAGGGCCTAACAATCCGGCCACCACCTGCCAACTTGCCTAAAGGTCCTAGGCCGCGACAAAGGTCGCGAAACACCCCTCTAACACCCCGCAAGGGGGGTGCAGGGGGTAAGAGAAAAGCCGGGAGTCCAAAAAAGGCTCCTACAGGCCCTCACGGTGCCAAGCAGACGGTCCCTGGGGTTTCCCTAATTAACAGTGCTTCTGGTACTTTACAGGGACGCCCAACTGGCAGCGAGAGGAGCATGGCGACGACGAGAGAGAGAAGAGACGGGGTCATCAGAGAGATGAACAGCCAAGACAGCATGGTCATGATTGATGACATGCCTGTGACAGCGGCAGTGGCGAGGCTAGGACGCCCCACTCGAGCTAAGAAGGCTACGAGCAGGTACAGTCCGCTGCTATTTACGCACACACCGCTAAGGCGTAGCAGAGTAGAGACTGAGGGCGATACGGTTAGGCCACAGCGCAGAGGGTCTAAGACTGACCAACAGCTGGATATTCCAACGCCCGAGGAAGTCTCAGGGGGCCCCCTACAGGGGGCGGCGGAGGCAGTGCTAGCCTACTCCAGCCGCGCAAGCTTAGCTGACCAGGACCCTTCCTCAGACGAGGAAAGGGCGGTATGGGCGCGGGCATGCAGGTCGCGGAGAGCTAGTGACTGTTCTTCTTGTACCCACAGATCTAGAAGGAGATCCCGGTCTAGAAGCAGAAGATCTTGTCGGTGCAGCTGTGCTTGCACGGGATCTGAGAGGAGAAGCCCGCGGAGGGCCAGACGGTCAGAGTCCCCGGAGCGTCAGGAGAGACGCGGGGATACTCCGTTGGCCGTATCTACTCCTAAGCTTCCAGAAGCAGGTGAGCGCTCAGAATTGAGCTGCGCAGCAGACAAGGGTGATTTTATTGGGTCATTAAGGACTCTATTAGCTGCGCATAACATTGCAGTTAGCGAGCGCGAAATGGGAGCGTGGATAGGGGGGCTAGCAAAGGGTGCATGGTCCCAGCCAGCAGCGGTAGTGGCGCCAGCGAGCGCGAGCGAGGCGCTAGCTAGCTTGCGCGCGCCCGAGCCGGTAGGCAGCGCAATAGCAGCAGTTGGGAATAACACTGTGGGGGTTACCGACGCAGCCATGAGGCCCATAGTCCTCTGCTCGTTGGATAATTTGGGTGCACACCTTCCACAGGAAGTAAAGGAAAAGATCTGGAGGAGGGAGTTTATAGAGTTGTTTTCCCTTCTCCCTATGTCTAGGCAAACAGACCTGGCCGAGAGGGGCCCCAGGGAGGGGAAATCCTTTGCTAGGCTACCCAGGACCTTTGATACCTGGCTGCAAGCATTTTCTATTTGGGCTTGCGTACTGTGTGAGCGGCACCCTGAACAGAGTTCGGGATTGTTCGTCTACATAGACGAAATTCGGAATGCTCACAAGGTTTATGGGGGTACAGCCTGGTGGCGGTACGATGAGGAATTCCGGCAATACTTGGCCTCAAGGCCAAGTATGGCGTGGAGCGACAAAGCGGTGGCGTATTGGCTAAACATCATGACACCCATGAGAGTCACGACGCCCTTTCGGAGCGGGGCCGGTGGAGGTAAGGGCCCCACCCACGCCTCAGGAGCAGGTCTTAAGACCTGTTTTTCGTACAACGAGGGGGTCTGCAGATGGGCGCCTAACTGCAGGTTTAAGCATGCATGCTCAAACTGCGGAGGTGAACACCCCCTGTCTAGATGCAGTAGACCCAAAGAGGGAGGCAGGGGCGAGCCTCCTGCAAAGGGGCAAGACGCCCATACGCCTCCCCGCCATGCTGCCGTGGCTAAAGCGCTACGGTAAATTGGCAGGCACCGCCGAAGCGGCGCGCCTATTGGAGGACGGGTTCCGAGAAGGATTCCGGATTCCATGTGGGGTCGACATTCAAGGTTTTCTTGTCCCAAACCTGAAGTCGGCTAGGGATTTCCCAGGGGTAGCCAAAGCTAAGGTGCTTAATGAAGTAAAATTGGGGAGGATGGCCGGGCCATTTGCGGCCCCGCCCATCCAGGGTTTAGTTGTGTCTCCTCTTGGGGTGGTCCCCAAGAAGGAGAAGGGTAAATTTAGACTGATCCAGCATCTCTCATACCCCAGAGGCCGTTCGGTAAACGATGGCATATCAAGAGACCAGGCTACTGTGTCTTACAAATCATTTGACCGGGCGGTCGATTTGGTGAGGAGGAAGGGTCAGGGGGCCCTTATGGCAAAAGTGGACATCGAGGCAGCATTCAGATTGCTCCCCGTGCACCCAACAAGCCATCGGTTGCTGGGGTGCTTCGTAGACGGAAGTTACTTCGTTGACTTATGTTTACCCATGGGATGCTCGATATCCTGTGCTTACTTCGAGGCTTTCAGCAAATTTTTACAGTGGGTGGTGAGCATCGAGGCGGGGTACAAGAGTGTTACCCATTACCTGGATGACTTCCTTTTTGTTGGCCCAGCGAGAAACGACGCTTGCCGTTTTATGCTGGAGGTGTTCACCGAAATCTGTACAGAATTCGGGGTACCATTGGCCCATGATAAGACGGAGGGCCCTACGGAACAATTGACTTTTCTGGGGATTCGGATTGACTCCTGCAAAATGGAGTGCAGTCTTCCCTTAGAGAAGGTGGAGGACATGCAAGCCGAGATTACGGCGCTGCGGGGCGCACGGAGGGTGACCCTCCGGCGGCTGCAATCAATATTGGGGAAGTTGAATTTCGCGTGCAGAATTATCCCCATGGGGCGGATATTCTGTAGACGAATGTCTCTGGCTACGGTAGGGATTGCGAAGCCGCATCATTTCCTAACAGTCTCTAAGGCCATGCGTGATGATGCAGAGGTATGGGCAAGGTTCCTTGCAGACTTTAACGGGCGGGTGGTCCTTCAAAAGGAGGGCACCACCAGCGCAGAGCTAGACCTGCACACCGATGGTTCTGGACCGATCGGTTGTGGGGCGTATCTCCAAGGGAGATGGTTCGCTGCGGCATGGCCGGAGGAATGGGAAGAGGCGGGTTTACTGCTGAACCCTACATTCCTGGAGCTGTTTCCTATGGTGGTAGCAGTGCACTTATGGGGTCCTTGTTTCAGGGACAGGCGAGTCATTTTCCATTCGGGTAATAAGGGGTTGGTTGAAGCCGTGAACAACATCACGGCGGCATCCGTACCAGTGATTAGATTGCTTAGGCATCTTGTGCTATGTTGCCTTCGCTTGAACATATGGTTTCAAGCAAGACACGTGACAAAGGTGAATAACGGAATTGCTTACGCCCTCTCTCGGTTTCAGGAGGATCGTTTCAGGGCGCTGGCTCCTCGTGCGAACGCCCTGGGGGAGCTCATCCCCGAGGAGCTCTGGGAGATTGGAGCTGTCAGGTAACGAGACTCGTGAGACAGTCTGTTGCCCCAGCGACGTGGAACGCTTATAGACGCGTGTGGGCTAAATGGGATAGCCTAGTGGCACTGGCAGGTGGTGCCACGACGGAGGACAAGAGCGTAGGGATCTTGCTTTGGTACCTGCTGCGGTGCGCCGAGCAAGGCGAATCAAAACCCGTAGTAGGGAGACAGGTCACGGCGCTTGCTTTTATGTTTAAGCTTGCTGGGCAGAGGGACCTTACTAAGGAGTTTCTAGTGCGCAAAGTGGTGCGCGGAATGTTCAGCGGTGCGCAAAGGCCAGATAGTAGGCGGCCAATAACATTTGCGCTGTTGCTGAGATTGGCTCAGGAATTGGTGGTGGTTTGCAGGGATCCCTTTGAATCTCTACTTTTCCGAACGGCTTTTTCCCTGGCGTTCTTCGGAGCGTTTAGGATAGGGGAGTTAGTCGCGAACAGTAGACACGGTTCGGGGGGTCTGCAATTGGTGGATACCTGCCTCAGGGAAGGTACGGTGGTATTGTGGTTGCGGAGGTCAAAGACTGACCAAGTGGGTAAAGGAAGAGAAGTGGTTCTGCATCAGGTTGGCACAGAGTGTTGCCCATATGCATGTGTAGTGGAGTACCTTAAGCAGCGACCGGTGGGACGGTGTTCGCTGCTGGTCCACGCCGATGGAACGGCACTGTCTGTGTATCAGTTTAAAAGAGTTTTAAAAAGCGCACTGCATCGGCTCGGTTTCAAGCAGTCCGACTTTGGGACACATTCCTTTCGGATTGGAGCTGCCACTGAAGCGGCTAGGTTGGGGTTGCCCGACGCGGCAGTAAAGCGCATCGGGAGGTGGGACTCGTTTTCGTTCCTATGTACGGCCAAATGCAGTGGTTTAATGGTGTTGCTTTCTACTTTCAGGGGAACAGAAGCAACTATGGATTGTGGGCCATTCCTACGTGTACTGGGCCCATAGGTTAGCCGCAGTTACCGAAGAAAAGGCACAACTGGGCTTTCCTGTTACGGACTTACGCGTAAGGTGGTGTGGTATTCGGGGTCTGCGATGGGCGCAGCTCGACGGCCTCTTGGAGACGTACGCGCAGCGTTACGGGCAGCCCAGTCTTATCATTTTTCATGCCGGCGGGAACGATTTAGGGACAGTTCCCATGAGACGAATGCTAAAGGTGATGAGACGGGACATGGAAAAATGGGTGAAGAAGTTCCCTGGCACGTTCCTTATCTGGTCTGAGATGATCAAGAGAAGATCATGGCGTAACGCGCGCGACCCAGTATGCTTAGATAAGGCTAGACAGAAGATAAACCAGCAGATTGCGAGCTTTGTGAGAAAACAAGGTTTCTCGGCCATCAGGTATAAAGATTTCGAACCGGTCGGCGCAGATGATTTTTTCTCAAAGGATAAGGTTCATCTTACGGAAATAGGGTACGAGTTGATGATGTTGGAGTTTAGGGAGAGTGTTTTGCGGGCTTTGGCTTTAATGTCCAGCAGGGGGGGATCGCAGCCTCGGGAGGCGTCCCTCGCATGCTCCGTGGCGGGAGGTGAGTTGCCCGGCCCACTGGCCTAAGGGGGCGATGGCCCCACCTCACAGGGCGTGCTTAAAGATAAGCATTGGGGCTTTGGGCAGGGCTCAAAGCGTGAGGTCACTGTTCGTGGCCGGGCTCCTCCCCCGGAAGGAAGGACTAAATTAGTCATCTAAACAAGTTATGGTTGTTTGTTTATATTGTGTCTAAATAAAGCTGTGGCCCGTTGTTTCTCCCAACTCAAGTTGTCGTGTCAGTTATTCCATCAACTAGCCTGAATGGATCATGCATGGGTCATGTTGCCAATGCTGGCAGTTTCAGCTGCCAATTTTCCATTGTATAGACAGTACAGAAGAGTAATCTGCATTAAATGCCTCCGCCACCTCAAGAACTTGCAGCCTTACTAAATTGTGATTTGGCCAATTGAATAGGGCTCTATATAAGCGCAGAGCATATTATTTTACATACGTTTTTAGTTAGTGAAGACCTTGCTTTTGGATAGAAGTTCACTAACTAAAAACTTCTGTAAAAAAAAAAATGCTCTGTGCTTATATAGAGCCCTATTCAATTGGTCAAATTGCAATTTAATAAGGCTGTTGTTCAGCAGAAGCCAAAATGGTAGATTCCCCTGCTGCATGTAAAAGTAATAAAAAAGTATACTTTAAAGGAACAATAAAAGTGATTTTTTTTTTCAAATGATGCTCTCAAACAGTAAAAAATAATATTCAAATGACAATGGCCAGTAATATAATTTTATGAGTCATACTTGTTTGCCAGAGAAATCTACAGACATTTGTATTCTCTGTGCACCTGCTCAATGTACCTTTAAATAAAAGGCTACAGTGGTTCTCCAAAGCCAAATTATATCGTTTTTGCAATGTCATATAAATTCAAGGAAACATACCCTTATTCCATAATCCAGGAACAAATAACAAAAACTGAAATACTGTGAGTAGTTCATTCTTAATTACACATATTACACAGCTGTGTTTGTTGAATGAGTCGATTTGATGAATATTAAACTAGTTGTGAAAACACTTCCTCCTTCTGCTCTACTATGTACCGTAGTTTCATTGGCAGCAGGAGCACCCAACAAATAGGCCCCTACCCGCTCCCCTGTTGTAATCTAACCAATATAGTAAATCCTTGAAAATAATAAAAAGTTATATATATATATATATATATATATATATATATATATATATATATAGTAAATAAATAGTACATCTGTGTTCACATTTGAGTGTCTAAAGCTAAAAAGTTAAAAAACCTGCTTCCAGCACAGAATTCCAAGAAAAACAGTTATTACACTGCATTCTGGGAAGGCGAGCTGGGACATGCAAATGTACAGCTGTTTGAAGCTTACTGGCTATCATCAGCATGGAGCGGGATCTCAGCTGTGTTGTGGATCTTATGAGTTGTTAGTTCACCACAACAATAATTTATAATATGGTGGGTATTGCAGTATATAGTTATAATTTTTTTATTGGAAAAATGTAATAATAATAATAGTGATGAGCTTTCGAGAGATGAACCTCTCATTATCAAGTCAAAAGCAATACTGATAAAAATATATAAAGAAGTAAAAAAGAGTGCAGAAATGTTTTTTTCAATGGGCAGAGATTTGAGGGACACAGACAAGAATTGCGCTGGTTGAGCAGTACATTTTTCGATGCAAACTATACGAGTGTATGCAAGGTGGAAGTCAGATCAGTGATCATGTGTTGCAACAGCTGGAACTGATTGGTTGGCGGGTTGGCTGTCACTAGATTGGACCTCTGTGCGTCCTGGAGCAATCTGTATAGTTCTATCCTCCTGGCTGATGCCAGTACAGTATACAGCGACTAGTAAGTTCTTGTATCAGTCGTGGGATGGTCCAGTGCCTTGGAGAGGCTGAACTAGCTGTATTGGAAGGTGCTCTGGTGGGGTAAGAGGCAGCAACTGAAGGTGCAGTACCAGAGTAAGCCATAGTGAATGTGAGGATAGAGTAAGTGAATTAAGGAGTGGTGTGGAGGGCTAGGTTCTGGCGCCCTCGATGGGCAAATTACTGATTGAATTCAATAATCAAATCACATGCTCAGTAATAAAGGAAGCAAAGGTAGAGAAAGTAGGAAAGCTTGGCAATGATGGAGGCTGGGGGGCAACGCGGCAATCTAGAACATAAGGAGCAGGTGAGGAGGCTGATAAGGTGAAGGCGGAAATCGTGGAGAGCTGAAACTGGTGGGGGTGCCAAAGCCACAAGGAGAAAAGAGGGATAAACAAAGGATTAATATACAAGAATAGTAATACAAAGTAAAGTTAAAGAAAATGTAAAATAAGACAGAAGAGAAAAGACAGGAGACAGTGAAAGAAGAAAAGGAGAGACAAGGAGGAAGAGTTAAAGCTTTGCTATTAGAATGAATGGGTAAATGAAGGAGTGTATAAAAGTTAAGTGAAATCAATGAGAAAATGATAACAGAAAGAGAAGTGATAAATAGAGGTGAAATTAAAACAACAGAGAAAATAGGGAAAATGATCAATACTCCCTCTCTAACTATTCAGGATAACCATGAATGCCCTTTTTATTTAAAAATATATCCAATCCCTTTTGAAAGTTATCTATCGAATCCGCTGTCACCACCTCCTTTGGTAGAGAATTCCACAGATTAACCACCCTTACTGTGAAGAACCCTTTTCTTTCTATAAGGTGAAATCTTTTTACTTCTAATTTCAAAGGATTTCCTCTTGTCAGTTGAAAACCTCTTGGGACAAAAAGTTCACTTGACAAAGCCTTGTATTAACCCTGGATATATTTATATAAGGTAATCATATCTCCTCTTAGGCGCTTTTTTTCCAGAGAAAATACGTTTAATTTTAGTCTTTTTTCATAACTAGCCCCTCTATTCCTGTTATTAGTTTTGTTGCCCTCCTCTGTACCTTTTCCAGCTCTAAAATGTCCTTTTGAAGTGGTGCCCAAAATTGTACTCCATATTTCAAATGAGGGCGTACTAGAGATGTGTATAGTGGCAGAATTATATTTGCTTCCTGGCTTCTATACCTTTCTTAATACATGCTAATATTTTATTTGCCTTTGCGGCTGCTGCTTGGCTTTGAGCGCTGTTACCTAGGTGGTTGTTCATGAGCACTCCCAAATCCCTTTCAATATCTGATACACCTAGATTTGCTCCATTAAGATTATAAATTGCATGGCTGTTTTTCCTTCCGAGATGCATAACTTTACATTTATTCGTATTAAATCTCATCTGATATTTAGTTGCACATTTCACTAATTTATGTAAATCCCTTTGGAGGGAAAGTACATCATTATCTGATTTAATTACCTTGCACAACTTTGTGTCATCAGCGAAAATGGAGACACTACTTTCCAATCCTACTTCTAAGTCATTGATAAATATGCTAAAAAGGAGAGGACCTAATACTGAGTTAAATAAAACAATATTCACAATCATAAAATATACCCTTGGGGGTTACTTAAAGGTACACAGAAGGTTTCTGGATTTTACTAGGTATGTAATATACCTATGCATTTATTTACTTTTATTTTTTATCAAGAAGCAATTCAAATATTTGCTTCTGCTGCCTAAAATCAAGCAAATAGTCACTGTTGGGTCTGACCACTGCAGCACATGCAGAGTCAGACACTGTATGATTTTCAGTGCAGTGTCTTATCCTATCAGAGATCATCTCTCAGCAGCATGTTTTATTTGATGTAGTCTGCCTGTCCACTCCCTCCCCTCCAACCTTCTCTCTACAAACCACCATCATCCAACTCTCAGAGACTTTATTCAATTTGTTAGGGTTAGACTTAGGGAGAAGGGTTAGGGTTTAGTGTTAGACTTTGTTCAATGTGTTAGGGTTAGGTTTAGAATTAGGGGTTAGGGTTTAGGGTTCAGGGCTAGAGTGGTGACAGATGATAAGCTTTACATAGTAATGTAGTGGACCATGCAATTTACAAACCGTACCACCTATTATTTCTTGTTTTTAAGAGACTTTGAATAAACATGAAGCTTCTATCTGCACAATTGAAATGTGACATCTAAAGCGACCAGTGCTTTTGATTACTGTAATGGGAATCTCATTAGTTTACAAGGACTAATCCTTGTGAGCAAGTAATAGGCATAATCATCTGACATAAAATGTTTTTTTTGCAGTAAAAAATAATTGCATGCCAAAGACGAAAAAGCAAGATTATTTTTTTACCATAGTTTTTTACCATAATAGTCCTTTAATAAAAAAGTAGAATGAATCGATAAATATACTTTCCAAAGGTCCCACCCTTATGTGTTTTGTAGCTCTGTTGGATACTTCTTCAGAATAGACAATTATATCTACATTACTCAGTAGTGAATTTGATTCTGTTAAGATATGACATACACTCACATTAAGTCTTCTCTACTAGTAAGATGACTGGATGGATGTGAAGCGGAAAACAGCAAGTAATATACTGCTGCATCGTGTACTTCTAGGGAATATTTCTAAAAGTGTATTTTTTTCATTAAATAGGCTATATTTTGTTCTAAGCATTTTTCTCTAAATGTAATTATTTATAAGTTTTGCACTATTTTTCATTTGCTGCACTTGCTTGATTACTGTATGTAGTTGACGGAATTTGAACTAAAAGATAACACATGGGAAGATAAACCAAAGTAACTAAGCATATATTAAGAATTAATTAGTTTAAATAAAAATTACTGGCACAATGTAAATTCAGTTTTTCATGCTAGTTAAATTTAACCCAGGAGACCTTTAAGTAATAACTTATCTCATTACTTCTCCTTACCTCATTACCTCTCACAGCTAGATGTTATGTGGTTTTCATTGACTCACAGCTAGTTGTTATGTGGTTTTCGACTCAAATGTTACATTTCTTTTGTCTCATCACTATACTCTGCTTGATTTAGAGCTAATTACGTCTCAGATCCTTCCCCAAGGAAGGGCTAGCTCTCAATGTTATATATTACTAGCGAATTGCCCGTCAAAATATGAGGAGCATACAAATGTAAGGCAGGTAATGCTGTTTGCCACACAATGTAAGTCTTTTGGTCCTCTGAGTACCTTTGGCACTCATTGCGAGCCTCTCCCCTAGTGTATGTTTGGTCGTTTGAGTACCTTTGGCGCTCATTTCAAGCCTCTCCACTTGTGTACTTTTGCTCCTCTGAGCAGGGCAGTATTTCAACATGATAACGTCCCCAAATACACCTCGAAGATCATCACTGCCTTGCTAAAGAAGTTGAAGGTAAAGGTGATGGACTGTCCAAGCATGTCACCAGACCTAAACCCTATTGAACATCTGTCGCGCATCCTAAAACAGAAGGTGGGGGAGTGCAAGGTCTCTAACATCCACCAGCTCTGTGATGTCATTATGGAGGAGTGGAAGAGGACTCCAGTGGCAACCTGTGAAGCTCTGGTGAACTCCATGCCCATGGGGGTTAAGGCAGTGCTGGAAAATAATGGCCACACAAAATATTGACACTTTGGGCCCAATTTGGACATTTCCACTTAGGGGTGTACTAACTTTTGTTCCTAATGGTTTAGACATTAATGGCTGTTTGTTGAGTTACTTTGAGGGAACAGCAAATTTACACTGTTATACAGGCTGTACACTTATTACTTTACATTGTAGCAGAGTGTCATTTCTTCAGTATTGTCACATGAAAAGATATAATCAAATATTTACAAAAATGTGAGGAGTGTACTCACTTTTGTGAGATACTGTATATGTGTATATATATATATATATATATATATATATATATATAAACACACACATAATTTCTCTGTATATGGAAATGCAGTGCCAATGTGGTCCAGGGCATCATGCTCTCACAGGGCAGCAAACGGACCCAAGTTCCTGATATAGGTCCTTGACTGTGTGAGCATATGCACAGAAATACCATTCTGCAGTGTCATTCTGTCTGTAAGTGTACCTGACACTATAAGACATCTTGATAATATGCAGAAATACACATGACCTATGTATATGTGACTCAGGTGCGTTAACCTTTAACCAACACCCAACCAACTTAATAAAACACACAACTCCAATTTTTGGGGTATTAACCAGGCCACAGCTTTATTATCACAACGTATGATAACACTTAACAGAACACCCTGTAGCTGCACCCACCCGCGTAAGGAGCTCACATTCCCAGAGGCCCAATGAACCAATGGACCTCCGGGACCAACCAGGACCAGATACCTTACCAACCAATGAGCTCCTACCTAATACGAAAGCAGCACCCCCGCCTAAAGCTGTGACGAAATGCCTAATTCCAGGGAGGGAGGGAAGGAGACCACGTTGTTCAATCTGCTCCGTGTGGGGTGAAAGGCAGGAAACAACCCTATTTATCAACTCCTGCTTTACCCCACCCCCGTGCCACTCTACCACTCCCCTAGCCCTAGCCCGGTCAAATGCCCCCTCCTCCTATTCTGTCTCCAGGGGCAAACTTTACATTTGTTCTATGTAACATGTGTGACAATTTTAGGATGGAGATAAAGAATGGGCAAAGCAGAATTGCTAACTGAACTGTTGGGGTGAATGGGCCTAGGCAGCGTAAATCTAAATATGACCAGACTATTCTTTTGCACCACACTAGCAACCTCTACTTTATTTTCTTATTGGGAGAAGAAAAAATACATCACACGGTTAACCCTTTAAATATATCCATAGTCATAGGTGTAAGAAGTAGCAAATACCAGCTTAAATACTCACAAAAGGCAATGTAGTCATCTAATACAGTTACATATGCATATCTGCGATTGTTCATTTATTCATTACGTCAATAGTACTATTTCATTCAACAATTAAGAGAGTTTTTATAGGTAAAGCCGTTTTATTATGTAATACATGTTCTGTTGGAAGACTAATTGGAATACTGAGTACATTGTTTGGCTTTCTGCGTGTTCTACTTCCTGTTTCCCCATTTAAGGTAAACATTCAACTTCCTTGTTAATGACATTGACGCTTGTGTCAACATATTTCTAACATAAAAAAACCAAACTATTAAAGTGACATTATTATTATGTTAGACACTACTTGTCAGACAAGAAGTGAACATGAATAAAAGTTATAGTATTTGAATTAAAGAACCACTGTGGTTATATATTTTAATTTGTTTTTTGAATGTTAAATAGAGCATCAGAGACTCTAATGTGTTACCTTTTCAGATGCAAATATGCTGCTGTTTGATCTTCCATGTTGTTTTCTGCTGATTAATTTTTGGAGGTAGGGGGATCCTTTAATTGCACAGAAATTGCCGTAGCAGTAATAGAAAACTCATTAGGTTACAAGGACAAACCCTCCTGAAAAAGTAATAGGCAGGATCAGCTGTCGAATGAAAATGGATGCCTGCAGTAAAGAAACAATTGTGGTAAAAGATCAAATGGAAAATGTTACTTTTGTGTGTTCTTTACTTTCTAACAACATTTTCCTTATTGTAAATTTTTTTATTCAAAAGAATATATAAAAAAATAACAAGGTCCCTTTAAAGTATATAACGATCAGTGACATGGTATTCATAAAATAAGTGTAATAGCCACAGTCAAATAACAATTCCCCAAGTTAGAATAAAGGTATAAACAAAGGCACACCGATAGGGACCTCTGCAGCATGGGGATGTGTATAGGGAGCAGGGGGGAGCATCACACAGCTGTCTCAGGCTGCTCCGAGGCAGTACATAGAGACTTTAGGATCCCTTGCTAGCACTTTTTGTGCTCGTAGGGATTCTTCCGAGGTGCGAGATTCACCTCATAGATTTGAGGCTGCGTGTGACTCCGTAGCTCTCTCTGAGCCTATTCTCGCCCATTTTTCGGAGTCATCTCACAAAGCAGGCTGCGAGGGATTCGGTCCTCGCAAACAGCAAAAAACTGCCTAATGCAAGGACTGAGAGAAATAGGAGGGCGAATTTAATAAGGCCCTAAATCTCCAGTTAATCTACTTTCTTCTTTCTACTATGTGATAAACATTACTGGAACATATATAATGGTCTAACTATTCATTACCCAATGTACCTTGGATATGATGGGAATAAAATAAAATAAAACCTGCTAATATTATCCCCAGCCCTAACTCTATGGTAGAAAGAGAGGGTTCTAAAGTAATTTTAGCCCCACCCCTTGTACAGTACTATTCACTATCCGAGCTCTAACCAATGCACTGGATTATGTGGAGGCTTGCAGTTGAAAACGATAAACTATCTAGTACAGTCCTCAAATGTTACCTATCGATCCTGGAAATAAGGTAACTATAGTAAGAAACAGCTAAAATCATTAAACAGTAAGCTCCAAGCTCCACCCTGATATGTGAGCTATATTGGGTTATAACACCATAAAGATTGTACTGATTGGTTGAATAGAGCTAATAATTACTAACTGGTAAAAAATAACCACTGAACATATCTTAATAAAGGATCACACATTTGGAAACAGTGTTTTCCTTTTTAAAATTAATGCAGAATTCATAAGTTTTGATCAGTAAAAGTCAATGGATGTCAGTGTGTGGCCGCTGCCCTGAATCATTACTGAGCTTTGCACCACATGATGGTAATGATTATCAATTAATAAGAATCAGACAATGTATGTTCTATGAATCTGCATACCTGTATTTTAGCTTACAGAATATTACATACAGAATATTACATGTATTCATATAGTAAAGTAAGCTGCAGACTGTGGTGCTAGGGTTGCAGGTTCAAGTCTCCACATGTTTATAAAATGTAGGTTATACAATAAAAGCACAGTGGATATGAGGTAGGTAAGGGTTTTGTAGCACCTTTAAATAATATATTCTATTATTATTATTATATATATTATAATATATTATAAATACAAATATTTTTTATTCTCTCAGAGTTAAATGGTTTCCAAAGGAAAGTTTGCAAGTTTATTTGGCTTGGAAAAACAGCAAGAACTAATAAAAACATAATGTTTACACATAAATCTAGAGGGGGGTTATCGCTACCTGATTTAAGAAAATACTGCAGGGCTGCCCAGCTCTCATTTCTTCCAATTATCCACTCTGCTAATCATCAGCCAGCATGGCTTTTTATGGAAGATCACTTACTAAACCCATTGACATGGTACACCCTCGTTTGGCTGGATAAAATCCCCAGTTGGGTTTACAAGCTGAGATATCCCGTTATAAACCATATATTACAATGCTGGAAGTGGGCGAGACACCATGCCCTGTTTTTAAATCCTTCACCCATGACCACTATAATTAATCATCCTGGGGCCCCTGAAAGGTCTTAGTTTAACATCAAAGGGTTGGTGGAAATCAAAAGGCCTAAATAAGTTAGAGAATTTGATAAAAGATAGTATACTTCTGGACAATAAACAAATTATTGACACACAAAGACTTAGACATTTTATTGAGACATTGATTAGAAAACAAGGTCTTTCTAAGGGGACCTGGTTGTCTCGTATATGCATTAGCAACCCCACAGCAAAGGGAATAATTTGTGGAATCTATGATATATTCAACTCACCAAAGTTATAAATTAAAGATAATTATATCAAAGATTAGGAGGCAGATATTGGAAAATGCTGGGAGGAGGAGGACAAATGGAGGGTCTCCTGGAATATCTATAGAGGCTATCTAAATCATAGAATACAGGAAACATAAATTAAAGTATTACACCGCACCTATCTTACCCCTGAAAGAATAGCGAAAAGGACTCGCTCTGTAGACCCAAATTGTTTCAGGGGTTGTAAGACCATCGGCTCATTTATCCATATATGGTGGGAATGTCCTAGGGTTAGACAGATCTGGACAGGAATCTCTCAAGTTGCTTCTGAGCTGTTCAAGGTTCCAGTACAGGAATCTATAGAAACCTGTTTGCTGGGGATACCGGTGACGTCACTCTCTAAAGCATAAAATAGACTCCTTCAATTTTAATATTTAGCTTCCAAATCTCATATAGCTAAACAGTGGAAACAGAGGGATCTGACTCTTCAATCCATCATGGATAAATTAGATCATATTGCTATAAATGAATTAACTTCCCACTCTTTGGAAAATACAATGAATACATTTAATGAAGTGTGGGGTGTGTGGTTGAAATGTAGGGAACGACCAACTAGACAGATACTTGTGTTATACCCCAAGATGGTGTAAAGGGGAAAGGGGGGGACCGGCCATTTCAGAAAGAACATTATATGGTAAAGGAGAAAGGATCGGCGGGAAAGTCTAATCTTGTAAAGTAGGTAACTATGGTGACCAATTTTGTTTTATAGATATATGTTTAAAATGTTGGAAGATGATAAAATAAAATATGAACGGAGGTGGTTCCCATGCGGACTACGTAATACCTTTAAGCACTAACAACGCTGTCTCCAATAGGGGATAATATCACCAGATAATGGGGATAGTCTGTAGGAAATCATATCTGTTTATAGATGAAAAAGTTGTATATACTTTAATGAAGCTAATGTTTTACTATGTACGGAAGTATATTTATACTCAATAAATATATATATATATATATATATATATATATATATATATATTCTAGATGTAAATAAGACTTATGGTATATATTATCTGTAACTTTATGTGATTTCCATCTAATAAAAATTCAATGTATAAAAAAATAAATATATTGTATATATAACAAATACATTAGTTAAACAAAAAAAATGGAGGTCATGTAATTCAAACCTACCTATTACTAGACCAACATGCTTTAGGCTTGGAAGTGGTAGAAACATTTATATATCTGAAACAAAATATATTACAGTTATAAACTGATATTACCTGTGATAAATATGGGAGGGCCTCAGTGACAATGCAAACAATAACTAAAATGGGTAATATCCATATTCATTCTTGATTGGTTTTAAAAATGTAAACAGCTTTCCAACATGTGTTTAAAACCTACCTGATGGGGTTAGATCACATATCTTGCCTTCAGTGACCTTTTAACTTTCATCCATCTGAAGCCTGGATTTGCAATAATGTGAAAACTCTCTTCAGCTAGACTCTAATTGGCGCTCTATGGTAAAATTAATTACTCTAGACTAATTTGCTGCAACTCCTGATTTTAACCATTGCATGCAAAAAGTCAAGTTAATACATAACTTTCCAATATGTCTGTTACCCTTTAATAGATATTTTAGGTAAAAGGTACAAATCAAGCTATATTTGAATTCATGTGTTTGAAAGAACATTAAAAAAGTTATTAAAACATATGTTGCTTGACATTAGTAACCTGAAGTTCTGGAAAATAAATTTGTAATATTTAAGCAAATGATAATTTAAAATGCATGGGCCCTCCTTTTGACAGATTATTAAAGAAGGTGTTTCAGCTGCAGCCAATCACAGGCTGCACTTCCTTACAGCTCTTGCTGCTTTCTGATTTATGTTTTGTTTCTATAGTTTTTACCCATGCAATGCATACCAATGTGATAAATGTATTATAATACAACATTTCACATATGTATGAAACAGTTAGCTTTTAAAAACATATTGAAATCAACCAGACAGGTTCCTGGTGAGGTTCTTCAAGATCATTTTATTAGATTTAGAACTTGATGCTCTACTTCACTTTTACAGTATCTATGAAATACACGTAGACTATTAGTCTATACACATACACTGTAGTCATAAGTCTGTGCGTTCCTGATTAGATATTTAAATAGAGCTGTAGGCTGGTCTCCTTTGACTAATGTTTGTGTCTGTATAAATAAAGTAGCTAAGCACCTAATTCTTATCTTACCCAAGGCAATAAATCAGTTTCTAAATTATTGATTAGAATTAAAGTGGCACAGTTTGTTTTCATGATCAGTAGAGACAAATCTACTGACGTTGAAGAGTTAAAGGTTTCATGTTTGCCATATCGTGCAATGAGATGAGACCTTTACTATTAAGCAATACCTTTTTATCTGAGAAAACAATTTATTATTTATGATGAGATTTGCAGAGATTACCTCTCTTTCTTGGTCAAGTAGCAAAGCCTGACCTAAGGGAGAAAGGTGAACATTTGAAAGTTTGTCCTAAATAATACATTGAAAGTCCTAGCAAGCCCCTAGATTCAATAAGCTTCATGGGGGCTGTGAAGTGGTTTAATAAGGGCCCGATAACAGAATTCAGAGAAACTACCTATCATGGTCTTCAGTAATGGAAGCTCACAACCCCTGGGAAAACTTAGTCAGTCTAGGGCAAGGGCTCAGATGTATGCACTATACCAACATAGCAATTACGTTCAAAGAGCCATTGTGAATTTGGAAACTCGTCATATGTTTGTGAATTGTGTAAGACATTACCAGCATTTGCAGTTGTTTAAAGCATAACATCATTTTTAGGTACAATCTATATTTAAGGAGACACTGCTTGTGCCTGACTGATGCCATATTTGTGTATTGAACACTTTCTTTTGGCTCTGAGAGTAAGTGAGATGTTCTACTGTTATCCATTCAATATGTAAATATAAGTAAATCTATATAAATATATAAAATATCTAAAAATATAATATGATATATTTATATGAAGTGAATTTATATAGTCATTTCATTTATGTTAAAGTAGCAAATCAATCAACAGAGAACATTCTAAGTAAGATGTTTTTATTTCATAGCTATATCTTCTTGTTTACAGAAGACACATTTGCAAAAAGGTGGGTATTTAAATCTGAATATTGTTCTAAATTATTTTGACTACCTTTAGAGCTCCTCATTGTTGAGAATTCTAGGTGTGGTTGTCCTGCTATTGTTTGATTTCAATATTAATTTCAGTCTGGAGTATTGTTAATCTACTGTATGAATCCCATATGAGCAAATCATTCAATCTTACTTTCCTCTATGCTACATATTAGAAATTATACAAGGATCTTAGTTTATTTTGAATGACCTCAGTTATCAAAGCATGCTCTTATATATGCTGGACTATAAAACATACTTTTTATAGGAAAACAATTCTACACATGTTGCCAACATTGTATGATGTTGCTTATGATAGCAGTTTGAAACAGCACACCTGTATATTGCAACCAACATAGGTAATGTTGATGCTTCACTGTTTGCCCTTCCTGTCCACATGTTTTGTAAACCCTGTCTGCCTTCAGTTGTCTGAGCCAGCTGAGACTATTTCATTGCTAAGTAGTAAAAGAGATTCAAATGTTAATTAACCCACAGCAGCTGCAGAAGTGATAAAGAGAACAGTTATTATATGAGTGTTAACTTTATTATTTTACTATTATTTATTATTTATTATTTTACTATTATTCATATTATTATTATGAACTTTTATTTGTATCGCGCCAACATGTTCCACATTGCTGTACAAGAGATAAGAACAAGGGAAATACAATATTAACAAATTCAGAAATGAAGGGGCACTGTTTTGAGTTTAGAATTTTTGCAGAAAGTGCTTTTTTCCAAAGTACCCTACATGACTGGCCACTCGCTACTTGCAATCTAAAGGGAATGAAAGGGGCAGAGACCTGGGGAAGAGTAACCGATAAGGAATAGCAAGGGTCAGGAAGTAAGTGAAAGTTAGATGGGAGGGATCCGAGATGAAAGGCTCTAGTAGTCTAGTATGTTGTCTGACACCTAGTGGTGAGAAAATATAATCTGCAAGTAGGAAAGTAAGGTAATTTCTATGGCTCTATAATTTAAATCTGAATAGGGTCGGGTGGGTGAGGGGCAGGGAGGGAGGGCAGTGTTCTCAGGATTTCACAAACGTAGCAGGTCTGGGTGCAGGGATGAATTAGCACTGATGGTGTGTATGCAGCTTTCAGGATTTCACAAATTTAGCAGGCCTGGATACAGGGGTGATTATTTTACTACAATAAATATGTCTCCTCCATGTTGTACTCTAAATATTGTAAGTGTTTTACATTAGTCATTTTCCTGCCCTTATCAAGATAAGACAAGGAACATATAATTACCCCAGAAATCAATTTAATGTACATTTTGAATTATGTAACATGCTCTTTAAAATGTATAAACATTAGCAAAAAGTCCCGCAATGCCTTTCTTATTTATATAATTTGCATTTGATATTATTGATCATTTTGCATGCTTGTAGACATTCAAATCCAGTCATCTTTTTATCCTAAATCTATCTGATTTTGCCTTTCTATCAGATTGCATTTAAATTGACATCTTGACGACAACGACAAAATATTTGTATAATCAGAAGTGGATTACAAACTGTGGGTTAATATTCTTTATTCTTATGGAGAACATTTATTTGTTTTATGACTAGGAAAATATTTTACAGTAATAGGAAAGGTAAGCTTTTCCATGCATGCTCAGAGAAAACAATACTCCTAATTGGACTATAGGCTTGATGGACTTCCACAGTCCTATTTTTAAAATATGTCCATTTGAAGAATTACACTGTAATGAACAAAATGTTTTGTTAGAAAAAAATATGAAACCATGCAATGTATTACCTATTATATATAATTATACTGCAGGAGTGCTTTATCAACACTCGTTCTATCAGCTATGTGAGACTTTATTGATACTGACAATGTTTTCTATTTATCTCACATATGTATACTGTGTCATATTGCGTACATTAATATATTTGCTTATTTATTCTTTTTACTAATAATAATGAATAAACAGTATTAAAGAGTGCTAGTGCTTTTAATGGGACCAACAAACTCACATTCTGATGAGAAATCAGCTCATACACCCAGCTCAAACATGGCAATGGCAACCTGCCAGTAAATGTTGTTATTGTGTCATTTTGTTGTGTCTAACTCTCCTTGACCCAAAGGGCTGCAGCACGCAAGGCAAAATCATTATGTCTCTGGTCGTGCTATTCCATAAGGTTATCTTGGCAAAAATATTGGAGTTGATGGCCAGTTCCTTCTCCAGTGGACCGTGATTTGTCTGACCTCTCTGCTATGACCTGCCCATCTTTGGGTAACCCTACATGGTATAGCTCACAGCTTAATTGAGGTATACAAGCCCTTTCACCATAACAAGGTAGTGAACCAGAAGGGAAACCAGTAAATATTTGCAAAACAAAGATAATAAATCAAAAGCATTATTTTTGAATTTTAATAAAACATTTTGTTGATTATTAAAATTAGATTTTTAAAAGGGGATATTATAATTATGTACAATGGTTGTTTAATATATGCTTGTTTGAATACAGAACTGTCAACTTTTTGTATATGAACTGTCAATTTGGGTATATGAAGCAGCACTCAAACAATATGTCAAGTTTTTATTGGCAATATAAGATTACTATATGTAAATTAATTCAAGTAAGATTCAGATATCTGTGCCTGTATGATTAGTTATACAAAAATGAAAACATATGCAATATATACAATGCTTGTTGCTTAACTTAAATATATGCAAACCATAAGAAAAAAAAAAAAAAAAAAAAAAAATATATATATATATATATATATATATATATGTACTAATATTTACAGTTATAATAATATAATTATACTGTATAATCTTCTAACATAAATGCGCATACTGTTTCAGTCTTACTGATTAGCCTTGTGAAACTGAATATAATACTGCAAACCAGAAGTGGAAAAAAACGAATTACAGAAGAACTCAAGAGCTTCAAGAATAAATCAAGCCCGGGTATCTACTATGACTGACCATGTATAACAAAATAATTTTTCTCTGCATAAAATGTTTGGTTTGTTCCACTGATCTGTGTCCTTTCTTTTATTTGCTCTTTGCATATCTCTTTGTATGCAACACACATTTTTTCCACATTGACAACGATACATAATTTCTGCATTTTGAACAGTTCAGGTGCAAAGATGCTTAAACAGGTTTGTAGTTTATTTTACGACAATCTACATTAATATTTGTTTTAATAATGAACGTCAGGATTATTGCATTTTTTAAACATTCAGTTTTGTATTTGCATGCAGAGCTGTGGTCTGTACTCTGAATATCATCTGCAAGCCCTCTTCTCAATAGTGTATTCATAAATGCGCTCATGCATACCTTTTGGAGTTATGAGGTGGCTGGAGATTTGGTAGTGCTAGCTTGATGCAGCTCTGACAGGCTGGGTTAAGGGATTCTGTCTTCACTTTGACCTGGCTCCGACACATTATGAAAAGTTGTTTGGCCCAGTGCCTATTATGACCTCTACATCTCTTCAGAGTGACAACACTTCGCCAGGTCTCTTCAAAGGTCAGGTCAGATAACGGTTGTGAGTCACATACTGTAGGCCTTTCCTTATCTGAGACCCTTCCTTCTAGTGACACACAACAACATTGCTGGCATTTGCAGGAATCAATTAGCTATTCTGTAAGAGCAAAGTAACACCCTATTTGACTAAGAAGAACAGAGCTAGATACCTTATCAAAATATTATTCTCATCCAATATTTTTAAAAACAGACCATGCAACATTTTCTGACTTGAAAGTATGGTAACGGTAGAGCATTGCAAATATTAATAGGAATATCATGGAAAAATAATTAAATTTAGTAAGAAATTATAAATATTATACAACTTGTTTTTAAAGGGAAATGGAATATACCTACAGGAGGTCCCCTGGTTAAGGATGCGATAGTCCCTGAGAACGTCTTTAAACCAGATTTGTATGTAACTCGGATCCCTGATGAATAATAATAACAACAGTACTATAATGGCTCATATGTGGTAATAATACAGTGTAATACTGTAATAATAATAATAATATTAATGATAATACCCCTGTACTGTAATAATAAGCTACATAAACTATTGTACTCTTTTTTTTTTATTCAAACACAGAACAAACTCATACAAAAAGTCTTGGGAGCCTGTCTTAAGTATTGAACGTCTGGGTCATCTGTACCCCAGAGACCTCCCGTACTATAATTTAAAAATCTAACTATTGTATGTATATAAGTGTATAAAATGTTGCTAATATAATTCACTCCTGTAATGAGAACTCTTAATTATAGGGCTATGTGAATAGGGTCAGGACTTAACTACCCATTTACAAACAGCCAATAGAAAATGAAACTGCCATCATTACGTCAAAAAAACATGGAGGTTACATGCCAATACTGTTCTAGTCCATGTGGGTGGCCTGATATGTATTAACTCATTGATTCTCAAGATCGATATAACCCCAAAATGAAACATAAAAATAAATGATTTTTCATTGCCAATTTGCGAGCTTGAGACTGTTGTGCAATTAATTCTAATCGCTTTCCCTGTCACATATGCATGTACAGTGCTGCAAACATGTCTTTAACCCTTTTGTGGGTCCCATCTGGTACCCAAAGGAATTTCTTCTACTTTTCCGTTTATGGGTGTGAAAATATTTGCGGGCTTGTGGAATTGTAGCAATTGAATAGCAATTTGCAATTTTAGCTATCATAAATCTTGCGGACGTTAAAGATCAAAGGCTTGTAAGTTACGGTTGTAACCTGTAGACCGTTTGTGGCTCGCAAAAAGACGCCAACTGAATAGCAAATTTGTTTACGGGCTCCATTACGGGCTCCAGTAACTTACAAGGAGGCCCTTACTTAGCTAGATAATATATATGTCAAAGGAACTAGAGTTATGTCCAGCAGTGTAAATATATATTGTTACAAAAATAGGGGAGCAAAAAAAGGAAAGACACCTTTATGTCATTGTATAGCATCCATGGCATTAGTAGAATCAAACAGATGACTAACTAGAGTATTAAATAAAATATAACTTTTATTGATAGCATATAAAATAATTAACACGTACAAATGTAGCAATAAAAATATATACTAATTAAGAACTTTCTAACATACCACACACACACACACATATGTCAGGTTTCTGTGCTGTAAAAAATTGAGACAAAGATAAATAATTTCAGAACTTTTTCCACCTTTAATGTGACCTATAAACTGTACATGATTTGAGATATAGAAAGGAAGAGCTACAATTGTGTTGGGGCACATACATATGAATGGCCTACGACAGCCTAAAACCTAAATCTGTCTATAAATAGGTTTACAATTAAAGGTCTGCACAAAAAAAAAAGTTTATGTGTAATAGATAAAGTATGTAGCTAATCTAGAAATGTTTGTGCAAAACTAGCATACCGCACCACTGTAAGAAAAACTTGCTCCCACTACATCCCTTGTAACCCAAACCACTTGAATAAAACTGCATCCTCTGGCTGTGTATGAAATTAATAGCAATTCATTTTCTGTACTATGATTTGATTTTAACTGATTCCATCTTACTCTAAGACATTATAACTCCTTCTTAAACAGATATCATTCATGCTGAAGATGCACATTTTCAGCCTTGAGCAATTCGTTTTGGGAATTCAGAACATGTTATGGAATAAATGGAGTATTTCTATTTATTAATTTTCTACCATTTGCTCCCCACCTGGTGGGATTCTGGCTATTTTCAATCATCTGTGTCCATCCATTATTATTGGGCCTTTTGTTTGAATTAGGGGTGAAATTTATCATGGTTTTATAGTTTCTGGCAACATGTCCAAATTGTCCACAGGCATAGCAAGAAATACTATTTGCATTGGAAACCAAATTTGTCTGGGGTAGGGTGTTCTTAACTACACAAACTCTGCCATTATTTCTATTTCTCTCTCTTAAAAGGCCCTCAACTCTTTTTTAAGAATTATTTTTTAAGAACTGATTGTTGGCAGATACTGTTAAACCAACAATATTGAGAATTTCAGGCAGACATTGTCTCAGTAAGACCTTCCTTTAAATCGCATCATTCTGATTCCCCTTAGCATCAGAAGGGAGTGTAAGTTTATAAAATACAAACAATCTATCAGTATAACCTTGTATACAGTATTCCCACTTGTCAAAAGCAGAATGGTGATCCAATTCATTTATAGCAAGTGCATTTACATTTTTTAAACCAGATGCTGTTTAGTCCTATTATTATTATTATTATTATTATTATCGTTTATTTGTAACGCGCCAACATATTCCGTAGCTCCGTAGGCTCTACAAATACCTCAGAGGACAGACTTGCATTTTGATCTAGACAAGCCATAATCACAGCAAATGTACCAGTCTGTTAAATTTGCATTACATTTTGAAAACTGTTCAGTTCTTATCATGATTTCACCAGAATCATAATTAAAACCTATACAACCAAGTGATTTGCTCAGGGTCTAAATTTCACAACTAGAAAGAGACCTATTCACACTAGTTTTAGAAATGAGCTGCCCTGTGCTCCTCTCTTGAGCTCAGTAGCAATTGGAGCCATTTTAAAGCAAGCATCTTCGCTTTTACTGCAAAAAATATTCTAGTCCACCTTCTGGACCTCTGTCTCATTGGAATCTGAGACATTAAAATCACACACAACAGCTTTTGCCCAGTTGTGTTTTCTGGTCATCGCGAGGCCCGTGGGACTTAGCCGCAACTTCTAGCCTCGCAAAGTGAGGTGAGCAGTTGAGGCACCTGGGACTTACGACCCGTATGACTTCGGACCGAAACCCATACACGCACTGTGCGCATCGCAAAATTACGACTTTAACGGCTGAACCCACGGAACTGGAAACACCTAAAAAAACAACAAGTATGCCTTAAATTAAATTATACACTCACACACGGCACAGTAGGAGAGCCAGGGAGTCTGTGAGTGAGGTTGTAAGTTACTTTGAGGCATATTTGGCATTGTTCCACAAACAAAAATCGCCTAAGTGAGAAAAAATAGCTGCCAAAAAATCGCACCACGACGAATATGAGGAGGCCGAAGGATATAAAACTAGCCCAGAGGACGCCAAACTAGCCTCAAGGAAGTAAAAAGTGCTTGGAGGGCCCTTAGTCTCGCATTGTGTGGCAAACACCATTGCCAGGCCTACTATTTTACTCCTGTCATTGTTAACGGGCAATTTCCTAGTATGTTATATTGTTCTGCAATCCAGTGGGCAGCAAAAATTAAAGCAGTTTTCCCTTTTGATTTAGATAACTTATTTTCATTATGGCTTTTGCTACATAATTCTGGGCCTGTGACCATGGATCAGAAATATCAACTATAGAACTAATTATAGCCCCAGGTTTATCAATATTAGCAATCTTTTTCATTAAGCCCTCCATTGCTGGATTACAAAACTGTATTATTTTAAAAGTGTAGAAAAGCAAACAATTAAGGAATTATTAAAATTATTAGTAAACTAGTACCACAAAAACTGCTTTAGAATGCCGTATTTAGCATAGCCATACATTCTACAAAACTTGTATACAACTTGCTAAACTACTGCATACAAACTTACAACAAACTTACTACAAACTTAAATTGATTTATGCAAATGCATATTTATGCATATAAATAATATGCTTGATTATTACATTAATGTCCTTATAAGCCACGGCTCGCCAAATGTAAGAAATGAATATATAATTTCTATAAGTCATAAGTTTTTTTGGACCAATCAATAAAGAAGCAAACAAATAAGGTATCATTAAAAAGATATATTTTACATAGATCAAGGTTACACAATGGGCTTCGACAAACAGACAAGAAGTATTAAGACAATATTTACAAATATGATACTTATAGGAATTCTACATTATGTAATATAAAGATACAGTATACTACCCCCTATGGTCAGCTTTTGAAGTTCACTCTCCATCAGGTTCTCTGATCAAGATTGTTATGTTCAGCTGGGCTCAACTGGCATCCTCCTGGCACTCTGAACTTTGCACTGTGTGTGTATCTATCAGTCCATCAGTCTGTGTGCCCACTCTTCCATAGATTCTTATATTTTTATATCAGGTTTGGGGCTATGTCCCACCCTCTCTATACATCATACATGGTTATAAGTTGTATTTAGACTTCCACAGTGGACTACAAATGTACCCATGTAATTTATACACCACTCTAAGACTTGCTTTTCTTATTGTAAATAAGACCATTTGTGATTCTTTAGGGTTATTTTGATCTGACTTTTCTTGCACCTGTTGCCATTTCCCACAGTACAGACCTGGTTTAAAACTAGTTACATTAATACAAAAATATAAATGAATATATTTATGGACCTATTATGCAGTGTATGCCAAAAAGACATGAGACATGTCCTATCCATTGGAATAATATGACAAGCAAAGTTGAGTTTACCAAGCAATGACTGCATCGACCTTAAGGAAACCTTCTTAGCTGCCATTTTTGCTAACACATTTCTTTTTAATTCAACCACTTTATGCACAGGGAGCCTACATTAAAAGGTGTCTGAGTCAATTAGAATCCCTAATCCCTACTGTCTTCTCATCTGCTAATGGAATACCAAACTCCTCTGCCATAGCCTGAAAGGTCAGAAGTAACTGGGAGAAATCTGAAGTGTCTGCTGGGCCTACAATTAGAAAGTCATCTAAATAGTGTACCACTGAGTGTAACCCGGCTTGTTTGCAAACCACCCAATGCAAACGAGCAAAGCTTCTCAAAGTAAGAACAAGAAATGGAACAATCCATGGGTACACAGAAATCAATAAAATATAGATTCTGAATGTAACACCCCAGTAAATGATGAGAATCCAGATGGACTGGCAACAACCTGAAAGCAGACTTGATATCCCCTTTTGCAAGCCACGCACCCCTACCTCTTTCTGACCAATTTAACTGCTTGTTTGAATGATGCATAGGTGACCAATGACAGGTCCTTATCAATTCCCTTAATTCACTGATAAACCTTACAGATATGACAAATGATGAAAGAGCCTAACAGACCCGCTTCTTTGTTGTAAACCAAACCTAAAGGAGAAATCCTTAAATTCCCTATGGGCACCGTTTCAAAGGGGTCAGCCATTCTTAGCACATCCATCTTACATAAGAGCTTTCTCTCTCTAGCGGATTTAACATTAGACAGCCAGCCCCTAGAAACGGAGGGAATTATAAAACTTGCAGAAAAACCCGTAAATAATAACCTAGCATCCTCCAACATGTCTGGGAGCTTCACGTACATTCTTAAACACCCTGACCTCTTTTTTATTAGCACTGCGCTCTTCCCCTTTTGCAAATGGCTCTCCTGCTTTCTTTGGCTTTGATTTCTTAAAGAAACGAAAAAGATGATGCCCATTTCCACACTCTGAGAATTCATGCACGAGGTCCCCCAATTACATGAGCGCTCATTAAAAGCAAAGTAGAAAACCTTCCTGATGGAACTAGCAACTGCTGGTTTAGCCCCTGTCCCTGTCACTGAGTGTAATGGGGTAACTATTTTTAGCCAACTTCCCATATCTCTATCGTCCCATTGCATATCCAGCCTCACTGCCAATTTCTGCCTAAACATTTCATCATACATGTTCCTATAATAGATTTTTTGTAAGCATGGGGGCCAGGAGAGCCAAGAGGTGCCACAGCAGACTATAAACACTTATAGACAAAACCAATTTAGCAGCAAGATATCTGATGTTGCAGAGCATGTGCAGTGACTTCAATGGCCCATCAGCATTATATAGGCTTAAACATAAAGAGCCTTATTAAATTGCGATTTAAGGGCACTATTTAAGCACATAACATTTTTTTTACAGATGTTTTTAGTTAGTGAACTTCTATCCAAAAGCAAGGTCTTCACTAACTAAAAACTTTTGTAAAAAAATATGCTATGTGCTTAAATAGAGCCCTTTTAATTTTGCTGAATCGCAATTTAATAAATGTGTCCTCTCTTTGACTACTTAGAATAGTGGCTTATTAAGATGTCTGTCTCATTTACTGAATGATTTAAAGTGCTGCAGAACAATACTATGTGGTTTGGGGTATCTGGTGAAAACATGTCCCTCTTCTACACAAATCCATATTGTGCATCTAATAGAGAAGAATAAGTAGTGTATGAAAACATTTTTTGCATGCAAAATACCCAAATAAACATTATTAATAAATTCACCCTAAAGTTCGCTAAATCTCTTGAGTTTGCTAGCAGTTTAAGAGTTAACACCCCTGAAAATCCCTGCTAAGTTAGCACAAAATTCATAATTTGTTTAGGCCAATTACAGACAGCTAATACATTGTTTACATATGTGATGGCAGTTTGTGCAGCAAAGCATCATGGGATGTGTAGTCTCCTGCACAAGGAAAGCAAGGAACAGCTCAGACATTGCTGCTCTGGATCTCTTCACTATGCTGCTTGAAGATTAGTAAAGTGTTAACATTTGTACCCAAATGCAGCATCTATAATGGTCAGTAGTGATGTCGCGAACATAAAATTTTCGGTTCGCGAACCGCAAACGCGAACCGCCGCAAATGTTCGCACACCGGCGAACATCGGCGAACCGCCATAGACTTCAATGGGCAGGCGAATTTTAAAACCCACAGGGACTCTTTCTGGCCACAATAGTGATGGGAAAGTTGTTTCAAGGGGTCTAACAACTGGACTGTGGCATGCCGGAGGGGGATCCATGGCAAAACTCCCACGGAAAATTACATAGTTGAGTCTGGTTTTAAGCCATAAAGGGCATAAATTACCTAACATTCCTAAATTGTTTGGAATAACGTGCTTTAAAACATCAGGTATGATGTTGTATCGATCAGGTAGTGTAAGGGTTACACCCGCTTCACAGTGACAGACCAAACTCCCCGTTTAACGCACCGCAAACAACCGCAAACAGTCCAAGGTTGGATACCAAGCTAGCCATGTCCCGTTCCATGTCCTCACTGATGTCATTGAAGGTCTCTTCCTCCACCCAGCCACGTACAACACCAAGGGTCCCCGAAAGGTGACAACAAGCCCCCTGGGACGCCTGCTGTGTTTGGTCTTCCACCTCCTCAAAGCCACCTTCCTCCTCTGACTCCTCTACTTCAGACTCCACTCACTGCATTGCCTCTCTCTGCATTATTATAAGGTGTGTTAAGTAGTACTACTCTTATCAGTTTAAAACCTGTTACAGCACATATCAGGGGGCGTGTATAAGGCCTGGATTTTTAGAACCGGGAGATGGAAAAAGATGCTTTGTTGGTCGGATCACTTCAATTTTGGGGCACTTTGAGACATTAGCTTCTTACGCTCAAACATGTCCTTTACAGGCACCTGACTATGGGCAAATGAGCAGGAACTGCTCAAGGCGAGAGACGCAGTGGCGGATGGTTGAGAGGGGGCAAGGAGGACAGCAGTGGTTGATTTGGCTGATGATGCTGGACCAGGAGGAGGATGGCGGCTTTGAGTTTGTGTGCTGCTTGTACTCATGTGTTGGTCTGGAGACACCCAAACATTAGGTCTCAACCTGTAGAGGATAAGGGAACCAGGCATTACCGGTTTTGACAGATTGGTACTATGCGTCCAAGCTACTGTGACAACAGATATGAGTGGCACTGTGCACTTGCAGAAGTTGGCAGAGTAGACGCTGTAGGTCTGACACACACGCTTGCAGACAACTAACTGCTATGCAATCTATTACAGTAGAAAAAATGTTTTTTGTTTTAAATGTACACTACTGTTACACCAGATATGAGTGGTGTGTTAAGTAGTACTACTCCTATCAGTTTAATCCCTGTTATGTGCCTTTTTTTGGGGTTTGGTTGTTGAAGGCACAGTGCAGCACCAGAGGCCAGAAAAATTAGGCATGTACACATGCCTGAAAAATTAGGTATTGTTGATCTTGCAGCGAGCAGAGAAGAAGGTAGGCCTGATTCAACGCCCCAGCCCGCATACCCACACTCAGAGATTGAGGGGGGGACCTGAGAAGGCCACGGGTCGGAGATATAAAGGGGGGCCATCGTAAATAAGCACACAAGCGGGGACAAAGGTAGTGAAGGGGACATAGAGGCCCATGGACTGACGGTCGCCATCTTGGCAGGAAAAGGGCCCAGCAATTAAGCCAAACTGACCCAGCACAGGCAGCTACTTGAGTCAAACTGTACAATTACACCTTAATAAAGCTGAAACATGCAGCAGCAGGGATTCTAAACGGCCACACAGGGACAAGGAGGCTAACAGCCCCCACAGTCTCTGCACCACTCTTTTTAACAGATAACCCAATGGGCTAACCAGGGACCTTGCCCACATAAAAAAACTGAATTTTATTGGAGGAATTATTAGTGTCTTTACCCCCCAAGAGAGGACATAATATACGGTATCTTTAGACTACCTGATGGCCAAACCTCCTTTAGCCCCAATGCTATACAAGAAACATTTCAAAACTTTATCTGACTGGGGGTCTATAGAGTGACATTAGTACTGACCTTTATATGACTGGGGGTCTATAGAGGGACATTAGTATTGACCTTTATCTGACTGGGTGTCTATAGAGGGACATTAGTAATGACCTTTATCTGACTGGGTGTCTATAGAGGGACATTAGTAATGACCTTTATCTGACTGGGTGTCTATAGAGGGACATTAGTACTGACCTTTCTCTGACTGGGTGTCTATAGAGGGACATTAGTACTGACCTTTATCTGACTGGGTGTCTATAGAGGGACATTAGTAATGACCTTTATCTGACTGGGTGTCTATAGAGGGACATTAGTACTGACCTTTATCTGACTGGGTGTCTACAGAGGGACATTAGTAATGACCTTTTTCTGACTGGGTGTCTATAGAGGGACATTAGTAATGACCTTTATCTGACTGGGTGTCTATAGAGGTACATTAGTAATGACCTTTATCTGACTGGGTGTCTATAGAGGGACATTAGTACTGACCTTTATCTGACTGGGTGTCTATAGAGTGACATTAGTACTGACCTTTATATGACTGGGGTCTATAGGTGACATTAGTACTGACTTTTTTCTGACTGGGTGTCTATAGAGGGACATTAGTAATGACATTTATCTGACTGGGTGTCTATAGAGGGACATTAGTACTGACCTTTATCTGACTGGGTGTCTATAGAGGGACATTAGTAATGACCTTTATCTGACTGGGGGACTATAGAGGGACATTAGTACTGACCTTTATCTGACTGGGGGTCTATAGAGGGACATTAGTAATGACCTTTATCTGACTGGGTGTCTATAGAGGGACATTAGTACTGACCTTTATCTGACTGGGTGTCTATAGAGGGACATTAGTAATGACCTTTTTCTGACTGGGTGTCTATAGAGGGACATTAGTACTGACCTTTATCTGACTGGGTGTCTATAGAGGTACATTAGTAATGACCTTTATCTGACTGGGTGTCTATAGAGGGACATTAGTACTGACCTTTATCTGACTGGGGGTCTATAGAGGGACATTAGTACTGACCTTTATCTGTCTGGGGGTCTATAGGTGACATTAGTCCTGACCTCCTGCTGCAGTATTATTACTCCCATTACTCCCAGGCTTGCTACTATTAGATATAATAACCTCAGTTTCGTTTCCTTATCTGTTGGTAACATCAAAATATGATTATTAAATATTTCATATTTGTTTGTTTTTTTCTCCCACAGTGAACCCCTTAGTGTGTGTCCCACAGATGTGGTGTTTCCGCTCTGCATATGTTGGATTTGCACCGCTCAAAAAGTATGAAAAGAGATCCCCCCCACCTTGAAGCCCATTAATGACATCATCAGTAAATTGTATGTAACAGATTCCAGTGTTTAGGGTTTATGACCCAATACTGCGATCATATTTTTTATGACAAAAATCCGTATTTGTCGTATTATTCAGACGCGCGTGCATCTTTGTGTTACATTTCCTGATACTTTTATTATCTTGATCTTTAAATATTTACTAGCGACTTGCCCGTCAAAAAATTGCGGCAATAAGATTGTAAGGCAGGTAATGGTTTGGACGAGACATTCATTTTGTTGGCGGTTGACTGGGTGTCTATAGAGGGACATTAGTAATGACCTTTATCTGACTGGGTGTCTATAGAGGGACATTAGTACTGACCTTTCTCTGACTGGGTGTCTATAGAGGGACATTAGTACTGACCTTTATCTGACTGGGTGTCTATAGAGGGACATTAGTAATGACCTTTATCTGACTGGGTGTCTATAGAGGGACATTAGTACTGACCTTTATCTGACTGGGTGTCTACAGAGGGACATTAGTAATGACCTTTTTCTGACTGGGTGTCTATAGAGGGACATTAGTAATGACCTTTATCTGACTGGGTGTCTATAGAGGTACATTAGTAATGACCTTTATCTGACTGGGTGTCTATAGAGGGACATTAGTACTGACCTTTATCTGACTGGGTGTCTATAGAGTGACATTAGTACTGACCTTTATATGACTGGGGTCTATAGGTGACATTAGTACTGACTTTTTTCTGACTGGGTGTCTATAGAGGGACATTAGTAATGACATTTATCTGA